>OX608073.1:168607250-169207250 GCA_951509635.1 Eupeodes luniger
CCAACTCCCGTCCGATGAAAGACTGTTTATATTCATGAGGATACGAAAACCAATTGTCCCAAATCCAAATCTCGAGACCGAAGTAATGCCAAGGGGATTACAGGGAGTCGAAAACAAAGATTGTTAACGTAACGAATGAAGTGCAAGGGGCAACAGGGTAAGGCCTTAATAGTAACGAGATTCCAACAAAGCAACAAAAAAGACAAAAAGAAACGATTCCAACATTCAAACAAAAGACCCAAGATGATCGTGAGAAAATGGTTTGGAACGTGGTTCTCACACGATCGACACACCTGCCCTTTTTCATAAGATCACGATGGGTTTTTTTGTTCTTCCTTTTTTGCCGGCTTGCTTTGGAGCAATCTTCGTCGTCATCGTATTTATCGTGGTTGTTGTTGTTTCGTGGGACTTTGCACCGCGCCGGCCGCCACGCCAACCGTGTAGATCGACTACACAGTACACAGAAGCAAAAGCAGGCAGCAACCCACCGCTGCGGGCTGCTGCCAAGCATCACAATCACGAGGTATAGAGAGTAAGCCTGAGAATTATGGTTGAAGTTGGACATAGTTATACAGACGATTTCCTCCTCTATATACGTTTGGTTAGACTATTGAGAAAGACGGTAAAAAGGAATTAAGTGAGCTGAAAGCAAAGTCGAGCTGGCGGATCTGAGTGTCTTGATTGTACACAGCACACCAAACAGTGAAACGAAATTAATGGATGCTGACCGTGCGCGCACTGTGTGGCACGCTGTCTTAACGACTATAATTACTGTGTACCCTGTATCTACTGGTTCTTTGAGACCAAGCAAAAACAGCCTCCTTTCGTTACTGGGCTGGGAAGGAAACCCAATAGAAGATTGGGACTCAGTGATCTCCTATTATGTACTTCATGTAAATGTATGCCTCTTGGTTTTCTTCCTATATTGGACTGGACGAACTATATTTATGCAATGTTGTGTGCGATCGATTGCTTTATCTGGAAACTTTTTCAAGGAGTGGGGTTTTGTAGGGATTTCTTGGGATTTATTGCATTTTTCCGCACGAACCACGGATGTTTGCTGTGTGATTTAATTTTGTTTTTGTGGATGTTTGGACTTTTAAGCTGGTGTAGCATGTGCTGCTTGTAAACTGGATTTTGCTTCTAAATGTGCATTACGGGTGGTGTCGGTTTGGTAGCGATGCCGAGACCGGACGCTGATTTACGTTTTTACATGCACGCGGCGCGGCGGCGCATAGCTTGAACGTACTTGATAATAAAAATATATTTCTACCACACATTGTGTGTTATATGCATTTACTTTTGTAATTCAAATGGGAAAAGCCACTGATAGCAACCAGAATTGGGGTTAATCACTGTCAAGTGATGTTGTATTGCAAGTTATAAAACATAAATTATTTTATCAAAATAGTTATTATTAATAGATTTGTACGAAGTAAACTAGCTGAACAGGCAGACATTGTTCTATTTTTTGTTCAATATGAATTATACAATTTTCACACACAATTGTAGAATGCATATTTTGTTGAAAAATATAAAGCAAATGCTTACATGATTTGCAATTAATCTTTTGTATTACTACGATTTAAAATTTAACCAATTATATGTCTTTTTTCTTCGTACAAAACTCAAGAACCAGTGGAGACATCATCATCAAAAACATTATGACATGCCGTTTGCCGTCTGCCAGATTGACAAATATTATATCTAGGTTATCACAATTTTATTAGATTAAAAAGAAAAATCTTAATATATTATATGTATAAATAACGTGTCACTTTGTTTGTCCGCGGTGGACTCCTAAACTACTTAACCGATATTAATCAAATGTGTACATCGTGTGTAGTTTGATCAAACTGGAAAGATAGGATAGCTTACATTATCTATTTATGATCGCAATATTATTTGTCTATAACAGTCACAATTGTCTGTTAGCTCCAAACGATTCTAGCATATGGCGGCATCTGTTGATCGGATTAAGTAAGTATTCAATAGATGGCGTTATGTCAAACTTCCAAACGTTTCATATAAGCTTCAATTTAATAGCATAACCAGAACATGTTGCTGAGGCTTAAGTATAGGTTATTTATTTATAGTAAATTATAGTAATATGTATGTATATAGTTATTTATTTATAGTAATAGATATTTTGTAGTAAACGAAATACAGTGAATTAATTATGCAACGGCACACGTTTGGTCATCAAAACGATACCGGAAATATTCTTGAAGCAACCATTTTAACTGGAAAGTTTTAAGGAAGAGTGGTCCTGTTGTCACGTATTCTAATGATACCGTCAGATTTTACCATGCCCTTTAGAAGGAATCAGTCACAAATTCGTTTAGCTTTTGCCATGTTTATAAATAAGTCTCAAGGCGAAAAAATGTCCATTTTTGGTTTAGACTTGGAAAATCCATTTTCTCATGGGCATAATAATAGTAGAAAATCAGTCATAAAAGTCGCCATGGATACATTAATAAGCTGTTTTTTAATTTTCAGAAACATTCATTAATTATTCATTCTCTGTACCCTAACGCGATTTTGTAATATATTTATAGAACTCGGCTGCGTCCATCTCATTTAATTCTGTAAGAACTTCTTCTGGAATCTCTAAGAGTTGGAAACTTCGCTACGAAATGAAAAATGTCTTCCTTTTCCCCTAAGTTGCAGCTACTGCACTCCATGGGGAGTGCTGGAATGAAGTTTAGGGTGAGTAATTCGATGCGAAGTCTGACCATTGTCGTGATTACGCCTATATTGTTCTCATAACGGAAATAGCTTCTATCTTCCAGACTATGAATAAGCCTGCTGTATATTCGCCTATATAAGGAATTTGAAGCTTCCTGCACATATTCGCCTCTACACTTCTCGTCCATCGTCGATATTACTTCCTATAGGATGGCATTACAATTCGATATGTTGTCAATGTTTAAAATAAAATTGAGATTACAACTTTCTGCGAGACTTGACCACTCTCTGTAAAAGCTTCTAAAGGCATATATCAATTTTTTATATCTTGTTTATTGTTGCATGTTCCTCCTCTGCAGTCTTGACATAAGACAAATCATTTCAAACCAGATCTGCGGCATTCAAAAACTTGATCCGCAATTTTCCTAACATTAACAAGACATTGTCTTCAGCAACAAATGTAGCTTAAAATTATTATATAATTTCTAAGGAATTTTTGTACCTGTGAGTGTCCTGTAAGAGTCAAATTCAACCTGAGCTATCAAAAGGCGCTCTGCAGCAGTTGCTTAGGCATGATATTCAACACAAAGCCCTAAGGGACTTCGTTTGCTATCAATCTTAAGTTTTTCATCATCATAAGGCCGGCATATTAATATATAAATAAATTGGGTGGCTCAACAGTCCGTTGAGAACTAGGCCTAGTGACTTACAACTCTCAACCATTCCTGTTTGCGAGTAGTGTTGTCCATCCCTGACAAAGGACCTACAGTTTTAAGCCGAATCCGAACGGCTAATTTGAGAAAGCACTTTTCATGACAAGAATTACTCTTGGAGAATTTGTCAATTCCAAGAGCCAGTACCCGTGAACAAAATTTAGATGGCATAGGCAGGGATCGAACCCAAGGCCTCTGGCATGACAGTCCAACCATCATGCCACGGGTACTACGCCGGCCGGCATATTAATGCTTTCCACTTTTTGTAGCATTGCCACATTTTTATGGCAGCCCCAGAAAATGGCGACGAGAGTAAAAGACATAGAACTACGAAAACTTTTTTTCCCAAATGCTACTCGAATGTTCTTAGCGGCCAAAATAAAAGCAGTTTTAGCTAGTTTTTAGTTTTTAGCTTATATTAATTGTGTACTTTTTTAATCCTGTGCATATTTATTTACACTCAGATAAACTACAGTATGTCCCTTAGTAAACACTGCACTCCGGAGAAACGCCCAATAATTCGCCAACATCAATCTGAAGGGAAAACTTATTTGGAAATCCAAAACACTCTTCAAATCTCTGCCAAAATGATTTCAAATGCAAAAATTTATGAAGAAAAACCTGAAACGCACGGCAGAAAAAAATTTCAAGAAAGAAAGGATTGTTAGATGCTCGAAGGCCTTACCCCACTTGCCTGCTACTGAGATAAAAAATATTTAAATTTGAATGCAAGTGTGGAAACATTTATAAGAATATTGAGAAAAAATCATCTCAACGCCAGAAGCCCAAGAACAGTCCCAATTTTGACAAAAAAGCACATTGCCAAAAGTCTCTTCAGTTTGCCAAGACCCATGTTCATAAGCCCCTTTAGGATTGGCGAAATATATTAGGGACGGATGAAAGAAAAATTGTTTTATATGGCAGCCTTGGTTCTCGTCAATATGTTTGACGCCCACCAAATGCTGAAAACGTACCTTTTATACCCGAAAAACTATACAACATGGTGGGTCTAGCATTATGGTATGGGATTGCTTCTCATACCAGATGTGTAGGTCCCATATACCGAATAAATGGTGTGATGGATCAGCACGTCTTCCAACAAGACAATGACCCAAAGCGCACCAGCAAAAAAGCTAAGGAGTGGTTTGGGGTAAATAATATTTCTGTTCTGGATTGGCCTCCCCAATCACCTGATCCCAGCTTAATAGAGAACCTTTGGACAGATGTTAAAAAAATGGTTGCAGTTTCAAAACCCACCAAAAATAATCAGCTTTGGATTATAGTTGAGACTGCATGGAAAGGTATCCCATTAAAGACATGTCAGGCTTTGGTGGATTCTATGAAGAGACCTTTATAAGCAATAAGGGTTCTACAATACTGCTTTTTTTTTGACCGGGCAAATCTTTACCTTCAAAATAAAAAGTTTTTTATTTAACTAGGATTAAAATTAATACGGTTTATTAAATATAAATACTAAAAACAATAAATTAATATGTATGATTAATACAATTATCATCAAAAATGTTACCGTCAACAAAACTTTTTAGGGGTCTATCATCGCTGTTTTATATTTTGTATGCCTTACAGATATTATAATGGGTGATTTTTTTGAGGTTAGGATTTTCATGCATTAGTATTTGACAGATCACGCGGGATTTCAGACATGGTGTCAAAGAGAAAGATGCTCAGTATGCTTTGACATTTCATCATGAATAGACTTACTAACGAGCAACGCTTGCAAATCATTGAATTGTATTACCAAAATCAGTGTTCGGTTCGAAATGTGTTTCGCGCTTTTTTATCGACAAATTTTGTTCAGCGATGAGGCTCATTTCTGGTTGAATGGCTACGTAAATAAGCAAAATTGCCGCATTTGGAGTGAAGAGCAACCAGAAGCCGTTCAAGAACTGCCCATGCATCCCGAAAAATGCACTGTTTGGTGTGGTTTGTACGCTGGTGGAAGCATTGGACCGTATTTTTTCAAAGATGCTGTTGGACGCAACGTTACGGTGAATGGCGATCGCTATCGTTCAATGCTAACAAACTTTTTGTTGCCAAAAATGGAAGAACTGAACTTGGTTGACATGTGGTTTCAACAAGATGGTGCTACATGCCACACAGCTCACGATTCTATGGCCATTTTGAGGGAAAACTTCGGAGAACAATTCATCTCAAGGAATGGACCGGTAAGTTGGCCACCAAGATCATGCGATTTGACGCCTTTAGACTATTTTTTGTGGGGCTACGTCAAGTCTAAAGTCTACACAAATAAGCCAGCAACTATTCCAGCTTTGGAAGACAACATTTCCGAAGAAATTCGGGCTATTCCGGCCGAAATGCTCGAAAAAGTTACCCAAAATTGGACTTTCCGAATGGACCACCTAAGACGCAGCCGCGGTCAACATTTAAATGAAATTATCTTCAAAAAATAAATGTCATGGACCAATCTAACGTTTCAAATAAAGAATCGATGAGATTTTGCAAATTTTATGCGTTTTTTTTTTAAAAAAAGTTCTCAAGCTCTTAAAAAATCACCCGTTACATACATATTTTTGTACGAAATTAAATGCTTTCCAAAAAGTTTCAAGTAAAAACCGTCCTTAGACGAAAAATGTTCATGTAATGAAGCCTTTACTATAGGTATTTTTGTTTAATTTAACTTTATAGCTTTGGAATTATTAAATAACCAAAAAGACAAAATGGTTGATTTTGATGCTGAATCTTGATTATAATGAAAAGGGAGAAAATTACGTGAGATGTCTTAAAACAACATGAAGCACCAAAGTAAACTTAGTCAAATCCTAAACGTTTTGCTTAAACACATGACAAAAAATTGTTCACTTCATTTAAAATTTTAAAGTTTTAAAGTTTGAACTTTCTTTTTTTTGAGGACCAAAACAATTTAATAATAATTCCATTAGTATTAGATTTAAAAACTAAAATGCTTATTAAACCACGAAAACTGAAATTGTAAGCATTTACAAGGAACTACCTACACTCGTATAAATATTGTATAAACGTATTCGTCGTAGTTATGGTAGTCTAGCAGGTTCTTTTCTTTTTAAAGATCCTTTTTATGTTGAACCTATCCTTGTCAAATTTCTAACTGCCCATTGATCTATTATAGGACATTGTCTTACATTACCAGCAAACTAAAGACAAGCATGATTATTGATTAACAATGCAGAGCTAAAAAAGAAAAACTAGCAACAAATTTACAGATTTAATAATGGTGTGCGCACGTGCTGCCACCAAAGGACACAACCGAACAAAAGATTGTGCCTATAAATATAACTACGTACATATGTATATCAAGACGAGCTACTAATAAAAATTGAAGAAAAATGTAGGTATCTAGGTATAATTTTTGTTGTTATCCATTTTATATATTGGTTTTTAGGTTCCATTATTATTATCTCAAATATCTAACTATTAGATGAGGCTTCAAATGTTTGAAAAGGAAATCTAGCTCAAAAGGACACACGATATACACGCTCATTATCATTAAGGTTAAACACGTTCCCACGATATTTGGGTTACCATACCATAAATAAGATTTCTTGCAGGCATGTCTTGAGTTTTTCTTTTTCTTGGGTTGCTCTGCTGGTGTGCATGTGTGTATAACTTAAGATTCAACTATAAGTAATTTTTTAAGGGTTTGTCTTCAAATCATCCAAGCAATGATCTCTTTCTTTTGTCGATATCAATGTATTATATCTGCATTGTATTGTACATTAAGGTGGTCCATAACTTTAATCGTTTGGTCAAATATATCAAATATATACATACATATGTATGAAATCCAGTTGCTATAAAAAAAGTAGATCCATATACAGCATCAGCAATATTAAATGAAGCTTTAATATATTCATAAGCTTGTAAAATCAGTGCCGAGCACTCAATTATGCGGCATATACATTGTTCAAATGCTTGTCAAGCATGTGAGAGAGTATTAGTAAAAATGAAACACGTATACAATGTGTGTATGCTTGAAGCAAAATCAAATTTTTTTTGTTTTTTCTTCAATCAGATAGACAGCATTGACATAATGTATATTCGAAATTGATTGCTTTATCAAGCAAGCTTATTTTTTAATATTTGTCGAAGAAGGAACATCGGGTATCGGAAAATTAATTACGATCAAATTCGCAAAAAATATTTTCCCGATAAAACAACCGCACGTCTATTTATCTCAAAATTAAAATAAATATAAATGATTGAAAGCTTATGCATGATGTGTGTATATGAAACAAAATGTATTAATATACTCTCACATGCTTGACAAGCATTTGAACAATGTACATATATGCCGCTTTAGAAACGCTTTTCAGGTCAAACTTCAACTTCCGATTATTATGTGTTCTTTAAATAAATGCGGTCCTCTTTTTTTTCTTTTGCATTGAAATCTAGCCAAATTCACTATAAAATCATAATAGTAACATAGGACACCGTTATTTTTCCATTAAAGAAAGCAAAAAGCACAAAACTACAAAATCGATCGTGCACATATGTATGTAATTAGAAACGAACATTATTTTGAGACTTTCAAGATTAAAAAGTTATTTTTGGGCATTGTAAGTTACACTTTTGTATCTAGTCTTTTCGACAATTGACAATTTTAATTGTTTAGTTAAGTCATCAAAATGGGGAAAAACAAATCATGTGACGTAAAGACTCGACGTGAAATTTTGAGCCATCATAAAGAAGGAAAATCTTATAGGGAGATTTCTAACATTTTAAAATGTTCAAAGAAGATGGTATTTAATGCTGTTCAATATTTCAAGAAAAACAACACAATAGAAAAAATACCACTAAAGCCGAGACCAAAGACAACCTCTCATAGAGAAGATGCACTAATTGTTGGGGAAAGCAAAAAAAAAAAACCTTTTGCAACTGCGAGGGAAATTAGGAGGGCTGTGTTTGGTGAAGCAGATAATGGACCGTCTGTAGACACTGTCAAAAGAAGGTTGAACGAAGCTGGACTCTTTGGGAAAATAGCAAGGAAGAAGCCATTACTGACTGAACGTTACAGAAAGGCCCGCATGGCTTTTGCTAAAAAATATAAGCACTGGGCAGTCAATCAGTGGAAACATGTGCTTTTTTCGGATGAAACAAAAATTAATAGGATTAATTCTGATAAAAAAGCTTGTGTTCGCCGTCCGAGATCCCAAGAATATAATCCAAAGTACACTCGCCCCTTTTTTAAGCATGGTGGTGGCAGTATTATGATCTGGGGAACAATGTCTTGGTGTGGCGTTGGCCCGATCAAAAGAATTGAGGGTCATATGGACAGGATTCAAAATTGCAGAATCCTACCCATAGTATGGAAACACTAAAAAATGGTTCGAAGACAACTCCATCACTCTTTTGGACTGGCCGTCGTGCAAATCGGATCTTAACCCAATAGAAAACCTATGGCAGCACCTAAAAACAAAAATGAGCTACAAAAAAATTGGAAATGTGTCTAATTTATTCCAAGAAATTCGGGATGTTTGGAAATCGATTACAAAAAAGTTTGTGAAGATTTGGTTAGCTCTATGCCCAGAAGATTACAGTGCGTAATTGATAACCGTGGTTATTCAACAAAATATTGAACAATATTTAGTAAAATATTAAAAAATAATATCATAAAGCTAAAATGCTAATAAATTAAACAAATATTAAACAACATAAACGTGTGTTTCTAATTATGTGCCCTACCAGTTTCAGTTATTTTTTAAGGTTTTAATTTTATTTGTTTTCATCTTTTTTATAAATTAAAAAAAAAATATAAAATAAAATAAAAATAATATTAAAGAAGAAAGCAAGACATGCAAAACAAAATGACTATGAAAAATCGTTTCTAATTATTTGCACGCCACAGATTAATTTTTAATATTGCCTCGATTTCCAATTCAAAATGAATTGCTAATTGATAGGAAATTAGATAAGAAAACAAATAAATTAATCGAGTTTTTTAATAACCGTTTATTTAACATAGACTTTGTGCTATTCATTTATCTTTATCGCAGGTAGATTTCATCCAGTTTCACATATCAAGGCCTCGGATGTTCTAGAGCATAGCAGATGATCTTAAAATTTTAAAACATATTTTTGAGTGTATTTTAACTTTAAATTACATACTATGAAATAATAAATCACAAAAATTATAGTTAAACAAAAAATGTTAAAAATAAGTGCATATCAATTTATCTTTCATAATTAATTATTGAGATATTTAGAACATCAGTGTTGCTTGAAATCGTGCCGATTTCGGTTTCATTTCCACTACCGAAAAATATTTCATAGTTAAGAACATTATTATAAAATGTCCACTTCCCATCTTATTATAGTATGTGTTTCCAAATTCAAGGATATAAGAGAATTTTATAATGTTTATGAGGTTGAATTAATATTATTCAATAAAATAATGTTTTTTTTTAAAGTTATGACTTTAGTTCATTTTATTGATACAAAATGTGTAAACCTTTAAAACTCATTAATTTTCATATAAACTTAATGTACATAAATAACAAATTAAACTGAAAAAATCTCAATCAAATAAAAATTAAATTCTCATTAACTTTTTAAAGAACATCAAAAACTCATTTTTTCAATATTTCTGGTGACGATTTAGAACTCTAAATTTTGTTCTTCGACCCAAATAGTTAATTCTTAACTTTTAAATCTTACTTGTGTCGTTGCACGTCTTATACAGCTTCTTTATCACAACTTAGCAGAGCCTTTTGTTGTTAATAAAAGACAAAAGATATATTTGCAAAAGATAAAGTTTTTATTTAGCTAAAAGCAAAAGAGCACATCTGCTTGATGCAAAGAATAATAATGGAATAAGAAAAGTCTAGACAAAGTCGTTACTCGTTAATTTAATTCAAAAGTTAAACACGAGCGCCATCGTGATGTTGTGTTGATACATTAACATTTATAAAGGCTCGTACACATTAATTTCAATACCTTTCAATGTCAAATAAGGCTTTAGACAAGGTGATGCGCTGTCAGACGATTTCTTTGACATCGTCCTTGAAACAATAGTGCAGAGTTCCCCCTACAACACTATAGGCACTATCTTTCAAAAGTCTGTATAGTTACTGGCATATGCTGATGACAATGACATAATCGGAAGAAGAAATTGGGTCAATGCTCCTGCCCCGAAAGTCTTCGAATCTATACGCACACAGGACAGCGATGTAGAGGAAGACCGCGGCACAGGTGGCGCGCACAAGTGGAAAGATGGAGAAATTTGTTGGGTGAGGCCCTTATTCACACAGGGCTGTAGCACCACCAAGTAAGTATGTAATGCGTATGTTACTTTTTGTTTTGAAATTGCAGTCAGCTATGAACTTGAATGCCATTGACATCTGCCGGATTGTAGTCAAATTAGCCGTTCGGATTCGGCAGCATTTCTACTATTCGCTATATGAAATCATTTGAAGAGAAGTCGGAACTATATATATCACTATGAATCTAATCATTAAATTAATACATTGGTTAAATTTTAAAGGTGTGTAACACACCTAAACGTCAAGTTTTTTTTGCATCTCATTTGACATTTCTCAATTTGAACCATGCAAAGATACACAATCGAGCAATGCGTTAAGGTTATTCAGGCTTATTAAAAAAATTGTCGCTCAAATCAAAATGCATATCGTGCACTTCGTGATTTTGTCGATCAATTTAATTGTCCAAATGTACGCACAATCGGGTCTGTTGGAGCTGTAAAAAAACCAGTGAATGCTTGTACAACAACTGCAGAAAATATTGCTGTTCGCGCTAGTGTGGCCACCTCAACTCGTCGTCGTGCCCAACAATTGCACCTCTCACCCTCGTCGTTGATGACCATTTTGCATTAAGACTTGCATTTACCACCACGCGTATTGTTGCAGGCATCGATTCTTTTGAGGTAATTTTCCACCCCTTTTTGACACATATTGGGCGGTATCGCAGCCACAACTTGACGAATGTTGGTATTTAAGTGCTCAAGAGTTAAAGGTTTATCAGCATAAACACGGTCTTTCGCGTAGCTCCACAAAAAAAGTCCAGCTGTGTCCAATCGCATGATCTTGGTGGCCAGTTGATATCGCCACGACGAGAAATTACGCGGCCAGGAAATGTCTCTTGCAATAAAGCCATATTCGCTCGAGTTGTGTGGCATGTGCCACCGTCTTGTTGAAACCACATATTCTCCAAGTCATATTCTTCAATAGCAGACAAATAAGTCGGTTATCATATAACCATAACGCTCCGAATTGACCAAAGAGCGTACCAAACAGTGACTTTTTGTGGATGTAATGGCCTCTCTTCAATTACTTCAGGATTCTCAGAGCCCCAAATATGAACATTTTTACGAGTGAGAAATGTGCTTCGTCGCTAAAGAAGATTTTGTTCGAAAAATCGCCGTTCACCGCCTGTTTTGAAGCACCCATTCGACGTATCTATACGACGTTGTGAATGGACAGCTGGCTTCAGTTGTTGTGTGAGCTGGACTTTATATGGATGTAGGTGTAGATCCCAATGCAAAATACGCCATAATGTCCCGTAAGACAGTCCTTATTCCTAAGAACGACGAGGAATCGATACATTCGAGTCTTCGGCAACACTTTCATGTACAGCAGCGATATTTTCAGTGGTACGAGCGAAACGATGATGCACAGGCCTAACAATATCTGTAACCAATCCAGTCTCTTCAAATTTCTTCATAATTTTGTCAATTGCTTGCGTAGTTGGACGATTATGTAAACCATAATCTCCTCTTAAAGCATGATATGTGGGTGTGGCAGAAACACCATTTTTGTAGTAAGTTTAAATAATGCGTTGTGCGAAATAGCGAATCCATTTTCATAAATGTCAGACTTTCAACTGAAAAAAAAATTGGTTTAACAACTTAGTTTGATAGATGTCGAATTAGAACCCTATACTTTTGAAACCGCAAAATGGAGAACCCTTTACTTCTTTCTTTGGGGTAATTTGAAAAGGATGAAATAATTCGGTACATTAACGGCATAGAACCTCAATTATGCATCGGCGTCATCGAAAATTCATACGAACCACCCTAATGTACTAACAATCTTAACGTACGTACCTCTACCTACTTACTTTTTTTTTAATTCTTTTTATTCAACTTGCCCTTGTCCTTTTTATATTTTTAATTTGGACTTATTGTAAGTGAACGTGATGGTAAATAAAAGGACAAATGGGTCCAATATACGCAAGAAAGGATACCCTTAGGTCACTGGTATAATAAACTGATTATATGCGGTGATCTTACCTTTTTCTTATAAATAGTTTTCTTTTTCTTGTACACGAGTTATGTTTTGCTTTTTTCGTTTGGTTCTTGCTTTTGAATTGAAAGGATAGTAGTTTTTTTTATATTATCCAACGCACACGTGTTTCTGTTCATGATCATGATCAACGCTTAAAACATTATAACTATGCCTTTATAGAATATAGTACATTCACATAATGTACATATATTTAGATCTTCGTTAGTACGCAAGTCTGACTTTTTCAGGGGCGGATTGAATTGGACCGGACCTACAAATTGAATTACAGAGTGTTAAATTTGGTAATAGTTCTTATTATATTTGATAGTATTCCAAGCGACTTGGAAGAGAAGATCAAATTTTTATAGCTGAGTGCAGTGATCATAATGTGAAACACGTATAGCCAAGGGAACACTATCTAAATAATTCAGCCAGTTCATTGGAAAACCTAAGATCTCCCAAATAAAAACTTTTAATTTTTTTTAAATTCCAAGAGTGAAGTAATTTAAGGCTACAATGTTTTAAAGTTATTATTATAATTTTTTTTAACGAACTCACTCAACTGAAAATAAAAGTGACCCACGAAAACAAATTGTTCTTCAATTTTTGCATTTTCAAATGTAATATAAAAAAATAAACAATTATTCCGTTATTTATACATATAATCATCCAATAAAACAAAAAACAATATCCTTAACAATATTTTTAACTCTATAAAACGACCCCTAACGCATTTTATTTTTTCCTTTCTACAAGCGGTTTTTTAATGTTTAAGTTTAATTGAAAAGAGCTTTATAGAGCAATGTCTAGTTTTCGCATCCCTGTCAAACTGATCCGTTTGTGCGGAATGACTATGGAGAATGCACGCTACTCTATCAAGGTCGGAAAAGATCTCACCGATGCTTTTGATATCAAAAATGATCTTAGACAAGGTGATGCACTGTCATGCGACTTCTTCAACATCGTTCTGGAAAGAATTGTGCAAAACTCAACCGTCAACACTAGAGGTTCCAAAGGTTCATCCAACTACTCGGATACGCCGATGATATTGACATAATTAGAGATTAGACGATCAAAGCGTGTTGCCGGTGGAGCTTTTTGAGCAGATGGGTTTAGTAGACAATGAGGTCAAGACCAAGTATATGCTGTCATCAAAAAAGAATATTGAACAACGACGTCTTGGACATTGACAGCTATAACTTTGAGGTAGTTAAGGACTTTGTTTACCTAGGCACCGCTATTAATTCAGACAACGACACCAACGCTGAAATCAAACAAAGAATAACTCTTGCAAATCGCTGCTTCTTTGGACTTAGAAGGCAATTGAATAGTAAAGTCCTTTTTCGAGTATCTAAAGTCACCATTTATAAGACACTCATCATCCCGGAAGGCTTTCGAATCCAATCTCGAGGAACGGCGCAGTAGAGGAAGACCACGACTCGAGGTGGTGCACGCAGGTGGGACTGCAGCGTCACCTTAAGTAAGTAAGTTTAAGTTTTAATAGAATATAACTTAAACCTGTTTCTAACTTAACAGAGCTGCCAAATTATTTATGAATAGCAGCTGTGTCTAACATAGATGTTGAATTTAGACTCCAGTTCAAATGGGCTCGGGTTTAAAATTTGACTATGAATATGTCCCATATTAATTTTAATATGGGGTGTAGATTTAAGATTTTAATTTAAATAGGTACTGAAGTCTTTTCTATACCCAAATGTAAATGAATATATTGCAATAAGAATAATTAGACAATGGTGAAATTCTCGTCTGCCTTATTGACATTTGTATAAAATACTTTCATAATTTTGTAGAATTTTTAAATTGTATTCTAACGTGTACCATTTGGCATATTTTTATAAAGAGGGGTTGCCTTCCAACCTTTTAAAGTCCTTGAACGCGGACTCACCTCAGCATCATACTGTGGCAGTTCCAACGACCCTGAAGTTAGCTGCCACCCTTTGATTTTTCGCTGAGGGAAACTACCAAAAGGAGTTAGAAACGACTTCAATCTAGGACTAGCACAGCGTACCTAAATATCCTCGAGGGAAAACTGTGCCCGCTCTGGATTAGAAAAAAGTGAAAAAAAAAGACATCTTTCCATTTCTTAACTTTGGTCCAAGAGAATTCAAATTCTCTGCCAAAGACTCCCATCCAGCATTCCTACTTGTGCTTGAAGAGATACTTATCATGAAATTTTTGGCAAGATGCTCATGTTGCTACATGAGCTCAACAAGTCTTTTTATTTGTCGTTGATTTGTTACTTTAACCCTAAATACAAATGTCTAAAATTAGATAATCAAAAACTACCGAAAAAGTCTTACATTTTGGTATATTTTCGTTATAGTCGTTAAAAAAATTTTGGATGACAGAAAATGGCGTAAATGCAAACGTTTTTCTTATAAAAACGATTAACGGATTACTAAAAAAAATAAGCGAATGCGTCCCACCATAGAAAAACGACAAATTAGCGTTGAACGTCTTAAGGACTGCCAAATTTTCTTTGTCGTTTTTATGAAGTCGTGTTCAACGCCCGCGCCCTACGCAATAAGGTTGATTTTGACAGGTTCCCTCATAGAAGATTCGTACGAAGAATGAAAAAAAAGTCTACAAATTCCTTTCCTAATAAGAATATATTCCATAAAATTAAAGTTCTTAAAAGGTTGTATGTCTAGTTACTAAGGCTCCAAATTTGATTGACAACGAATATCTCATAAACCAATAACACTTGACTTCAATTAAATTTTATATTACACATTAAGACGTCATCGTCATATTAAATTGGTATGAACTAAACGAAAATTGTTTGGATTTAAATGAATAAAGTTATTTTTTTTAAGAACGTAACTCATACAAATTTAATTTATACACTTTTCAAATGCATGACATTTTTGTATGTTAAACCTATAGTCATGTCATTTCGTTTGCCGTAGCCGAAATGTGGCGTTGGTATTTTATACAAAAGTTAAGTCAAAAAAGTCTCCACGATCGAAGGTAGCTGTAGCCACTAGGTGCCGCCCTATAGTACTATAAGTTTTATACATAAAGATGACATGATTTTGATTCTGCTTCAAGCCCGATCAATCTGTGTGACATAAAACGTTACTTTTCTATAGAAGAACACAAGTATGGACTGGAGGTGGAGGAGGAAAGCAAACCAATTCAAAAAGAAATGATTACAAAGAACCTCAAAAATCACGAAACAGAAATTTAAGATACAAAAACCCCAAAGAAAAGGAATCCTGTAACAATAATAGCAAAATAAAATAAATATAAAACAAGAAAATTTAAATGTTTTACACATGCAGTGTATTTCTATATTTTAAACATTGTCAAGCGACAAATAACATAACTGGGTTCTTAATTGAAAAATTAACATAAACTTGAACATGTTCTTACTAATAATTTAAAACTACAATCGTATCTAGGTATCACATGGTATAAGATTAAAGCTTGTTTTGTACTAATCAAAATTTAAAAAAAATTAGTTTTTAAATTTGAGGTTTTGTGTTTGTTATTGGAAGACGTTCCGCTGCAGCGAAAAATAAGATCGCACTCTTTACCATGGCCGCCATACGTTTTCCTGTTCTTGTCTTACTGGAGCCATCTGATTTATACAAGTCAGAAGGGACGTGGAAGTTGTCTTTGATTCATATGCTGATGAATTTGGGCTTCCAGCATAGCTTGAAACTGGTGATAGTGGAACTGAATAGTTACTGGCGTTTGTGATTTGTACAGTCAATGGTGATGTGACTGATACCGGGGGTTTGACAGTTGGTTGAAGTTGATTCAAACGTTGACCCAAGTGTGTCATAAGTTGTGTACCGAATGTGACATTTACTCCAGGCAATTCAGAAAGACTACGTGACACCTCGTTTACTGCATGAATATATCCAGATCGAAATCCTTCGGCGGAAGATAGCGATGTTATTACTCCACCATCTAACTTTCGTTGTTGCTTAAGCTTTTGTAAGTGTGAAACGGTAAGCTCTAAGATATCAGCTTTCTCCAATCGAGTGACATGTTCTCCCTCAGACTCCAAGGTAGCAACCATCAAATCCTTAAGTTCATCGAGGCACTTGTTTATCCTTGCACGGCGTTTTCGTTCCAGCATGGGTTTCATTACCTTGCGGTATTGGTAGGTCTTTGACATTTCCATTTTCATAGACATTTTGATATTTATTTAATTTTTTTTAAGAAAGCACAAGTACTGTTTTTATTTATTTAATATATTTTTGGGTTTATCGACTCAGCGAAACTCGGAGAACTGTTCACTCCTCGGAATGTTAAAGAGAAATGTTCGATGTCTGTTGGAATTCTCAGCCTTTTATACCTCTAACACTGAAACTATGTGCCCTACCTAAGCATAACAATTTCCTTTAAAAACGCACACGTATGGTTTACTTGTACAAGAAGACGGACGAAGAGATCTTGCCAAACACGCACTCACCCTTGTGTGCATTGGCATGAGAAAAATCAGCCCTCATTCTCGCTTGCTTTCTCATACCCTTATTATGCACACATATTCTTAACAAAAAAGGAATCCTGAGTGTCTTGGGCAATGAACAAAAGGGAAGAACGAAAAATGATCGAACCGAACCGAACAACACGAACCGTGGGAAAGACTTTTCGATTTGGTTTCTCACACGATTTCTTAGCCCACACCTGCCAGAACAAATCTCGAGGAAAGTAAAAATCAACCCCTGAGAGATGCAAAGGATTCCTTCCAACTGTATTATTGAGTCTTGGATTTTGACGCAGCTGTGCTACTCTTTGGTTTTGGCACAAGGAACCGTTCGCTGGATTCAATCGAGTAATGTTTTTATTTTCTTCCATTTTCTTAAGACATTGTATCCTTGTTAGTCTTATTTAAGGAATAAAATAACTATACCAATGTTCTGTTCATACCTTGTGAGGCAAAACCGACATTTGGAAGAAGGCACAACACGGAATAATGATATGCTGATAGGATTTTCAAATGATCTTGTTTTTTGTGCTTGTGCTAAAAGTACAACATCCTGTTCGTGGGAAAATTACAAAATTTTTCACAAGGATTCACTTTTAAATAATGTGCCCGTGGATACCATTGATGCGTTGCTTTTTTCTCTTTTGAAGGGGATTCCTCATACGTATGTAGGTATAGGTAGGTATAGGTACGCTTTTTCCTTTCCTGTTTCGTATGTTAGGCACAACTTGGGTGAATACTGAATACTTATGTTTGCCATAAGATGGACACACTCTTGGCGTGGTGGCCATACAAAAATAGCGAAGAATTGATTTGATATGTTGCCACACAAAATGATCGTGGCGTGGTTCGTGGAGGAGAACATTCTGATTTTTGTTTGAGATATGAGTGTAGAAGAAGGTATTCGTAGATGGACGGCTTGACGTTTAAGTTAATTTGATATTTGCGTTGTTAGAGAATCATTTGCATATAGATACTTTTTATAGTTTGGCGTGTCTTTTGAGGAAATGGGTACCAGAATTTTGTATGTAAAAGTAACATAATAAGGGGTAGTACCGTACCCGTGGCGTGATGGTTAGTGCGTTGGACTGTCATGCCAGAGGTCTTGGGCTCTGCTTGTTCCATCTAAAGTTTTGTTAATGGGTACTGCCTTTTGCAAGGAATTGACAAATCCTCCAAGAGTAATTCTTGCCGTTACAACTCTCAACCATTCCTGTGTGCGAGTAATGTTGTCAGGGATGGAGGGGGCCTACAGTCTTAAGCCAAATCCAGACCTAAGGCAAACGCATGGTTTGATGCGAGCTATAAGGATGTCGTTAGGGCCAAAGAAGTAAGTCTCCATTGCTTTAAAGCCAACCCTTCTGAGGAAAGCCGGAAAAAGTTCAAACAAGCCAGGAAGGCCTGCAACACCCATATTCGACGGACCAAATTTTTACATAACCAAAAATTACGGCAAAAAATACTGCAATGTCCCAAAGGCAGTAACAATTGTTGGTCATTTGTAAAAAACATGAGAAATTCTCCCTTTTCCTCGGTTCCTACGCTCGTTGCCAATTACACTCCTTTTGTTAGCTCTTTAGAGAAAGCTAATCTCTTTGCTAGCTAGGTAGTTCGCCGCAAATTCTACGCTGCCAGTGAGTATTAGGACTCCGCCTGTACTTGAGCGAGTAAGTAATTCTATGGGACCAATCTTTTTTCGCACTCGTACTGTGGCAAGAGTCCTTAGAGATCTAAACACACATAAATCCGCTGGTCCGGATGATATCCCCGCTATTGTTCTGAAGAGGTGTTCTTCAACGCTGGGAAAACCACTGCGTAAGCTTTTTCATCTGTCAAACTCCTCAGGTCTCGTCCCGAGAGGATGGAAAACTGCATTTGTCCAGCCCATTCCCAAAAAAAAGAGGATGTAAAACTGCATTTGTCCAGCCCATTCCCAAAAAAGACGAATCTTCCTCATCCTCTAATTACCGACCGATTGCACTTACGTCCCTTCTTTCCAAGGTCATGGAAACGCTTATTAATTATCAGCTCAAGAAATATATTGAAGATCGAAAGCTTCTTAATGACCGTCAGTACGGCTTTCGAAGCAATAGGTCCACTGGTGATCTCATGGTTCATCTCACCGAACAGTGGAGCAAATCTTAACATCGCTTTGGAGAAAGTAAGATTTGATACATATTTCAAAAGCATTTGATAGGGTTTGGCATCAGGTTAATTGAATTCCGATCTAAACAGCATTGTACAATAGGGAATAAAAAACCGCGTGGAATTTAATGCTTCGAAAACCCAATGCTGTCTTGAATCGTTAAAGCAATATATACCCCCTCGCCATTATCCATGGATGGCACTTGCATCACTGAGACTGAACATCTCGATATTCTCGGTATGTGTGTCACCAACTACCTCTTGTGGAACGATCACATACGCGATATCGCCAAAAATGCCGCAAAGTGTTTGGGTTTCCTTAGGTGATGCAAGAAATGTTTCACACCTTCTGATTTGGCTGTTATTTACAAGACTTAGCTTGAGTATAACTCCCATCCCTGGGCTAGTGCTCCTGCAACTTACTTAAGCCTCTTGGATAGTATTGAACGTAGAGCATTTAAACTGATAGGTGATAATATCATCATAAGTTCATTTACTTCGCTTGAACATCGTCGCGTCGTAAGGTTTCTTGTCTCACCCTTTTTTACCGTTATTTTAACGGTTTATGCTTTAGTGAAATAGCCAACTGCAATCCTCCCCTTAAACAGGTCAACCTGTTACTTCTAGGAATGCTCATCAGTATACCCTCGAGTCCAACTTCGGTCGTACTGTCAAATACAGAGATTCGTTCTTTAGCCGTACTACGCGAATGTGGAATGCCTTACCACACTCTGTCTTTCCTAGTCATTGCAATACTCAGGAATTCAAAACCAATGTGCACCGACATCTCCTTTCAAACCCTCTCTCCTCTTCCTAGTGCTCACACTGTGCCTCTGCATAATAAGGGTAGTAATATCCCCTTGAGTGTGTGCTTATTATTGAAAAAAAAAAACAGATATTGAAATCAAACTTATTTTATAATATGCAAAATATTGTTGCTAAGTTCTAGTTAATTTTCTTAGAAAAATTCAATTGACAACTTTGTTTAAAAGACACGAAAACCTACGAAAACATAAAAAAACTTATAAAAAATGGGTTCGGACTCAAGTATTAGGAGAACAAAGAAAGATACTGACTTCAAATTTTGTATCTAACACAGACTATTGTTATTAAATTTTTATGAGAAGTTATCAGTGTGGGTCGCATCCCAGCCTTGTTTTATAGAGTATAATTGGTATTTTGGGCGTAGATATACCAGAATTGAAATACTTAGGTACCAAATGAAAGCTTACCACGAGTGCAAATATCTATTCTATAGAAGCGCTCAAAACCTTTAATTTCTTCGTTTAAGATAAGTAATAAAAAATATTATAAATTTATAACTTTGGTATTATCCACTATAACGAGAAAATCCTTACAAAGTAACTTTTATTTGTTCGGTACTACAGATTGTTCAGATCGTAACATATCTAACGGTTCAATGGGCTCTGCTCTCCGGCGGTGGTTTTAAAAATAGTCTTCATAGAATGACATTATATAGTAGTGATAAGCTTAGGACTGTCATGCCAGACGTCTTGGATTCAATCTCTGATTCTTGTGCAACCTAAAGTTTTTTTCACGGGTCTGCTTCTTGCTAGGAATTGACAAACTCTTCACAAATATTTTTAAAAATTATACCTATAACTGCTGTGCATGCCCATAACAATTCTTTTGGATGTCGGGTTTTTAGTCACCTAAGTAATGTTTTTACGAAATTTGGACAAAATCCGGAGGTTTATAGTATTAACTTCTTTTAGAAACTTTTATTAAAACTTTTATTAATACAAAATTAGAAACATGAACTTTATTATTTACATATAAATGTTTATTTATTGTTTTCAAAAATGATTACAAAACATTGAACCAATAAGTGTACACTTGAGATAAGAAATACATACAAATACATCCTGCTATCACAATTCAATCACAAACTTAATTTACATGATCAATATTTTATTTTTTTTTTCAAGAATTAACAAAAGCTATTATAAACTTTATTCCAATTCGCAAAAAGTAGTTTAGGTAAAAAATGTTATTTGCTTTTTAATCAAAACAAAAAAGTTATAATTATTACTAGGAAAATTTGAGTGTAATATTTTATTCTAATAAAGCTGTGTAGAATGAGTAGTTTAACCTTAAAACTAATGGAAGTGCAATAAAAAATTAACTTAAATAATGTAAAGAAGACTATATGTAAAATAAAGCTTTCGAATTATCCTTCAGATCGTTTCCTGAGTATCATTTCTTGAGATCGACCCACTGTTGGATTTTCTCTTTACCACGGACGCCAAACTTCGCCTTCTTGGACTTCTTCTGATCTATGAGATGAGTTCACCTTTGAATCTGTTAGTTCAACTGATGGATTATAAAATATAGATGTACGTTCGGATGGATATGCTGCTGATTGTGTAGGTATATTTGGTGTTGCTTTCATATCTTTTAGCTGATATCCCAAATGTTTCATTAGTTTTGTTCCAAACTTCAAGTCTAGTCCTGGAAATGAAGCAAATACTTTTGATACTTCGTAGGCCGCTTGTGTATATCCTGCTTGAAATTTTTCAGGATCGATTTTAGGTTGCTCATTGTTTCCTTCAGTTTGTTTTTTAGTTTTTAAATATTGAACTGTCATTTCAAGGATATCGGCTTTTTCCAACTTAGTTATATGTTCTCCTTGAGCCTCCATTGTATCCACAATCAAATCCTTCAATTCGTCTAAGTAAAGATTCATTCTAGCTCGACGTTTTCTTTCAAGCAGTGGCTTTGTTACTTTCCGATAGTGTTGAGTTTTTGACATTAGTCGTTGTCCTTCAATTGCCATATTTTCTTATTTTTACACTGTCAGTAAATTAAAAAAAAAAAAAAAAAAATGAAATTAAAGCACGCACAATACCCGGTTAGTTTTATTTTGTAAGATATTTACTTTACACGAACAAGTGATGTTCATCGAACAGGAGTTTAACTCTGAATGCTGATCAATTAAGGTGAGTCGATCCTTTTTGTACAACGCATAGGCATTTCTGATGGCAACATTCATAGAGCAGGAACAGCAGCATCGCAGCACGATCCACCCTCGATGAA
This sequence comes from Eupeodes luniger, assembly GCA_951509635.1. NCBI lineage: Eukaryota > Metazoa > Arthropoda > Insecta > Diptera > Syrphidae > Eupeodes > Eupeodes luniger. The sequence goes on from OX608073.1 coordinate 168,629,573, forward strand.
TGAACCATCGAGCATAGTGTGGGAAGGGAAGAAGAAACTACTTTACTCTGCGTCTCTCAGACACAAAGCCAAATGAAAACCTGTGCGGTGCGCAATGCCAACAAACAACAGGTTTACAGTGTGCTCAAAGTGTGTTCTCTCCTTATTTTATTTTGCCTACAGAAATGCACACTGGAAAAAGTATTACCAGTGGCGGACTCAGCTTCTTAGGGGCCCGGCAAGGCAATGATAAAAAGGGGCCCCTTATGTGACGAAAAAACATCAATTATATTAATTATAATAAAAGTACGGGCTCAGAAAAAATGCACATCGGCATTTGTGTTAGGTGTTCAGTTTTGAGAAACATCCTAAAATTCTTAATACTAAGGCTTCGGCAAATCGTGCAAATGTATTACGAAAATAATATTTCCGTTCTCGCTACATGCCATTAAGCCAGCGAAACAATCAATTTATTGCAAGAAATGTTTGGTGAGCGCATTATCTTGAGTCGTGGGCCTGTGGCGTGACTTGACCGCTTAACTGTTTTTTTTTCGAGTTTTGTGAATTCGCTTGTTTTCGCACATAGGTACATATGTATGTATCCCCGATACGATTGACTGCTTGGAGGAGAATATTCGACGCGTTATTGCTGACATACGGCCCCAATTGTTGCCAATAGTCGAAATTTGAATAAATTTTAATTTATTCAAATTCTTAGTCTAAAAAAACACATTTTACACAACTTTTCTTAAAAGGAAACATGGATTAGTATTGATATGAGAAGCTATTGTTTGAATATAAATTAAATAAATAAATTTGGTTGTACTACAGTCAACTGAAAAAACCAGGGCCTAGTAACTATAACAACTCTCAATATCCAAACGACTAATTTGTGAAAGCCATTTTCATCACAAGAATTACTCTTCAAGGATTTGTCAATTTCTCACAAAAGGCAATTCCTCTTGAAAAATCAAAACTAACATCGGCCCTTAAAATTTAACCATCCTTTATTTTAGTGGCAGGATAACGAAGTAGGTACCAAACAATTCTTTTTCGAATAATGAAAATAGATATTTTTATTTTATTGTTATTTAAGTTGCAATTGACCTCACCAAATGGCATTGTACCGCAGCAAATCTTACAATATCTATTCCACATATAAACTAAAATACAAATCCATAATAAATGAAGGTTATGTGTGTCAATGTATGTATGTATGTTAAAACTACGGAAGCATGCGAATGTAATTCGAAATATTTACAGGATTGTGTTTGAAGGTTAAAAAAAGGATTTCAAATCCTGAGAACTTGCCGAAGCGTCCCAGACACATGTACTTTTATTCAAAAACAAAAAACGACTATTTACACTAACGCCTGTCAGATAACTTTGATTAGCCTAACAGATCAACGGAACGCAGTTACTTCGACTATTTATATACTATTTTTAACTAAAAACAGGGTAGTTCTCTACGCACCATCAACAACCGGAAATAGTTGCAAGCTTCCTGTACAGTGTTTCACATTCCGTCAAATGACCAAACATAAAACTAAAATTGTACGCTGCGATCTCGGTTTGAATAATGAAGTTAGGGAGTTAGGTTAGGTTAGCTAACATTTTCTTAACATTTTAGCATACTAAAATCCAAAATACTATTTCACCTAAAAGGGACTACTGGTATTATTTTGTTCCTTCTCTATCATATATTTTAAAATATTCTTTTTGTCAACTCCTTCTCTGGTCGATTAGGATACTCCATAAACAAAATAAAGTTACCCCAACCACGAAATGTACACCGTCCTCTAAGGCTTAAAAGTAAAAAATGTAAACACAAGACATCATTGAATGGAAACGACGACGCAACGATCGTTCATTCAAAACTTTTCGTAAAGAAACGTAAGAACTATCAACCCAACACAACTCAAGTAGATGAAGAAGGCATGCGGTCGCTCTCTCGTATTTCAAATCGAAGTTGCCGCACAAGAACAACACACTTATTTTTCTTCCCTTTTTGTTTCTATTTCTATCAATCCAAGACAAAATTCTTGTGTTCATCCTCGTCGTCGACGGCCGTCATGCCGCATCGTCGTCGTTGTTTCGACACGACGCGACGCACGGAAGAAACATTATGAAGTGCCTTATTTTTATATCCCAATCGCATGGCATACACGCACAGCACAATAATATACTAAAGCATACTATACCCCATGCACAGCACAGCACAGCAGATCACAGTACAGGAATCAATTCATTGCTTCCCTTATAATTCCATCGCTTTCCTTTCCTTCTTTCTAGATGACGTAAGTCACTCAACCAACCAGCGAATCATCAACCGGCACCAGCAGCACTAATAGCAATACCAACAACAACAACGCAACCATCCATTGAGGATCGTGAGAAACTTCTCTGTTGAAATTCCCACACCCGAACAAAAACGGAGAAGATACCTACTCGTATATCCCTAGAGTCACCTGCACCCAAAAAATTGACAAAAAGGAGGAACACGTAAGCGTCTTGCTGATTACTTTCCCTCGATCAATACCAAGTTCAGTAGGAGCCTAGGGTTGGGGTTTGTGCGCTTCGGAAAGGGACATGAACGAGAATGAAGAACGTGTGTGCAGCTGTTATCGCATTAGGCTTTTTATTGTCCACTACCATTTTTCTTAATGACAATTTACTTCGATGCATTTCGATGGACACGCAATTGTGTACCATGCATGAGAATCTGGTAATGTTTTTATTGAGCGACGTTATATGGAAAAGGAAATGGAAAGGGGTGTACTTTGAGCACTTGACTTTATATGATAGGTGGTATTGCTTGTAGCTCGCCATTATACCTGTATCGTAGGCAGGTAAGGTAAATTGAAACTTAGAAAATTCACATTTCGAAATCTTGCAATAACAAAATTTAACGGAAATTCAAATCTAGATACAAAAATTGACATTGAAAGATTAAAGGTCGTCGGAGAAAAAATAAAATGCACGATTTGGTCGCATGAACTTGCTCATGACCAATAATAATGACCAATATTTTATCAAAGATATCAATTGCAATAAAGCTTAGTGTACACGATTGCCAGGTCTGACAATCATTGTCAGATCTGCAAACGTCTGACAATGTGTGAAAATGAGCTTACAATGAGCTGAAAATTTATTTTGTGTGTACACGGTTTGCAGATATCTACAAACATCTGCAAATCTGTTGCCAAATATTTGTCTGACAATGTCGACAAACTAATTTGGCCAAATAGCTAGCAATAGATTTGCAAACATTTGTAGATTTTCTGCCAACCGTGTACACACCAAATCAAATTTTGGATCTGCAAATTTATTTTCAGCTCATTGTCACACATCGCAACAGTCAGAAAATTTGTCTGCCAATGAATAAATTTGCAAATGTTCCTCAAACGGCATCTGCAAATTTATTCATTGTCAGACGTTTGCAGAAACGTCAGAAAATGAAAAAAATTTGGTGATCTTCCAATGAATTTTGTGTACACACGATTGCCACATCTGCAAATTCATTTGTCTTCAAAATGATTGATGAACAAATTTGTCTGCAAATCAATTTGGTGTGTACACGGTTGTCAGCTTGCGTGTACACGATTGCCAGATATCTACAAATTAATTGGCAGATATTTGTCTGCAAATTAGGAGCCAAACCATTTGTCTGCAAATTATTTTGGTGTGTACACGATTGTCAGCCATTCGAGACAAATTTTTAAGTGACAGATCTGGTAATATTTGCAGATCTGGCAATTGTGTACACTTAGCTTAACAATTTGCTCTTGGGTTGCCTAGCTAAAGCCTGACCCTAAGGGCCCTTTCACACCAAACGAATCCGAATCAATCAGAATCACTCCGAATCAAGTTGAATCTGATTGACCAAGATTCGGCTTCGAGCGCTCCGTTTAAATGTGAAGGGTTTCTTTTCTCGCCTTCAGATCGGACGAATCTGGTTCAATCAGGTTTGATTCGAGGTCGCACTTGATTCAACCTGTCAGATTCCTTGATTCTTGATGCTTGAATCAACAACCATACGAGATGGAGGTGGAGTTATTAATTTTAAAAGTTAAAGAAAATAAGTGCAATTTATGATTCAGGTTGATTCAGCTGGTGTGAAAGAGTGGAGATGACGAATCAGATTCAACTTGATGCGGAGTAATTCTGATTGATTCGGATTCGTTTGGTGTGAAAGGCCCTAAGGCGTTTAATATTGCATATCATCTGTTATTTACAAAAAATGGGTATATGACGATAGTCCCTGACACAAAGATTAAAAACAAAAACAAATGTTGCCCACTTATACGAGTATTCTGGCCCTACTGGAAGGTTTCCTGGCTTAAAAAGATGGGTCTGCGGAGTAAATATCCCCTTATTTGTTATTTATTTGGTTTTGGTATCAAATGAAAGGTAATTTAACTCTCGTTCGAACAGTAACCAAAACCTGGCATAACCTAGGGTTGCTTGCATTTGTTATTTAGTGGGTTTTTCGTTGAAAGGAAAGGTTATTTAATTATCTATCTAAAAGCCTATGGTTGTCTTACCAAAAGTTGGCCCAATTTGAACACATTGGTAAGTATAGAAAATTGATCCCATTTGTTATTGATTCGGTTTTTGTTTAAAATGAAAGCACATCCCAATATCCGTCTGATAGCAAAGGGTTGCTTAACCAAAACTTGGTATACCCAGTGACGAGAAGGACCCACTTTTTTTACTTCTCTACCATCGTAATGTCATGCTTACTTAAAATCTCAAGTTCGAAATTTTTAACGAACGCAATACTTACCATATAGTTCCTATATGTCGAAAGTAAAAATGTATGTAGGTGTAAATGACAAGGCACCGCACTATGGGACCAAACGAGCTTGGGCGTCTCAAAAATCTGTAACTTTTATGTTGCCAAATTAACATACTATCTTCAATATACATATGTTGAGTATATATTTAAATACATTTTTAAAATTCACGAATTTTAGGAGTTATATGTAAACATTTTTCAAAATTTTAAAATATATTTTGTATACGAAAAATTTTAAAATGCATAGAAATCAATATCTACATAAAATAATCTTTGCTAAATTATTTAAGTGGATTCAATTTAAATTAAGTAGAAAATTTAAAATACTTATATGGGTTGCCATACTTACGTTTTAATAGTTTTAAAAATATAAAGACATTTTATTGATTCCATGTACGTTTGTTGACCCTTTATACCTATACAAGATTAGTCTTTTAAGTGCATAAACAAGACAATTTGTAAATTAAAAGTTGTTTTGACTTCATTCTGTTTTTAATTCCGAAAACCAAAAATGTTTTACTAGAAAGTTGAATATATTGATGTTGGTTAGGAGTTTTAATTTAAACTCAAAACGGTTAAATTAAGTAACAAGAAGTTATGCATTTTATAGGGCTGCCGCTTTTAAATGTAATGTTTTTGAATACAAATTCCAAAAATGAGAACTGTAAAAGTTTGTGTGAAAAGCAATATATATGTAATAATTGAATATAGAATTGAAGAATATATTTGTGTTGGAATAGAGAAATCGGAAGGATGTACGGATAAGACCCATGGCACATTTTCAACAACTTATTTTTTGAAAACAACAGATTAAAAAATAAATTGTTCAAAGTAGATTTCGTGAAGCCAGGGAAGATTTTTCCAAAATTACGAATATTCTGCGCAAAGATAAGAATTAATAAAAAAAACTTTACATAATATTTAAAACACTGCCTTCAGGATTTTCCATTGATTAAAACAAATTTTCTTTATACGCTTTTAAAACAGCCCATTTATATACGTAAGCACGCGTAGCTTGTGCCACATACCATTTTCTGTCCACAAAACATAGGATGGGATTTGAGTGAGAATAGAACGTTTAAGAACGACCAAAGTTTTATATATTTGTATTAATTTTCAGAATTCAGCTATTAACTCTGGGAAAGCATGTGTGGTTACATATTGATAATAAAACTAATTAACTATTAGAATCCGTTTAGACATTTCAAAAATAGTCACTTTCAAAAATCTAATTATTTCCACGTCTAAACAGTTGTTGGAACTTTATAAGGGGCTAATTAAAGCTTTCATTGGTTTTCATCATTGAAACCAATCATTGGAATTTTCTGGCAGGTCGTTTATAGCTATCATTAAAAATTTCTGTCACTGAACAAAATTTCCTAATTGAAATCCATCGAACATTTTTTAATTGATAGAAGTATGTCATTGGAATTTTTGAGTACTTTCAGATGAGCCGTCAGCAGTTCCAGTGTATACTTTTAAAAATACGTAGTGATATCCAGCTTTGAGGCCCAGGTCCGCCCGGACTGTAGCGCCACCGTAAGCAAGTAAGTGACATCCAGCTTAGATTTAATTTATTTCGAAATGATACCATAAGTGCCAAGGAGGAACTTTATTTGACTTTAAGGTAAAAAAATCAATATTAACATAATTTGAGATTCCTGCCACTGATTGTTTCAGATTTCTCGCGACGGGAGCTAGTTTCGCGGACCTATCTTTCCGATTTTTGATGGGAAAAACAACAGTCAGATGGTGTACAATGCAGACAATTCAGGCAATCAACAAGCATTTTACAGACTTGGATATGCCAGTCCCCGAAAACCCAAGTTTTTGGAAAGAAGTTTCTTTGGAATTTTTGTCAAACTGGAATTTTCCCAACTGTCTTGGAGCTGTTGATGAAAAGCATGTGAAAATGTTTGCCCCAAGAAAGTCCGGCAGTTACAATTTCAATTTAAAAAAATGCTTCTCAACAGTTCTGATGGCAGTTGCTGATGCCAATTACAAATTTATTATGGTAAGCATTGGAGCCCACGGATCTAACGCAGACTCGACTGTTCTTCATCAAATTTAGCAAAGCTTGGCTAAGCAACCCAGTCATTATTTGTTCCTGCTGACCAAAAATTGCCAAGCACAGAAAATTGTCTACCCTTCCTTCTTGTCGAAGGCGAAGCATTTGGCCTCCGGTATAATTTGATGACTCCCTTCCAAGGTTTTCATTTGACCACCAAGCAAAGGGTTTTTAACTACAGGTACGAAAAAGATATAATTCAAATAAATTATGTACACTATCGAATCATCAATTTTTTGATTGTTTAGACTCTGGTAAAACCTCTTGAAATTCAAATGGATCTGGCAAAACCCCTAACTCTTTGCTGCTGTGTGCTGCACAATTTTTTGCAGAATGCAAAAGAACACTTGAATCCTTCCCATTTTCAAGATGAATTTTCAGCGCAGTTGGTGGATCAGGAGGCAAGAAATTCCGAACCAGCATCTATAGCTGTTAATATCAGAAACGCATTTTCTGACTGGCTTATGACAGAGGGTAACCTTGATTACCAGTGGGAGAGAATTTAAAGCAAAATGATTTAAGTTTTTTATTAAAAATTTTATGTAATAAATAAATATGAAAATATCCTTCCTAAAAAAACCGATTCTTCATACTACACTTAAACTAATAGCAATTTTGATTTCACAGCTACTTAACTTACAGCTACATTTAACTAAACATAAATCATAAAAAAAAAACAAAACATTACTTCAATACAGAAAATATCACATTAATTCAGAAAAAAAAGGAAATTCAAACTCATGTTTGAGTACCAGCCAAGTGCTCGTCCATTTCCTCGCCCAAAATGGCCAGTATCTTCGGACTAAATTCCGATACCTGGAGTGCGACGTTCTCCATGAACAGCTCCATCGGGCTCCTCACTTCCTTATTTTCAATTGCTTTCAGTACTCCGTCCAGAGGCTCTTCAATATGCCTCTTTTGGGTTCTTTTCTTGGGAATATGCGGCTCAGAATTCTGAGTTCCATAGATTGGGTTGTTTTTGGTTATAATTACCACAATCACTAAAATTTAAAAAAAAATGTAATGTAAATGTAAGACCGAAGAGAGTTTCGGAGCGTAGTCCATTTACTTTCGCACTCTTCGACTGAAAATAAAAAAAATTTACTGTCACCAATTCAGGTTTAATCATTCCATAACCATAAACTTACCAGTCCTTCCCAAGACAAGGGATATATCCCCCAAGCATTTATTCTTCCCATTCTGTCTGCATATTTTTGGTCGTCTTTGGCATAAAGACACCCAAGGTTTTTTACTTTCAGTATCAGCCGGGTTTCGAACTCGTTTTTTGTACTCATTTTTCTTTATTTTTTTATTTATTTTGTTAGGAAAATGTTGTTTTCTTTCGATCATAACATCGAGCTTCGAGCCTCAGACAATTTTTTTACTGTTGCTTTCAGAGTACAATTTTTAATGATGTGATCGGAACAGTAAACAATTGGAACACCAACAGTAAGGCGCCAGTTATTGCTATCATTGAAATCGATCCGGAAAATTTTTTGAATCGATATTTGACGGTGTTTCCCTTTGATTAGAAATAAAAATTATATACCGATCGATCGGAAATCACACAAGAATTTTTTTTGAGAAAAAAAAGTTTAGTTGCACATTTATTTTTTTCTAAAAATGTATTTTTCTATTTTCCGGACGGAAATTCATTTTCCTGAACAGCTGATACTTTTATGTTCAAAATTGAAACGAATCGTTCCACTGATTTGTGATCCAATTTCACACAATTCCAATGACAGATTTCTGTCAGTAAAAGTTTTTCGGTGGATTTCAATCAGGAAATTTTTTTCAATGACAGAAATTTTTAATGATAGCTATAAACGACCTGCCAAAAAAATTCCAATGTTTGTTTTCAATGATGGAAACCAATGATAGCTATAACTGGCGCCTAAAACGAAATGGAATTTTGTTTGGCTTTTGGCAGTCAGCTGTTCAGTAAAATTAAATTTCATCATTAAAAAAATTAAAATGAATTTATAAATTAAATAAAACCTTAAATGTATTGTTTCTTTTTGAAAAAAATGCATGAATATAGGATTCTTCTTATTGTATCAATCTTTTGCTAGAAATAAATCTGTAACATGGTCAAAAACTAAAAAAGAAAAAAATTACTACATATAACCGGCTCCTAACTGGCCCCTAATAATAGATGTCATTAGTTTCTTTGAAAACAAGCTTATTGATAAAAATTGATATATCACAGGGGAATTTACGGGCAGTCGGCATCTAGGGGCTATGGCGAAATCAGCTCGTGCAGAATATTTTAACTTGATCTTTGCATATAAAACCTCCAACGCCACATTGCGGCTACTTATTTCGAATTTGAGCATTTACGAAAACCTAATGTATTGAATTGTATTCCGATGATAATGCAATAAGTATTTTGCTTTTTAAAAATATCGAGCAATTGTTTGGAAAAAACCACTGGTCCTCTTGCAACGTGGCTTGACAGCGGTATTTTGGTATTCTTTGGCGAAAATCATCTGCCAATATAATCATTGCACAACCTAACCGGCTTTGGTAACTTTATAAATCTTGCAACTTCCTGTTGTAAATTTTCCAATTTTGTGTATGTGCCATCCTTAACGAATTCTAAAACTATTACTTTGCTTTATTTACAACTAGGTGTTACCCGCCCACTTAGCAGGTCGTTATTTCATTTTCAACCAATGCAAAATGGCGACAAGGTTATAATTTCGCATTTCATATCTATAAAATTTTGTATGGACACAAATTAAAGCCGATTAAAAAACGACAACATGGAAACAAAACATCCGAATGACATGGCAGGCAATATTCATAAACGATTATATTATGGAACAACATGATTTAAAAAGAAAATTTCATGTTATCACACACTGATGAAACGGCATAAAAATTGTCTTTTAGCATGATAGATATAATGGCTCGAAACATTTAAGCCGGGTGATAAAAGAATGTTTTTGGGTCAATGCGGTTTATATTGGCAAACTCATTCCACATGAAAAAATCTCTTTTTTCTTTTCCTCTATTATGAGTTTTGAGCGAAAAAAATGTCATGTTCGAAATATTACCCTTATTGGCAGCATTAAATTCGGGCAGAATGCAACAAGATTTACAGCTAAAAATTTCACTTGTTTTTTGGAGACCAAGAGGAGCACAACCAAAATCGCACCACTGACTGGCGAGTCGTGGCAGGAAATAAAAAAAAACTTTTATACATTCAACAGGTTTTTCTGGATTATAAGCTTTCGATGAATAAAGCAGAAGTGGTGGCAACTTGTGGGAGTAAATACTCCCAAGTTTCCTTAACTCCTGGAACAAGCTGTCTTTATTATCATTTTTGTTTACTTTGTTTTTATAAAATAAGCAAATTATCAGTTAATGAACTCAACAATTTTTTTTAAATTCATAAGTTGACGTTTATTTATGTCTGTTATTTTTTTTTGTATGGTAGCATTGAATTTCGAACTCGAATTATAAAGTTCGCCAACCTTGGTATGTCGAATGGTATCTCACTTCGAAAGTTCGATTCGCCAACCATAATAGGGGTTTAAATTTATTTGTTTATTTGGGCCCTGAAAAAACACTTTCTGTTATTTTTTAGTAGAAATCTATTACATTTTAAGCAAAGTGATATGCTTCTTAGCAAAATGCATTAACCCTGAAATCGCCAGGGGTTTCGTCAAAGAAAGCAAAGATATGGTAAGTGCTTTTTAGAAACAAATAACCCTAGAATTAAAAAGTGAGTTCGAGTGGAGGAAGATAAGAACTTAAATTTAATTACAGAGTATTTCAAAAAAATACAAATATTTTCCAAGGTTTGGACAGACCAAAAATGCTAAGTGGGAAAAAAGGTCGCTCATAAATTAATATTCATGAAAGAAGCACTAGAGATGGATTAAAATAAAATAAAAAATGTTCTCAGAGGCTATTTTCCAATGAAAGCTGTTGAGGATGTCGCTGAGTCACATGCTTTGGATTACACCCACCTGAAAAGAGAAAAAGGGAGGATGTTGAAACCAAATAGAGTTAAAAACATTGTTAGACAAAATTTAATGTGAGGTAAATCAAAACCAATACTATAATGTTGCAACGTTTCCACCTCCTGTTTCTCCTTAAATTGAAACCGCATCGGACAACAACAGAAACCAACCAACACCATCCACTTTGAACAGTCAAGATCAAAGAAAGGAGTAATACTTGTCATGAAAAGTGCTTTCTCAAATAAGCCGTTCGGATTCGGCATCCATCCCTGCAATTACTCGCACACAGGAATGGTTGAGATTTGTAAGTCACTAGGCCCTGGTTCTGTACGGACTGTTGCGCCACCTAATTTATTTATTTATTTATTTATGAAATAAAAAACAAACTGATTTTTTCTTAATTTAAGTACGTTTATTATAATAATAAAATATCTATAGATATAACATTTTTAATGAAATTTATATAATACTATTTATTTTGTTTTAAATTCATTTAGTATATAGTGTTTGCAATCTATTTATTTCAAATAACAATTAGTGCGTGCAAATAATACATAAATATATTTCATGTTTTTTGTTTCTCTCAATAAAATATCTAAATATTCAATTTAAATCACTCTGCATTTAGGCTCTCAAAAATGTATTTTCGTATTAATAAATATTTGATCATTTAATATAAGGAATCTTGATATTCTATTTTTATATCACTTGATTAAAACTAAATTTTTAATATCATTAAAGAATATAAAATAAGCCAACAAATTAAACACAAAAATTACAGATGTGAGAGTTAGCTCTCATCATTTTTCGGGAGACAATAAATCAATGGATGACGTGGTTAATATTTATTATTCAGCTAAAAATACATACTATTATACAAATACAAAATATAAAAAGCAATATAAACTCACTGTTTTATTCGCGTTTCATTTGAAACAGTATAAAATCGAAATTTAAAATTATTTTCTAAACATTTTCTTCAAAGCCCAGAAAAATTATACATTCACTCCAATTCTGCGCCCAAAAATGTAATTATTAAAGTTTTCTACAGTTTTTCCCTAAATTTATAAATTATATACAAAAAATGTTTAATTTTTGATTGTAGAGTTATGCCAATTAAAATATGTACCAAATATAAACCTCAACTACAAATCTTGTCACAATTTCCTATACAATTTTTAACTCCACTCTAAATTTAGGTACTTTTTAGGAAGTGTTTAGAAAACATAAATTAAACTCTTCCACAAAGGTTAACTTTGTCCATTTTTTAATTTATTGTTCGGGAAAATTAGAAAAATTCTACTATTTATTTTGTGTATTTTTGTTTCGAGATTTGAAATTTAAAAAAACGATAAGCTTTAAAACTTTCAGAAAGTAATAGTTTACGGAATAACTATCTTACTAACTTTGCTAAATAGGTAAAACCGACTTTGAAGAGTTTTATTTCAGTACATTTTCATTACATATTTCCACTTTAAGACCAATAACACTTCCATGTTTCTCCAGATTCTTTTTACATGATTTAACTTAACTTCGCAAGTAATACGGACTCCGGATGTAAGTGAATTTAAACCTCTCACATTAGTCCGGATTATTTAAACATGATAATTTAAACGTATGTTCATAATATTCGCTGAAAAACACTCCAAAACTCTACTAGGACTCTAAATGAAATGCAACCGGATTTAAAATATTTGAACAGTTGTAAGCTGACTTAATAGTCAAATTTTTGGGAGTGGAGTGATAACCAAAATTCCTTCATGTGAATTTGTAGATATACGCACCACTATATCAAATTCAACCGTCTGGCAGGTTTTTTTTTTTGTCAGCTGTGGCCTGGATTAAGCGTTCCATAATGGTAAATTTTCCGATATTAAGGTGGAAATGATAACCACATGAATGATAAATCAAAAAATCTGAAAAAATCTCCTGATTACAAAAATGTGTGTCCAAGCAGTTTTACTTTCAGCCTTCTGCTTGCCAGATGCAATTTAAGTTTCTTCAAATGCATTTTTCAACTTGAAACCCTGATAACTTTTTTCCAAATATAAGATGGTATACCAAAATATCATAAAACTTCCCCTGATAACTAAAATGTATGTCCAAAACGTTTTGGTTGCAGCTTGCCACACGCATTTTATGATATGCAACCAAAAGACTGATACATCAAAAAATCAGAAAAATCCTGATTACAAAATTGTGTGTCCGAGACGTTTTACTTTTAGCCTTTTGCTTGCCAGGTGCCTTTTTATAATGAAGACTTGAAGAAATTGACCAAAGAAGTAGAAAATGGTAGTAATCCTTTTCCGGATACAACGCGTCAGCAGAGTGATAGCCTGTTAACACATGCACTGGTAAATATGTATTCCATCCCAGCACACAGAAATGTTTTTGCTCAAATTTAAGAAGTTTTGAGAAAAAACGACACATTTTGAATGTTAAGTCGATCCCAAGAGATATGAAAACAAAATTTCAAAAACGAAAATTCTAAATTCGGTTTCAGAATACACAAAAGCAGTTGCATATGCAAAAATTCGAGAAATACAAATGGAAAGGAGTTTGATAGGAAGGATACTTTTAACAAAATCACAGAATTGATCCAAAATTGATATAAAACACATTTTTAAACATCCATTAACTCCTTTATTGCATCCAAACAGTAGCGTTTTATTGCAACAATTAATTCGTTGCAACTATAAATGCCAAATTTGGAACAATAAATACAGGCATAAAGCTTTTCCCATTTCCTGTAGCTATCTGCGACTCCAGAAATCTTCTGGATCTTTTTTTTTTTTTTTTTTTTTAAATCGAAAATGAAAGTGAAGACATGACTTTAAAATTTTCGTTCGATGAATCTTATGATGAATGATTTTTTCTATAAAATCAAATAAAAACAATTTTTATTCAATTTGATCATGTACTATGAGTTTTCATTGGTTAGACCTTAAATTAAAGATGCATCCCTAAGATCATCTAAAATGCACATTCTAATCAGGAAAAGTTAGTTGATATAGAAAAAAAGTTATCAGGGTTTTAATTTTAAAAATGCGTTTGAAAAAGCTAAAAATGCGTCAGAAGGCTGAAAGGAAAACGTCTTGGACACACATTTTTATAATCAGATTTTTTTTCAATTTTTTTGATTTATCACTCATGTGGTTATAATTTCGATCTCAAAATCGGAAAAATTACCAATTTCGAACGCTTACCCCCGACCAAGCGGCTTAAAAAGAAAACCTGCCAGACGTTTGAATTTGATATAATGGTGCGAATATCTACATATTCATATTAAGGCATTTTGATTACCACTTTACCCCCAAAATTTTCTGCCGGCTCTAGATCTTTAACGTCTAACTATTAAAAAGAATAACTTCAAATTTAATTGTTCAAAAATTAAACTTTTCTCACAAAAACATTGAGTGTCAATGCATAATTTAAAATTTACAACAATGTTTTTAATTTTTACAGCTCTTCTGATGACTTTTTAAATTAAATCGAATTAACCCCACTGACTTTTTCTTCAACTTTCGTGTTTGTAAAACATTTAACAATACAAGGCATAAGACACAAAGATTAAATTTTTAACAAGACGCAAATGTTACAATTTGTTTGTGTGTGGAATGCGATAAACGTTAGGTACATTCATTTCATCAGAGGATAAATATTGTTAAGTGCAACAACTGATATGGACAGATAAATAATATAACAATAAAATACACATTTTTACATTTATAAGACAGATAAAGATAAGTTTATGGCACAAATTTAATTTTTACACCACATTTATTAGATATACAAGTATAATATATATAACGCTTCGATTAGCACAACATTTAGTTTCTGTAATATATGTAATTTTATTCTTATTTGCGAAAAAAAAAATATATGTATATGTAAATAATTTTTATAAATAGAAAACTTAAATATTTGATAGAAGATTTAATGTATAAAGAAAGACTAAAAATATTGTTTTAATATAGTATAAATATAGTTAATGTGTGCAAAACACTAACTAAATATTTCGTTCATAAAGAAATAACATTCACATTAAAAATATATTTTTCGTTTTAATTTTTGTTTCGTTTCCTTATTAATTATTTTACTAGACTTTTAACGTGTACACAATCATACAATATAAATTTAAATTTGTCAATAAAAACTGTTTCTCAAAATTGTTACTTTTTCTTAAAAACATTTCTTTATAAAAGATAAAAAGCGAAAAATTCTTTCGAATATTGAACGTCTAGTGCGTGATGTTGTTGTTATTCATGCTGCTGAAAGACACAAATTGGAAATAAAGAAAAATATTCGTAGAACTATATTAAAAATAAATCACATTTATAGAATTAAAGGGTTTTTTATTTATTAGTAATTACATAATAAGATCGATTGATTGGTCATATTATATGTATGAGAGTTCAAGCATGACAAAATAATATTGAGATCATGAAAGCAATGCAACTATTTTCATGTGTACAGAGAAAAAAAGACCAATTTTCATGAAGTTGTAAAAAAATAATATTTAAAAAAATGTTAAACTTTTATTTTAAGGCTGAAAAAATAATATGTATGTATATAACACAAGACAAAATATTGATATTTCTGATTTGAAATATATAGATTAGATTTTACATGCAATTAATATTAAAATCTTGTTCAGTAATTATTCGTTGTTGATAGCATTATTAATAATAATAACTAAAAACATCCAGTGTTTGTAGCAGTAGGCAATAACGAACTGTAATTACATATAATTTAGAAATACAATAATATAGATAAAGAAGTGTTCTGCAAATTGTGGGTCGCAACCCCCTAGGAATAAAAAATGAGCGCATTCATAAGGCTAGTGACTATGTAGTCAAAATTCAACTAGCTTTGAATGCAAAATTATGCTACAAAGCTAGTCAACCCGGAACTGTCATATTAATGACGAATGCAAATATATAAAATAAGAAATACTTATGTTTTGAGAACTTTAAATAATCTTTTTTGTTCAATAAAATCAAATATAAAATAAAATATGTATGAGTGATTTATATTTAAATTTAAATACTAAACGATTAGTTTCATTTTTAATTTGTGTCCTGCTCAGTAAGGATTGATTGTGAAACGTTAACATCAGTGTCCACTTACTTTGTAGCCGAAATTTTTAAACTAAGTCGGAGGGGAAATTTCAACTAATTTTGTAGTTGAATTTAGCCAATCAGAATGTCTTGTCTACGAAGCCACTAGCTTAGTGAATGCCCCCATTTACAGCATTACTCGGGTGGGTGCGATTGCAAGCCAGTGAGATTTAAAAACAATGGTTGTCAATCGTGCAAATTGACAGTCGTCTTACTTTTTTAAAAACATAAGTATTGACATGCTTATGCAGAGCTTATGAAGTTTGGTTACATTTATGAACGCAATTTTGGCAGTACTGATGAAATTTTACAATTACGAACGCCTATTTTGCGTTTTTTTTTCCTTATTTATTTCTGTCAAGCATAAATTTCATTACCAATATGAAAACCATCATACGAGAAAATTGTGGTTAAGAAAACTTCATCGCCAACTTATCATTTCCTGTACAACCTTTACAATTTACCTAGTGCGCTGAAGCTTAGAAAAGAAATTGCTCTGTAGTTTTTAACTCGTAAAGGGAATACATATGTAGATGATTGTGAAAAAAGACACTCTATATCAAGATTCCAATCCTTCGTAGGTATAACCCTCCAGAACCCATTTGTTTAGATTGTTGTATTTTTAATTTTAACATTATTTCTACGAATATACGTATGTATGTGAAATCCAACAACAATTAATACGGGGTGCAGTAGTTTTTTTCTTCAAAGTGACAACAATATAACAGGCGATATCGTTTTTATAAGATACATTTTTTTTCAATCGATGTTTTTCGAAAATTTCGGTTTTCAAGATAGACTTTTCGCCTAAATCTTACAATTTGAATTTCTGAAGTTTTCAGCATTGACATTTGAAAAATGCATAAAGGATGTGTTCAAATGTGTTGGCTTGTTATGGTGCAGACACACTTTATAAATGAAAAAGTTGAATTTAATTTAATGAAAACTTTATAAACAGAAAAACTTGATTTCATAAAAGCTAACAAATAACTATGTACTCGTACGTGCGTCGGTCGCTTCACCTAACGTTCTTTTTTCTTCCATAAGCATTATTATAACTGATAACCAACAACTTTTGTATTGTTGTTGAATTATCATAGGTACTTCATGATAAAATAACTTTACTTAAAAAACCAAATCACTCATAACAGGCATAGGCTGGGAAAAGGTCCGAAAAATTAACTCATTAAATTTAATGATTGAAATAGACGCAACGGTACACACTCAATAGCATGTCCAAAATCTCCGTATTGGCTTTGTGCAAATATAATCATACTGCAATATTTATTTTGGTACAACCTAAGCATATATGAAACATTATCTAAGAGCTATTTTTAATTTAAGTATTCAAATTTAAATTTAAATAATATCCTTTAAAATAGTGTTAACTTCATGAAACTTGGAATGTGTGTTAAATTTGTTGTATAAAATAAGAATAAACATCAGAGATGTGAAAGGGTGTTAGGAAGAGACAGGGAAAGCCGTTATATTTCTACTGATTATTGTATGTTTCTGTATATAAAAAGCTTCTTGTTATGAAAAGCAAACAAATAAACATGGATTGGTGCTTCAAATGAAAAAAAAAGAAAATCCTGGAGTATTGAAAGACACAAAAAGAACAAGTACAAATAAAGCATTTAGTGCACAGTTAATTTTAGTTTAGTAACTTTATCATTCGAATAGCATTAACCCTTGCGTTAAATCCGATAGTTTTACTTTTTTTGGTGAATTGTTTATGATGTTCGCCTATTTACTTATCAAAGTATCCGACCTTAAGTGACGAATGGAACATTCAAAATTAAAGACTTGAAAACAACGGTAATACATATTATTGTGAACAAAATTTGTTTGTAATTTATTTGCCTTAAAATAGTAGAACATAATTGGATTTAAAAATCTTCTTCAGGATTAAAAACACCGATAAGTGAACAAAAACAACTCATATCTTCCGGATTTAATGCATGGCCTAATGTATATAACGGGTTATCCATATTGCGATTTCAAAAGTATAGAGCTGGAATTCGACATCTTTCAAACTAAGTTGTTAAAATATTTTTTTTTGTCAGTTGAAAGTCTGACATTTACGAAAATAGATCGCTTAACTATTGCACAATGCATACAAATTGTTAAAACCTAAAAAAATTTTGATTCAGCCACAACCGCATATCGGGCTTTGAGAGGAGATTATGGTTTCCTTAATCGTCCAACTGCGCAAGCAATTGGCAAAATTGTGAAGAAATTTGTAGAGACTGGATTGGTTACTGATATTGTTAGGCCTGTGCATCATCGTTTCGCTCGTACCACTGAAAATATCGCTGCTGTACATGAAAGTGTTGCCGAAGACTCGAATGTGTCGATTCCTCGTCGTTCTCAGGAATAAGGACTGTCTTACGGGACATTATGGCGTATTTTGCATTGGGATCTACACCTACATCCATATAAAGTCCAGTTCACACAACAACTGAAGCCAGCTGACCATTCACAACCTTGTAGATATGTCGAATGGGTGCTTGAACAACAGGCGGTGGACGGAGATTTTTCGAACAAAATTTTCTTCAGCGACGAAGCACTTTTCTCACTCTTTGGGTATGTCAATAAACAAAATTGTCGTATCCTCAAGTTATTGAAGAGAGGACATTACATCCACAAAAAGTCACTGCTTGGTGCGATTAACAGATAAACCTTTAACTCTTGAGAACTTAAAAGGCAACATTCGTTAATTTATGTCTCAGCCATACCGCCCAATATGTGACAAAAAATGGTCGAAAATTACCTCAAAAGAATCGATGCTTGGATCAATTCGCGTGGTGGTCATTTAAATGGTGTAGTGTTTCCCACATAATGTCAACGTTCAAACTTTATATTTTGTATGTGTTTCATTTACGTTTACTTTTGAAACCGCAAATTGGATAACCTTGTAGTACTGAACTATTTTATATATTTTTTTTTTTAATTTTCCACAAATATCAATAGTAAAAATAATGTTCAATCAACTGTTTTAACCGATAAGTGATAAAACTTAAGTCCATCCGAATCAAGACAAATATCAAACAACAGTCATAATATGTATTTTACATTGAATATGAAAATTATTCTACATTAACATTTGAATGATAATATGAGGCCTTGAAAGCATAAGTAGCGTAGCTTTAAATTCATAGAATTGGTATGCTCGTATTTGCGATTGAAAAGTTAAAGGAAAAAAAAAACAAAAATTACACCCGATATTGAGGTTACGCTATTTTTTCTCTCATGGCCTCATATAAGAGTAATTGAATTTGAATTAGCAGTTTTTAAATGAAATTTTAGAAACTGTTCTTGTTTTAGTTTCGTAGTGAATTTTTTTAATTGGCAATCATGCATACATTATGTTTTTCTATTACTATTGAATTTTACAATTTTAATTAATATCGCAATTTCAAAATTTTCATAAATGCAATGGCTTGTTTGAATCTCAAAAAATTTCATATATAACATTCAATATATTAAAAATATATTTGTGCTCTAGAATCAAAATGTAGCTTACAGCATTACAAGGAAAGTGATGATTATTTATATAAATACAAAACAATTATTTTTATAATTTGTATTATGCTTCCGTGGTATACTGCATTTAGAAAATAAAATAATAAAAATTCTTTAAGCCGAGAATAATGATTCCAAATTATTTCTTTTTCTATGTTTGGCTTTTGTTAATGGACATTTTTTAATATCAAAACCGCTTTTAGCTGTTAAAAATATTTTGTATTTTATATTTGTTTGAAATTTAAAACGTCGTCTACTACTCCTTACCTTTTAGCTTTTTTTCCAAAAAAGACTGCAATTACAAATCTTTTTTAAACTTTGAATGAGTTCAAAAGCGTTAGTCTTATGTTCTTAAAGAATTAACGCGGCGACGTTCTCTTCTATTAGTACCAAGTGTTTTTTTCTTTATAACTCTGACCAGTTTATATGATAGATACAGATTCTACTGTTATAAAAAAAGACTTATAAAAAGAAGAGGGTTTGGGTGTGTGATATTTAAAAACCAAAAGTGCAGTCCAATACACAATTATTTTTAAGACTCAAGTATTTTTTTTTAAAAAGACATGTGCATTTACAATTTTAAGGAACAAACAAAAAAGAATTTCTAGAAAACTGACGAATTATTGCGTACGCCCTATACATAGGGGGAAATGTCATAACATGCCGTAAATATAAACATATCAAGTTGTGTTCTTTCGCCTATAACATACTCTCCTACAAGAACGAATTATAGCTTATTACGTGTATATAGAAAAGAGTACTTTATTATAACACATTAGGTTATAATTTTAAATATCATTAATCAACAATATTAAATAAAATAAATAAATCGGGTGGCGCAACAGTCCGTTGAGAACTAGGGCCTAGTGTATTACAACTCCAAGCATTCCTGTGTGCGAGTACTGTTGTCAGGGATGGAGGGGACCTACAGTTTTAAGCAGAATCCGAACGGCTAATTTGAGAAAGCACTTTTCATGACAAGAATTACTCTTGGAAAATTTGTCAATTCCTCGCAAGAGGCAGTACCCGTGGAAAATCTTTAGATGACATAGGCAGGGATCGAACCCAAGACCTCTGGCATGAAAGTCCAACGCACTAACCATAAGAAATATTAAACAATACAAAATATTGTAAACTTCTTAGCTTAGTAACGCAAACAACAATTGTTTGAATTTAAAAAGACTTGTTATTTTATGTTTTCGGCGACTGCCCCAACAAAGGCCAATGAACATTTTGTTCCCCGCTCCAATAGGCCTACGTGTGGTATAATTTAAAAGGGTTTGTATAGATATATACAGACGCGACGTTTCGCTGCTGTTGAAGATTTCTCTGCGACCCTACTGGACTCTGTTACCCGCTTTAAACGTTGGCATCTGCCAATACACTAGATTGACGTTTTCTTACTCAAAATGGAACAGCAAAATCGCAACTATGTGTCGGCGAGGCATAGTACTACGGAAGATATTGACAGACGTATCATATCTTTAAACGAAGCTTTGTATATAATTATGTTTCTTTAAGGTTTTGAATCATTAAGATGAGTATGATTGTGTCAAGATAAGTCTATTTTTTTGTATACTAGAAAAAATGTCACGGATCTTCCATTTCGGCCCAAAATATATTATTGTTACATACTTATCAGCAACAATGAAGACAGTAATAGATAACAATATTTTTGTTCTTGCCTGACAGGTCGACGTACCATGGCTTATATTGTCTCGATTGAATTTCTATTGTAGCAGATTTCGAAGTTGTGAGCGTTCCTTATTCTGACCATGTGCCTGACCACCTATTTAATAAAGAGTCACCACCTATCTGTCACCTTTGTGAAGACAATAACTCTACCCTTACTATGGCTCATCTCCTAACCTGCGCAAAAGTCTCATCAACCAGCAGACAACTATCAAACCACAACATGCATTACCTATTAAGTAACATCAATATCGATAATATTAATTTAGTTTACCAAATAATGCAGATTCTAAGACTTGAAAACCTTATTTAGAAAATTATATTATTATGTACTTTATATACCTATCGAATTTTAATGTATCTTCCTAGTAGAAAGCCCTGGCAGCTAACTCTAGTTTAAGAAATTATTATGTATGTAATTTATTTACTGTATAATAAAATTAATAATAATAATAATTGTAGTCGAATTTGGGCTCAAACACTTAGACCAAGCGGATTCAACAGTCTTAAAACTTCCTCCAAAACTAAGGTGGAGAAAACAAAGCTGAAGAATATAAACGGAACTTAGAACGAAACCTACATTCAGAGGGTCAAACTACTATAGCCTTGCAAAAGTTACTAAACAAAAGGAGAAATGGTTTGATACTGTGAAAAAGCTCGCTAAAATATTTCGGATGGTTAAAAGCCTTCAGAAAACATAGTTGTAATTACTTCAAAAGTATGTATATTGAAGTAAATTCCATGTTCAAACGAATTTGCAAATAGAAAAAAATCAAAACTGCTGCTGACAAGACCATGGTCATGTCATGAAAAGTCTTGGGAAGACCTTGAGGCACATTCCATGGATAGAAGAGAGCGTGGGAAACCATACTTAAGATAGAGGCTGAGGGTTGTGCATCGGGATGACTGACTCTGGGATATTAATTATAGCCTACAAACGCTTGCAAATTATTTAATATATTATATTCCTGCTACCCTACGCAAAAATATTTTAAAAGCATTACAATAAGTTCAATTCGTCAAAATAAATGGTTGAATTATGACGAATGGTCGTATTGGCGATAGCGAAAGGATATCGTTTAAGAAAATTGAAATTCGTGTTATTGAAACTATATAGAAACATGTACCAAACTTAACATTTTATTAGAAAAGGCTTCAAATTCTACTGAAAGCTATAGTTTATTGCGACTTCATACTGTATACCCTCGTTAAAACTCAAAACAAAATATGTTATTTTTAGGTGGTTTCTTTATCAAAACTATCGGCTTAAATTTATTATTATAATTTTAAATTCTTCTTGATGCAGCACAAAATAAATTAAAAAAGATCTTAACAATTAATTTTTCTAATTATAAAAATATTTGCAACCTTCAGAAGCTCTCATTTAGAAGGACTATCGGTTAATCGATGTTTGATGCGTGGTTTGCTGCAGGATGCACGCCGTAGAGAACTAACACTGCCGCCAAAATTATCATAGTCTAGTGACTCTGTTGAAAAAGCTTAATGGATTGTATATGCATTTATGTATACACAGCGCGCATACATATAAACAAAATTATATGGGACATTTCAGAATTATTAGTAGGTAGTATTTATATGCATCATTGTGAATTGTTGTTGATGTTGTTGTTATTTTTATTTTTTAGTAAGGGAAAATAGAAAAAAAAAGTATTATTAAATTTTTCAAAAATTTTCCAATAGCATTCTAATGAGAGTGTGATGGTTATGATTTTTAATGCAATAATGTGATGGTGGATATCTATGAACCAAGTTTTTTCTAGATTTTTCAGAAATTAGTTTCATAAAAACCTTTATCTGTAGGTGACCCTAAAGTCAAGCTGCTTAAACTCGAACTTAAGTTATACTGTCGTGGGGATGGTGGTACTGGGGTTGTTTCATCTCCAGGTAGGCAAGTTTCAACCATTGCTTCAAGGCAATTTACGAAAAGCTCTGATGATTCTCCCATCATATTATACTAAAACGAAATAAAACCGATAATAGTTGTTAAAATGTGTATTTTTTCAAAAACAAACTTTGGTAAAGGGTCCGGCGAATCGCCACAGTCCACCAAAGCCACAGCTTTGAAGGAAATGTAGTTGCTGCTGCGATGGGTCCTCGCTGGCAAGCATATTTTGTATAATGTTTTGCACAGAGTTAAGGACAACTTGATCATGGGACATGGACAGAATGTTGTTTATTTTCTGATCAAGCAAGGAGTGACTAAAAAAAGAAAAAAAAGTAATATAAAAAAGGTTAAAAATATTCAACAATAAATTTTGTATTATAAAATTACATGACTGGGAACACTTTTGGAAATACAACAGATCCTTCCGCGAGGTACTGATAAAGAACTCTCGTTTCGCTTTCATTAGTGGAATACTTTACTAGGGTTGCAAGAACAGTTAATACAAGTGCTTGTATTGATAAATCAGGAAGGACTTCAGGGTCAAGCAGAACATTCGATTCATTGGATACTGACGAACGCGAGCCGCGTTCCTATAAAAAAGAAAAAACAGTGTTAATTTAAAAATGTGATATAATGTTATTTATTTAATTTAGTTAATATGATAACAAACAACATATGTACATAAACTTACTTAAATTGATAACTTTGCTACCATGCTAATGTTTTGTGCAACGTTCTCTTTTTTGTTGTACATTTTGGTTTTCGCAAGTGTTTGTTAGTTAATAGTTTATTTTTAATTAAAGGTTAAAGTTTAAAAATAATTCATTGATATAAAAATAAAACTTTTATTCATTTATTTGTTAGAGAATTTTTGATAGAGACAAATTTTTGTTTCAGTAAACAACAATTATTAACTTAAGAATAGAATCTCAAGATTTATTTAACAAATTCTTTACTTTATCAACTTTAAAGGTTTGAACTTGAAATTAATTAACTATTTTTGATTTATTTTCAGCGAGGTGTAATCTCAAACCGAAATCTTAATCAGTTAGCATCTTAATAAGAATCTTAATAAAGGCGGTTAATTTAAAAAAAAGAGGTAAATAAAATATATAGAGAAACAGTGAGAGGAAAATAGAGACTCGGAGTAGGAAATGCAGGTACCACGTAATTCTACGTGTTTAAATTTATCGAGAATTTGTTGTTCCTTCGACTTGTGGGAATAGTCAGAAAACCTTCAGTTATTCTTGAATTATTTTTTATTATTCTCATCCCTTGATTTTCAAATGGTAGACATGTATATTCAAGAGGACACAAGCGTCTTCAGGTTTTTCTCAAAACCCACCTCTGTCTATTAACTGCTACTCTAACCTCCCCGAGGTGACCGGGTGCCTAGTACGTCAACTGGAGCTTGGGCTCTAACCCAAGTGGAATGTTGTTGAAATAAGGACAAATTTCGGATCTGTACGTGGATGTTAAGTCCCTTAATAAATCACGTGCAGTCGAATAGTTAGCGGGAGCCCTAAACTGCTGCAAGACAGGTATAACCGCCATCCAAGAAGTGCGATGGGATGGACCGGGCAAACGAAAATTAAAATATTGCGATGTATACTACGGCGCGGCGCGCGGTTGCTATCGAGAACAAAGGCAGCGACTATTTGGGTGTGGACTCAGGCAAAAAGTCTAAATTCGCCAATATAAGCCTAATATGCGCGCATGCACCAACAGAGGAGAAAGATGAAGACACCAAAGACATATTCTTCGACCTCTTAGACATGACATGTGTTTGAGCAGTGCCCTGGTTATGACATTAAAATTGTGAGACGTTTTGGTAGCTATATCCACAAGGGGACATGGAAATCTCCTGGTCAATCAGCTGTCAACCAGATTGACCACATTCCAATCGACGCACGACACTTCTCCAGTAAACAGAATGCCCGAACATTGCGAGGGGCCAGCATTGAATCGGACCACTACCTCGTTGTAGCCAAGGTACGGCTACGGATATCTCGATTCAAGCCAAAACAAGAAGGTACTGTGAGAAGATTCGACGTTAGACGGCTACAATCGCAAGATACTGCCATATCCTTTTCCAATCGAGTCTCTAACAACCTCTTAAGAAGTCCTATGCTGCCTGCATTAAGCATTGAACACCAGTGGCAACATTGTCTTGCAGCCATCAGAGATATCGCCTCTGAAGTGCTAGGTTTCACACGGGCACAACAGCGAAACCCCTGGTTTGACGAAGAATGCCGGCAAACGCATGTAGCTAAGCAACAGGTATACAAAAGGACGCCGCACACAAGGACCAGAGCAGCTCGTGAGCTTTACGAGCAGAAAAGGAAAGAAGAGCACCGGCTTTCTAAATGGTAAATGGAAAAAAGAGAGCATGAGAAGCGCGCGATCGAGGATATAGAGGGATGTCATAATAGGAATGAGAATCGTCAATGTTACCAAAAGGTAAACAAAACTTCCCAAAGGTACCAGCCACGAACCGAAGCCTGTAAAGACGATCAGGGGAACATCGTAGTAGAACCGCCGCCGTCTATGCTGAGCAAATGGAAAGACCACTTCTCCGAATTCCCGTGTAACGGACATAGAACCACTTAACCTAGGCGACGCAGAACAATTCCACCTACGCGACCTCGATGAAGTGAAGATAGCTATATCGAAACTGAAGTCCAGCAAAGAAATATTCAAAGCAGCAGGCCATGACTTGATAGGGGTATGCACCAACTCAACTGTAAAATATGGTCGGGAGAACGCATACCAGATGAGTGGAATCTCAGTATAGTTTGCCCAATACACAAGAAAGGAGACCCTCCAAATTGCGCCAGCTACAGAGGCATAAGATTTTTCTGCCGCATTATGTGAACGTCAGAAACCGTTCGTCAACAACCTGATAGGCCCCTATCAATGTGGCTTCAGACCAGGAAAGTCCACCATTGACCAAATATTTATATTATGGCAAATCTTGGAAAAACCCATGAACTTCAAATCGATACCCAACATCGCTCTTAAAAGCAGCGTATGGGAGCATATATAGGGAAGAGCTGTTCAGAGCAATGTCTAGTTTTGGCATCCCTTTCAAACTTATCAGTTTGTGCAGAATAACGATGGAGAATGCACGCTGCTCTATCAAGGTCGAAAAAGATCTCACTGATGCATTTGATGTCAAAAAAGGTTTTAGACAAGGCGATGCACTGTCATGCGACTTCTTCAACATCGTTCTAGAAAGAATTGTGCAAAACTCAACCGTCAACACTAGAGGCACAATATTCCAAAGGTTCAATTACTCGAATACGCCGATGATATTGACATAATTGGAAGATCAAAGCGTATTGTCAGTGGTGCTATTTCAAGCATTGCAAATGAAGCGGAGAGCATGGCTTTTGTGGTCTATGAGGGCAATACCAATCATTTGCTGTCATCTAAAAAGCACATTGAACGACGACGTCTTTAAAAAAACGACATCATGAACAACTACAACTTTGAGGTAGTTAAGGACTTTGTCTACCCAGACACCGCTATAAATTCAGACAATGACACCAGCGCTGAAATCCAACAAAGAATAACTCTTGCAAATTGCTGCTTCTTTGGACTCTGGGCAATTGAGTAGCAAAATCCTTTCTCGAGCATCTAGTCACCATTTATAAGACACTCATCATCCCGGTTCTCATTTATGGCGCTGAGGCGTGGACCCTGTCAAAGAAAGATAAGGTGCTTCGAGAGAAAAATCCTTAGGGTGATTTTTGGTCTCGTCTGCATAGATGGAGAGTGGGAAGAAGATAAAACGACGAACTGTACGGGTTGTAACGACACTGACCTGGTTAAAAAAAATAAAAGTCCAACGACTTAGATGGCTGGGTCATGTAAAGCGAATGGACATCAGCGCTCCAGCCCGGAAGTTCTTCGGATCCAATTGACGGGACGGCGCAGTAAAGAAATACCGCGACTCAGGTGGAGCACGCAGGTGGGAGAGGGCCTTAACCAACTTGGAGTGCGAAACTGGAGACAGCTAGCTAGGGACCGACCTGACTAGAGACGCATGTTGGTTGAGGCCCTGGTCCATCTCGGACTGTAGCACCACCTTAACAAAGAGTCGAGCAATAATGACTTAATTTATAATAACAATTATAACAATTATAAGTTTTCAATCTGGTAATCCTTTTCACGAAGTTGGTCTTTTTGACAGCTGTCAGTTGATTTATGATCAGTTTGGTTTTCATAATAAAGAGTCTTACTCCTGAACATTGTTGCAAATCGTCAAATTTATGACCAAAATAATGGTCCGGTTGGCGCGATGCATCGCAAGATGCGACCAATATTCGGGCGACGTAATCGCCTAGCAGATTTCGTAATTCAAGCAACCTGCCCTATGTGTATTTAACGGATGACAAACAAACTAACGTTGACTTTATAACTTATTGATAAGAGGGCTATACAAATTCTTCCTAAAGGGTTTTCTTTATATTACCCTCAATGAGTTCATGTGTAAGAATGTAAGGTTATGCAGAAATCAAAAAAAATTATTGAAAAATTATTGTATTTAAACGAATGAAACTCAGTGTAAAAGAGCTGTCTTCAACAAAGTGTTTTTATTGTGATTATTTAAACGAAAAAGACTTTATTTAATGAAAAAAAGATACCTGTCGTTCATCGATTCCATTTGACTTATTTGGATCTTTTGTCGTTGGTACCGAAAATGATCGTTGAGTTTTGAACAAAACTCGTGCATTCTTTTTTCAATTAATGTTTGTTTTTTTTTTTGAAAATGTATTTTGTATGTATTGTAATTAAAATAATGAAGATACATAGAAGATAAACATGCACAAAATATTATCATACAAAATTATTTTTAATAATATAGTATAAATTAATTAACATTTATTGACGAACAAAAAATAATCATGGATGTGGAGTAAAGTGTTAAACATAAAAAATGTTGAATTCAAGTGTTAAATGCATTTAATGAGCAAAATGTTTTAGTTTATAATTTTTGATTAGAAACCCAGGATAGTTTAATGCAAGCAGCATTCATACGAAATAAGATTAAGAACGAAACAGAGAAAAGAAAAATTAATTTAGTTATTTATATCTTTCAAGAGTAGATAGTACAACACATAATTTCAATAATATTCTTAAGCAGTTTTTAAAGAAAAAAACCATTGACTTAGCCTTAAATCAGTACAAATCACATTTATGTAATGAACATAAGTGTTCGATGTTTAGCAAAATAAAAAAAGTTAGCTTCTTATCATATTATTATAAGAATATGCATTATATGCATTACCCCAAAAACTTGTATAACCTTTATTAGAATAAGTAATTATTCTTACAGTTAAATGACAAATTAGAAATGACAATTGGATATTACCAAGATCAATTAAAAAACTGGTTAAAACGCTTACAAATTACAAAAGTTATGAAATCTTAACTGGAAATGGTTCTTTTCTATTGAAAAAAAAAAACGATTTCAAAATATATTTGAATTTTGGTAATTTCCATATTTTGTTTAGATTTTAAAATTTAGCTTATATCTATAAGACAAAAGCTACTTGACAATGGTCTATTAATGCGTTTTTAAAGCACCTAACTTAAAATGCCCGATTACATTACAAAAAATACTGATTTTCTGACTGAAAAGCAGAATTTTGGAATTTTCTTTTCATTGTCTTTTTTTATTCATCTAATACACTTCGTGTCACATGAATGTGGACAAGCTTTTTCGTTTTTTATTTGACGATATTTTTTGGAAAAAAACAAATGTGGAATGAATGAGGTACATATATGTATATGTATTAAGTTTATATTGCAAAACGAATTTTTGGATTAAGTTGATAAATACAAGTTTAATTGAGGTTTTTCCAAAGAAGGCCATAAAAAGTACCTGTTATTTTGTGTCACATGAATAGGGACCAGATCTAAATTTTAAATCAGATAAAAGGATACTCTGATTGTTTGGGAGCTTAGTATGAGTATTAATTTGATAGAATCAAGAAGTATGGGTAGAGGGAAGGGTCTAACCAAAGACGAAATAGGATAAATTCGAGCTTACCGGGATCTCGGCAAAACCATCCGTTTTATAAACAGCATAACTAAAAACAGTTCAAATGTTGTATACAACTACCTCTAGGACCCAGAGAGGCAGGGAAAAACCACAACTTAATCCAAAAATTTGTTTTCCAATATAAACTTAATACATACCTCATTCATTTCACATTTGGGTTTTTCCAAAAAACCTAAGGGTTTGAAAAATATCGTCAAATAAAAAACGAAAAAAGCTTGTCCCTATTTATGTGACACGAAGTGTATTCTTCATACAATTTAGATATAAAATAACAATCCCGAAATGAGACCTAAATTCATACAAAAACAACATCGTTTTTCGTGTTGCGGTAGCTAAATAATGTACAGTGTAGTGTTGGCCCCAATTAAGTTTTCGTATTTTAAAATTATTCGAACATTATTTTAATTAAAACAATCTTAAAAAAATAAGATATTAGAAAAGAAATTGTTGTAAAAAGCGGCAAAACAATAGGCCCATTCAATAGAATGTTGGCAATGTTTTATATAATGGCTTAATTTATATTAGAAACTTAAATTTTAATACTGGAACCTTTGTATTGTGCTTTTTAAAGTAAATCACACACCATTTTTGCAAAAGGTTGTCCTACTTGTTCACTTATTTTTTTAATGTTGTTTTATTTTGGGTTAAACTGTTTTGGATTTTAAAATTTTCTCACACTCGGAAATTTTTAATGAATACTAATTGTTATTAAATATAAATTTCTCCTATTTTTGCCGCACTACGCTTTAGAGTCTTCTAATGCCTTAATTGCTCATGAAGTTGATATATTCTCGTAAACTGCTGAATCTTTTGTCTTAAATTAAATTAAATAATAATAAGTATTATTCACAAGTCTTCTAGCGCTAGAAAATCCAAAAGTCTAAAACAATTTTGGACCAAAATATAACAATTTAAAAAAATACTGAATAAGCTTCAACAATAAGTTTTTGTTTTAATAGACTATTACATTTACTTAACTCTACTCCAAATATGCCATACATGTAGAATCTGGTTTACCTCCCATTTATCTGCAAAGCCTGAAAGCGCATTCAGGTTATTTAAGAAAAGTGGTGAAAAGAAATGAAAATAGCCTTCATAGATCAATCGCTTTAAGATCCATGAGAACTAATGCTTTCCTTTCAGGTAACGGAAGCAACAGGCTTTATCGCATGTTAACGTTTGCGATTTATAGGACATATTTTCAATGATCATAGTGGAAGACTAAATATATGACCAGCACTCAACTAGAGCATCATGATCAATATAGAATGTTCTACTAAAGCCTTAACTATCAATTGCCTACTAGAGAAAGTTATTTGAATAGTAACTACTTATTTGAGGTGATGAGCACCATTTTTAAGGCAAGCTTCCAGTTATTAAATCTGAATTTAAAACTTCCCAGAGCAGATCTTCGGCAAACATGTTAACTACGCAGATTGTCCTATTTAAGAAGAAATCCAAAGGTTGTACTTCCAGGATAGTTTTCTGACGTTAAATAGTCTCTACGATATATAAAATGGCTCTCGGGGTTGGTTCCTTGTGTTCAGCTTTTGCAATCATGACCTGACCTACCGTTATAGCTTCTGAGTTAACAGATATTAGCGGCCCGTCCCGGCTTCGCACGGGTAGACATAAATAGGTACAGATAATGTAGCTTTCTAATGAAAAAAGAATTATTAAAATCGGTCCAGTGCTTTTTGACTTTATTCGTTACATACAAAAATACAAATCTTTCCTCTTTATAATATTAGTGTAGATGTAGATTATTCAATAATTTAAAATTGAGAGAATATTTAACTAAATAGTTTAATATTTATGATAAATCATTATACTTTATTAATAACTAATTCAAATATTACATATACCCTGGTTACAAGAGGAGATCGAGCAATCGAATCGAAATTGAATTGATATTTCGATCCAGATATATGTACGTGGTTAGTGGATCGAGGAATCGAATTGAAATGGAATCGAAATAACATTTGGGTTTTATTTATATGCGTACTGTGTTGTGAGTAACTTCTATATTTATAGATACAAAATAACAAATTGTGTAGTTTTAAAATTCAAATAAAATAATGTTTACAACACAAAAACGCGTACCAAAATAAATTCATCTGAAAACAAACAAGAAAGATAAAACATGACACACGCACATAAGCAAAACCTCACACTACAATAACTCGATTCCCCGATTCAGGTTTACAAAACAATTTTCGACTGGATTCACCTCGTTTTGTTGAGATCGGATCTAGTAATCCTATTTCGATCCGATCCAGGTAGGTATATACAGAGATAAATCCTGATTCAATTTTCCTTGTAAACTGGGTAATAGAGTTAGTCAACTTTTAACTTTAAATTATATTCAAAATACAAAATTTATGTTGAGTTTATTTATTGACCAATTTGTGTAATAATTGTGATTAGTGGAAGTATAGTTTTCCGTCGGCTTTTTTGGTCACTGTAATTTCGCAATGAAACAATTAAGTTACATTAACTTTCCCAACGTTTCGGCAGGGGTTGCTGCCTTCTTCAGGGAAACTTTATTAACACAAAAAATATAAAAATAATCTTAGTTAGATCGATGGGATACAAATACAATATAGTTTACTCACTCAAGAAAAACATGAACAAAATTTTAATATTAATTGTATTAATTAATATACATTTTTTTTCTTGAGTGAGTAAACTATATTGTATTTGTATCCCATCGATCTAACTAAGATTATTTGTATATTTTTTGTGTTAATTAAGTTCCCCTGAAGAAGGCAGCAACCCCTGTCGAAACGTTGGGAAAGTCAATGTAACTTAATTGTTTCATTGCGAAAATTACAGTGACCAAAAAAAGCCGACGGAAAACTATACTTCCACTAATCACAATTACAAAATTTATGTTTCAAATCATTTAAAATGGTAAGCTTTTATGTTTTAAATCATCCAAAATTACAACCTTTATGTGGAAAATCATCAAAAGTGTAAATAAGCAAATAATTTAATTATTTCTAGTTTTTATTTTATTATGTTTTTTTTTGTAGAAATGTCATATCCGACAGAAGGCAAATTTTTTCATGTCCGAATTCTTAACTAAAATATTGTTATCCTTTTTTGTTAAATAAAGACAAAAACCTATCTATTCCTCTGAACTACCTATTTTCAAGTGCAGATTGACACCACCAAAAATGATTCTACTGCTTTCATCTATCAACTCGGTCCCGCTCGGTCTCAGTCCTTTTGAAACAGTTCCCCAGTGCCGACGTCTTGACTGTAAAGGAGCCACCGCGCTGATCCATGGTTTTTAGTCTGACGTGATAGATTAGGATAATTGCCAATGTATCCTAACAGTCCCTCGCACTAACTATTACGCCACGGGTAAAACATTTAACATCTATTCGGCCTATAATCATGCGTGTTCTTCAAAAAACATTAACACTGTATTGAACGTGAACTAATTTTAAAATTAATACCGTCATAAAAAATAAACATATTATTGTCTTTTAAATGAGCATATAATTTGAATTTATCCATCCTGACAACAGTACTCGCACACAGGAATGGTTGAGAGTTGTAAGTCACTAGGCCCTAGTTCTCAACGGACTGTTGCGCCACCCAATTTTTAATTTATAATTTGAATAATAATGCTAATAAAAATAATACTATTATTAAAAATACTAATAATAGCTATCGGGTTATCCATTTTGCGGTTGAAAATCTATAGGTCTGGAATTCGACATCTGTCAAGCTAAGTTGTTAAACCATTTTTTTTTTTAGTTGAAAGTCTGACATTAACGAAAATGGATCGCTTAACTATCGCACAACGCATACAAATTGTTAAAACCTACTACAAAAATGCTGTTTCTGATACAGCCACATATCGTGCTTTAAGATGAGATTATGGTTTACATAATCGTCCAACTACGCAAGCAATTGGCAAAATTGTAAAGAAATTTGAAGGATTGGTTACCGATATTATAAGGCCTGTGCATTATCGTTTCGCTCAACTACCATGAAACAACTGTCCCCGTCAATTCGGAACGTTATGGTCATATGATAACCGACTTTTTTTGTCTGCTATGGAATAATACGACTTGAAGAATATGTGGTTTCAACAAGACACACAACTCGAGCGAATATGGCTTTATTGTAAGAGACATTTTTGTGGGATTACGCGAAAGATTAAGTGCAGATAAACCATTCTTGGGCACTTAATATTCGTCAAGTTATGGCTGAAATACCGCCCAATTACCTCAAAGAAATCGATGCTTGCAACAATTCGCGTGGTGGTCATTTAAATGATTTAGTGTGTTTAGTCACAATTTCACAATAATATCAACGTTCAAAATTTATTACAAGAAAGAAATATCATGAAAAAAATATTTTATATGTGTTTTACTTACGTATACTTTTGAAACCGAAAAACGGATAACCCTGTATGATACGAGTATGTAATATTTAAAAAAAATCCAATAAAAAAAAACAACTTTTGCACAATGCTTTGCAATAATATAAATGCATTTTTTCAGGAACGGTTATACATTGCAAAAGACTGTATGTTTGCACCAATCGACTTCATAAAGTATGGAATATAATATCATACTACCAAGGTGTCCCTTTAATTAACATTTAAAAGTTGTATTTTCAATAAAAAATACCATTTGAAACATTTCTTATATTTTGTAACTATATCAATGGCTTTTTTCTATTAAATTAATAGCAATAATATAACAATATTTGAAAAATCATACCTGATGCGGTGGAACTTTATGATGTCGCGCATATGACAAAGCGGATTGATCAAGAATATCCCAAGATTTTTGTCGTCTTGAAAGTGTCATTCCAAGCTAAGATATTAACATATGATTATAATTATTATCAATTATTTATAATCAATTAAATATATAATATACATGTTTATAAATTTAAAGCTTACATTTTGTGACGTTGAGCTTCCTATTTCGGGATTTTCAGTACTCATTTCAGTTGGCCATCTAGGTAAGGCGTGCTTGACATGACATCTAGAACGCACTTCTTCTGAGACTGCTACCAGAGCTGTCAAATATGCAACACTATCTGGCGTAACTTCAAATTTATCCCTTCGAACGGGTTTCGATATAATACCAAGAAGCATTGTTAAAACTCGATAAGTGCGTGAAACTGTTGTAGGAGTCGGATGACGAAATCCCTGCATTTAGAATGTTTATTTCAAAATTAACGTAAATTATCCAATTTTCTTTGTAAAACCTTTATCAAATGACCAACCAACGCAAAATGGAAATTACTTCTAAACGAAAGCCCTACTGCGTGATCCAATTGTTTGAAATGCCATTCAAGAGGTTCTCGTGTACTTAACATAACATCAGAAATATTCATCTTATCAAAAGATCCTTGTGACTTAAGTGTATGCAAATTCTGTTCAAGCAAAGCTAAGCCAGCTCCGTACAAAGTTATTTCATCCAATTGCAACACAGAAATTGCTACCCAGAAAAGTGCTCGGTGGATTGGTGATTCCTATGAATATCAAAAGGAACAAAGAAATAAAGAATAATTATGTCGATTTGAAAAAAAATATATATACTCGTATCTTACAGGTCTTAAAAGTGGCTGGATTCTTGTTAAACACATAACTAAAGCCTCAATGAGAATAATATCATTGAACGATTCGAGTGCTTTCACAAGAATTCTAAGAAGTTGTTTAACTTCCTGATCAGTTACACTCTTGCTTATGCATCCGTAAACTATAAGAGCTCTTGGTTGAAGAGCTGGGTTATAACAGAAAGCAAAACTTCTCGAAAGCGAGGTCCAGGTTTGCAGCCATTCACAATCAGGATAGTCCCTCATGCAAGCTTCCATTATTTCCAGAAGAGCGTCAGTTATTACCTCCAATGATGGCAAAGACAGACGTTCTCTGTCAGCTGGTAAGGGTTGGGAAACTCGTTCATTTCCTAACCATTTGTCAGGTGGGTGACGACAACTTGAACGAAAAGCTGTTACCGCTGCTGATTTGACTTTGCTTATACCAAAGAGCAAATAAAATTTCGGTAAAGAAAATTCATCCAAAGAAAGGCGAAGTACCCGCTGGGCTTCCTCGGAAAATGACGGTTTTGTGCAGGTACAAAGTGAGTGAATAATATTAATAACGAGACCATGCGTCGATGCACGCATGGATAACGATCCGGAACATACCTGAAAAGTTAATAGATACATAATAAGTACATAAGAGACTTGTTTGTTCGCTTACCAAAAAAGTGATGTTATGAAACAGATAAGGCAAATGCGTTGCCACATCTAAACAATTATTGAACGATAACATAAGAAGATAACGTCCCAGAATTGCTATATCATCCCACATCACATGTTGCTCCAGGTACTGTGTAGGGTTTGCACAGGTTTTGTCCATTACACGGCACATGCGAGTTATAACCTTTTTTGACACCAGTTGCACATTCGCTGAAGCCAAAGCTACTGCTGTATCTGCCATTATTTCAACTTGCGGTGATCCAAGTCCATATGTAATAGATTTGTGTAAAAAGTTATCAAGAACCATGTCAATAAGTTCTGGAATTTGACCTATAGATCCCCAGATTTTAGCCTGTACTGATGGATACATTTCTTTTTGTTCAATTGTAAGGCAAATAAGTTTATCCAAAATTTGAGAGACTTTCAACTTTTTTGAATCATCATTTGATTTACAAAACTTAACCAGATTTTTGAGCCACGGCGTCATATACTCTAAACATAAGTGTTTCAATTCGATTGTACTCCTTTGGAATCCCTGAATACATTCTTCAAGGAACTCCAATGTTAGGTGGGGTTCATTGGTTGCCAGTTTCTCGCTAACTGACTTAATAAATATAGTATTATTCGATGGTATGCAGAGGCCTTGAGTTTCCAATAACTGTCCCTCAATTTTCAAATCGAAGGTAGCCGTTAGAGCACAAAGTAAGTTATAGGCAGCTGTCCTTAAATTTGGATCGGAAGAGCCTAAATTTAACAGAGCCATGTTAAGCAGTGTTCCAGGAACATCCTTTGGTCGAATTTTCTGATGAACAGTAACCGAGTCTGGCTGACTGAGTTCCCATCTATTGCGAATGTGAATGATAGCTTGGACAATATTATCACAATCGTTATGTATAAAACTAAGTTGACTAGTTTCGTTAGTAATGGATATAGTAAACTGGTTGTCGTCGACTAAACACACGTCATCGATTTCAGATGCATAATAAATATCATTGAGTAGCACAGAGTGTGCTAAAACTTTTGTTTTTTCAGCCGAAGCGATTTGTAGAGCGGTTGGACCAACTTTTATGGCAACTTTTGTATCTTTGTGACTCAATTTAAGTGCATTGCTAAAAACTTTTAAGTCTTCATCGAGTGATAATGTTGCGCCAGGAAGTTTTTGATGTTCGGGTTCAATGAAGTCGTTTAGTTTATTCGGAACATCAAGGAAAATTAACTTTCGGTTACCCTAAAAAAATAAAGTAATTATAAATTATATGTTTCTAGTGAGTTTCCAATCACAAAAAATTTAAAATTTTCGAAATGGCGGAAGAAGAAGTTGATGAAAAAGGGGTATCAGAAGCTGGTTAAAATGTTAAGAACCTTTTTTGAAGAACTGAATCCAATGTTTCAATTATATTTTTATGAAAACAAACTTAAAAAAAAAAAACGTTATCAAGCATAACTTTTGGTTTTGAAATTTCTCTTAAGCCAAAATTTCTTATAGATTTGGAAAAAAATAAGAAAAGAACTACCTTTTCTAGGCAGAAATGTTACAAATTATTGAAAAAAGCAATAACAAAACTTAGAAATTTTAAAAGCTTTAAGGCCTTTTTTTGTGCCACATTAATTAATTAAATCATTATTAAAACAATTATTTTTGAATTTGTATTTTCTTGACACTGGCTTTATTTGCATTTATTAGTGTGTAACCGAATTTTAAAAACTAAGTCTTATAGTTTTCACTATTAAAAGCGGTTTAAAAAAATAATTATATGTACATATGTATATTTTTGATTATTAATTTGATTGATTGAAAAATATAAAATACACAAATACATAATTCTAGTATTCCTTCCACAAAGCTACTACCTACTTATTCCTTTCTATTCCGCTTATTTTAAATGCATGCGAGGGAAAAATTGTAACAGTTTAAGCTTTTGACATTATTATTCGTCCGAAGTACGGCTGGCTCAGCGTTAAACTGATGTCCATTCGTGGCTATAAGACTTGAACATTTTTAAAGTCGGTTTTAAATTCTGCGATACCTAATAATATTTGAAACAAAAGAAAATTTGAAAAATAATATACAGTGGCTCCCACCAATAATCGGACACATTAAATATAACTTTTCGCAAAGCATTTTCTCCGAGAAAATATATGTAGAGTGTAAAACATTATAACTGTTTTATATGACATTTAAACACATTTTTACTTTAAAATAGCCAAAATTACAATTGAAGCCTCTAAACAGCAAATTAATATGAAAAAACAAAGCAACTCTATAATTTAACACTTCTAACATAATGCGACACTTAACATTTAGTACTTAGTTGCGTATCCTTTCGATTAAATCTCAATGTTTCTATAGTTCTTTTGAGCAACTCGACGTCCCAGTTCATCAATTATATCCTCGATTACATTAAGGTCAGGTGACTTTTTCTATATTTAAAGCACCTAAGGGTAGTTATACAATAACCACGGCCTTTCTGTATAAGATTCGTGCTTTGGTTAGTTGTCCTGGTAGAAGAATTATCTTGTATTCCGAATTAACTGACACTGGACCACAAATGTTGTTTCAAAATGTTGATGTTAGCTATTTAACACATTTTACCTTTCACAAAATTTTAGATGCGATAATCATAACTTGCAACACATCCTTATACCTTGACTCACCAGCAGCCATGCTTTACAGTAGCCCGAGTATGCTTATGAGAAAATTCTTCATTTCTACTTTCTTCCATTTGGAACCTTTAAGGTTAAATTTGCTTCCGTCCGTGAACAAAACCTAATCTTTAATATTGTCTTATGTTTAATGGTTAACTTACAATACAAAAATATGTAGTTCCACCCTATTCCAAGAAGACGTAACCTATGTTATATGTTCACAAGCAAACTTAAGTCTTTCATTTCTATTTTTTCACTGATGTATAACTTTTTATACACGGCTGCATGGCCATTTCGGTCATTATTTCGATGGCGATGCTTCTTCTTCTGATGGTTTCATTGCCAACTTTTTTACTCGTGGTCTCTTTCAAAAAAAAATCTTTAGAGATTCCGAACATAGGAGAGTTTTAGTTGATTAGCCTTAAAAGAAGCTTCACATAGTAAGTCTCCAGCTTCTTTCCTTTTACTTTTCTGCTTACATTTTCGTTTTTGAATTGTTAAATTATGTAATGAACTACGGAAGGGTTCCGATGCACAATTTCTGCTATTTCTCGACCTGATTTACCGTCCTGGCTACGCAACAAAAACAATTTTTGAATTTCCAAAGACGTTCGTTTTCTTTTTGGTATCATTTCGATGTAGAGCAAGAAACTACTTTAAGTGTAAGTAAAAGTCTTTCGTAATACAAGGTAAATAATAACATTATCATTTCACGTGGAAAATACCGTTACAGAGCTACTACAGTGCAAAAACAGCTAGTGTCCGATTATTTGTTTGCTAATTATTAATATGAAATGCAGTTTTATTATTTAAACTTAATTCGAACTTAAATATGTTAAAAAATGATGATTTAGTTCTACTATTCCTATACATTTTCTTGGAGAAAATGCATTGTGAAAATGCACATTCACTTTATCCGATTAGTCGAGGGAGCCACAGTATGTAATGTTTTAATATTTTTTGTCTAAATACTTTTTTTGTATTGTTTAAAAACAAAAAACAAAAATTGAACCCATCCTGCCTGACTTTAGCTTTTTGGAAATTTCTAAGTTTAGGATTACGCTGACAAATGGGTAGAAGTCTAAAAACAGCTTATTTTCAAAAAATTACATTTTTAACTGTATTGGATATTAAAACTAAATTACATTTTTGACCCCCAATAATTCCATCCAGTCTACCAATTGGGTATTTTTTTGTACCAATTCTTTCAATTATTTGTTGAAAAAAAATTCTATGCTGCGAGGTTGAAACCCCGAAGCCATCACTTAAGTCAATAAAACTTACCTTCAAAGGAGCAAGTATTCTGTCATGAAATTTGGTATATTCTCGCACCCAAGAATTACAATTATATATAAACACTGCGTTGACATTTTCATAGGCTACAGCAGGCAATACATAAAACCACTTTTGAAGAAACTCTGTACGGAATCGATTATCAGCGCAGGTGTGAGTAAAATCTAACACAACTTCAAAAGGTGAATGACAGAATGGTTTAAGACTTAGAATTACGTGATAAATAAGCAAGTCCCCATTTGTTTCACCGATTCTATTTAAAGAGAACAAATATTAAGATATAACTTTTCTTTCATATTGCTAACATCCAATTACTTATATCTCCTGGCTATGTAATAGAATACTGGATAACCAGATTTGCTTGTACCCGCCTGATAGAAGATATTCATTGATTTCAAAGTTTTAAATTCTTCCTTTTCATGCATTTGATGCTTGACCATAATTTCTTCGAAGTTTGTTGAGGACATGTCAATTGAACTCCATCTTGCAAAGGACGAAAACATCATGCTAGAACGATATAAATAATCTTTTACAAACACATACTTTATAAACGTAGCAATTAAATAAATATTAACATATATGCACGTTATACGTATGTATTTCATATTTATTATTCAATATTGAAAATTACATAAAATGTCATTTTAAGTTTTAAAACGAAAATGGAAAGTACTGATGTCTTTAAATTTATTGTTTCTTTTTAATTCACGTTCATTATGTATTCATAAATTAAAATGAATAGCCTAAAAACCTTAAAAAACAAATTACAACAACGAAAATTTTCTTTGATAATGGTACCCGTAACGTGATGGTTAGTGCGTAGGACTGTCATGCTAGAGGTCAATCCATGCCTGTGACATCTAAAATTTTTTCACGGGTACTGCTTCTTCGGAGGAATTGACAAAACCTCCAAGAGTAATTCTTGACTGTAGGTCCCTTCCCCTGAAGCTTAATATCTTATTAATATCTTCACGATAAGAAAGCTCTCCCAAAATTTGTCTGCTCGTACGTAACAGACTTGGTACTGAGTTCGGGTAATCCCGCAATCACCTCTTCATATTCGCATATTTTCATCTTCGAATGCAGTACAATTCCAGAATTGACTGATCAACACTGAAGTTATTTGTAAAATGCAGAAAAAACAGAGAAGCTACAAAACATGACTCTCGGCAATAACATGGAAAAAAGATTGAAGAAAGTAATGCTACTAGATCACTACTTGCATTAGTATCGTAGGAAATGGAAAGAAATTGCAGCGTAGTGTCAGACAAGATAAACGACATCGCATTAATGCCCGCGCATATCAGGCTCAGGATGCAGTTTCCAGGTGCGACATCTCGTTATGGATTGACAGAAAATGCTTCATCCCTTAAAAGTTCAAACATGAGAGGACGAGAGTTTTTCCGTTAAGCGGAAAAAAGTTATGATTGGAACATTTAAACAAAAACTAGCTGGTCCCCATTCTAATGAACTTGGAGAAATTGATGTCCTCATTGGGCAGAATTATATGGCTCAAAATCACCAAGGTGCAGAATTGGCTTCGCTAGCAATTTAGTGTCTTAAATCTTGACTTAATTAAGAAAAAAAAATTAATGAAATACTAAAACTAACCTGTTTTGTGTTTCTATCAAACAATATAATTTATTAATAAACTA
This sequence comes from Eupeodes luniger, assembly GCA_951509635.1. NCBI lineage: Eukaryota > Metazoa > Arthropoda > Insecta > Diptera > Syrphidae > Eupeodes > Eupeodes luniger. The sequence goes on from OX608073.1 coordinate 168,670,530, forward strand.
AATTTTAAATGAAATCAATATACACGCATAGAAAATCATTTCGGGAACGCGTCCTAATGTACAATCTTCAACAAGTCAAAAATATTATTGAAAAATGTAAGGTATTTAACCCCGGCCATCACTTAATACACCGTATTTTATATACAAAATCTAGTTTTAGAAAGGATACTAAGAAATTACTTATTTTTTAACTGTAAAAAATGCAAAAACAGTTTGTCCGATACCGCACAAGTCATTTCAGTGAACATATCGATAATCGATCAAAAATAATTTTAAGTGAACGCAATAATTCTGTGTCAAACGTCAGTCGAGGAAGAAAACAATAACAAAGCCGGCTGTCAGAGTATTTATCGTAAAATAAGTTATATCTAAATGGTAAGTAAATTTCTATTTATTATTCGTAGAGCGTACATCAATAGTCCGTCATTCCGTGAACGCATTTATTACATTTAATTATTGATGAAATACTTTTCTACGACACGAAATTTCAAAGTTACCTCAAATATTTTCCTATTGACAAAGTCAGATCGCATTTAAGATGACCGCCGTATAATTAAAGCGCGCGCTTAATTGAAATCGTCATTTCGGGAACGTTCCCGGACATGATTTTTACGTATTTTGCTTGTAGAAGATTTTGTATGTATTGTTTTCATTACTGCTTATTTAATATAGATACATAATATACCCATGTTATTAAACAAAGCTTAAATTATGTACTTTGTTTTGTTTTTGTTGATTTTATCAAACTTAGAAAAACGTTCCCGAATTGATGGTTTTTGTATGAAGTTTAGTACTAAACAATAATACTAAGAAAGTATAGAATTCTGTGCGCTGCCCTGTCAAAGTTTATTAATATAAAATGTTTGCAACAGTATAAACTAAAATTCATTATTATAGCTTGCAATTTTTTTTGTCATAAAAAAAATTTGAAATTTGCAACCTTGGTGATTTTGAGCCATATAATCAACCAAGCCCTTCAAAACCAAATGCCTCGTAAAATATAAATTTTTCGAATACCTTCATTGACGAAAAACTGGATATTTTAAATAGTTCAGTGCAATACGCTACCAATCCGACATCTCGACGCATTGAACAATCAATTAATATTATTGAATTTAAAACTTTGTTTAGCAAGGTTAAAGGCAAGACACAAAGCAGAGATAGAATATCTTATTCCTTAAAAATCTGCCTAAGAATATTAAACAGAGAATAATTGACCTTTAGAACTATTTTTTAAACAACTCGATTATTCCTCAAACCTGGAAATGTTCAGCATTATACCTACACCTAAGCCCAAAAAAGATAAAAATGCCATCGAAGGAAACCGCCCAATTTCTCTTATCACATGTCAATGTAAAATAATGGAAAACTGTCATCTCCCTAGACTTCGAAAAAGCTTTCGATAGAATTGGTCTACATATAGTTCTTAATAAACTAATAAAATGGGGTGTCGAAAGAAGAATATACGGATATGTAAGATCCTTTTTAATAAATAGACAATACTGAGTAAAAACGAATTTTTCCTTAATAACGATTCGAATTCGATACTTAATAACGATTCTTGAAAATTACGCAAACACCAGCAATAGCAGTTTATCTTCACTGATGGTTCGAAATCAAAGGAAAACAAATTATTTGTTGTGACACATGAAAACGGATCCATAGCCAGAATTGGTCATTTCCCCGCCTCAGTTTTTATCGTAGAAGCATTGGCCATTTTTCAAGCCACTAAGTCCGTAATGAGTCACAGAGGAAAACACGTCGTCCTTCACGCCATACAAAACCCCAACAACAACACTAAACTTTTTTTTAAATCGCCAAACAATATCAAATTAATGTGGAGTCCTGGACATGACGGAATTCAGGGAAATAAATATGCTGATATTACAGCAGCTAATCGCCCAAAAACTGCCCGGTATTCAATTTCAATACTCACACTAAATTAGATTTGCTGAAACATATACAAAAAGCATCTAAAATAAACACAAAACACCAATGGAGCTTATACTTTCATCACTACAAGAAAGTTAACCCAGATAAACTCAACCCCGTTTAGCCGACAAACATGTCCAAATACAAAATCTCTAACTTTGTACGACTAAAACTTGGACACACATCAGCCTCTCACCAGCAGCTCCTTAACAAAAACACCCCACCAGTTTGTGCTTCCTGTAATACCAGATTGGACCCCATCCAAAAATATATGTGTATAAAATATGTATGTGATAAAATATGTGATATTAGAAAATTGTGAAATAAATAATTTATAAAGTTTTTTTGCCATATAACAAAAACTTAAGTTTAATTTAGTTAAAAGATTCAACATTTTAAATTTAAGAAAAGTCCTTACGAAATGGTTAACATGGGAGCGTATCGGAATGCCGCTTTTTAAAATCCCGTTTTTAAAAAATCCCGAAAAAAAGTTTTAAAATCCCGTCTTCTAAAATACCGATTTTTTGAAATCCCGTCTTTTAAAATCCCGCTTATTCAAAATTCCGATCAATTACAATCCCGCTTTTTAATATCCCGTAAAATTCCGACAATCCCATTTTTTTTACGTGCATTAAACTAAATAACAATAGGAGTCAAAGGTTTGAATGTTAAATAACTTGACCAAAATATAATAATATCGTAATTTGTTTGGTTTTTACTGTACATACACATTAATTTTTGTTCACAATATTAACTCTTTCACAAGCAATATGCATCCTACAGCAAATATACCTCTCAATATCGGTTTTACCGCTCTAGTTGACTTTGTTAATTGATATGAGTTTGTTTCTTCGATTTGTTTTACTTTTTATTTTTATTTTTTGATATGTTATATTTGTTAAAGGTTGCAATAAAATGAATCTAGAAACATATCTCATTTTTTAATTTGTTTTCTAAATTCGATTTTGCAATACAAATAGTTGCTTAATTTTTAAAAATCGCGCGATTTTTTTAAATTAAACAACTAGTTTGGATTGCAAAATCGGGATAATAAAAAAACGGGATTATAAAAAAACGGGATTACAAAAAGCGGGATTATAGAAAACGGGATTCTAAGAAACGGGAATATAAAAACCGGGATATCGAACCCAACCCGTTAACATACATTCAGGTTTGCTTGAATTTAAATTGTTTTCATTTAACCGAGCTCATTGAGAAACATTTTTAATATTTTAACTCACTGTGAGTCAACAGGTTTATGTTCTGGTGGGCCTAAATATGCCAATAAAGTTGCCATTTTATCAAAAGGTCGTCGTCCAACAGCTTTGTGATCTCGACTGCTTGACAAGTAGTCACCAATTTTTTCCTGATGAGTCCATAGTAAACGATGTAGAGCTAATACATTGGCATCCGAAATGAAACTCATACTATGTGATGTTTGATCAACAGTTTCACAGTCAGAGGCTATTTGAATGAAGAATCTCCGACCAGCTTCAAAATGAGCACGCAGAAAATCATTGAAACAGAGCATATGTTGTTCTTTAGAAAATTCAACATGATTAGCGATGTTTTGAAGTATTTTGGACATTAACATTAAGCCACGTTTTGCTGAGCTTGGTACTTGTTTCCCAACTATTCCAAGTTCCTGAGGAGAAACTAAAAAGAAATATTTCATGGTAATTTATCAACGCTGATTATAGATAGTTGTCAGTTTCGTAATAAAGTGGTAAATGAAAACTTACCAATTGCCGGATTGATAAATCTTAAAAATATTACAGTACCCACAGCTCCAATATTATTCTGCAATAGGTTTGGAAATCGTTTACTTAGAACTTGATATAAACAATGACACATTGAACGTAATTGCGGTGGGAAACGATCTGCTGAATTGATAATAGCATCGAAAACTTTTTGTGTCAAAGCTACTAAGTTCGATCGATTTTTGTCTAAATCATCTGCTTGTTCAAGCCTGAAAATAAAATTAATTTATACAATTGAATAAAAATACAAAGTTTGTCAGAAAACTAACCTTGCAGTATCGACTTCAAAACTCGTATTTGGATCATCCAAAAGAGGTCGAATCAGTGGTTCTAAGAGACTTTGCAGATAACTTGCCCCATAAATCTTGAAACAAAACGCCATAATTTTGCTTCCTAATGAATTTCCACGAAACAAGGTTTGCATACAATCAGAAACCTCTACTTCTCTATAGAACATATTCCACAGTAAAGGCGCTAATAGGTGCTTTGCATCAAAAAGTGTGACAAGTACTCTAGCTAATTCATCCATTTGAGAGGTTGTGACAACATTAGCAAGAGCCATTGCAATAGGCAATTCCCCCTTATCACTTATCATTGTCACTAGTTGAACAAGTTGCTCGAACCTATCAGCCAATACTGTTTCAGCGAGTGTGTCAAATTCAGTTCCTTGTTGGAGAATTTGTGTTAGGACTTCCATGAAAGCCGCCCGCGTTTGTAGATCAGGATTATAGCCCAAATCAATTGAGTGCATTAACCCAGAATCAATATTGGCTCCCAGCAAATTTGACATTGCCTGAATTGTGGCGTTACGTAGAGCTGTTAATTTACCCGCAGCCATTCGAGGTCGAGGAGGAAGCATTTGAGAATTTTGAATATCCTTCTCAGCTTCGGAGTTGTCAATGCAGCCACTCAACAAATTCATAAATAGTGTGAAATACCTTTAAGAAGTATATGTATTTTTAAAATAAACAAAGCAACCCATTTTATTTATACTTAAGAAACAATGCACTTTTTGCATCCATTAGATCCCCTCGATCTGATTCTTCCGGTTGCAGGGGAAGTCCACGAAGTAAGGCAGCAACAGCTTCCATGCAAGCTTGATCCAAATCTCGAAAGATAAGAGAAGTACTAAAAAAAAAAATATTGTGTTAATATATTTTACTTAAAACAGTTTAAACAAACTTGGTCATCATTGAAGCATCAACTGAACTTGGTGGAGCGATTTGATGTGATGTGCCCATTACCCAATCAGTGAGATATTCCACAAGTTTATTGCGAAATTTCATTTCTTGTCTGAAGGCCAAGTCATCTCGCCTTTTCATCATAACTTCCACCAACTGACACAGTTTAGTTTTTATTCGAATGGCATAGACTGTCATATCCAAATGACGAACATATCGAACAATGCCCAACATCATTCCTTCAATACTTGTGACTCCTAAATGTTCCGACGGTGCAGGTTGATCATTTTGATCCTTACTAGGCTTAGGATCTAGTATGGACTTCATAATGTAAATTGTATGTTCTATGAACTGAGTATTTATATCAGTCACATTAACTTGGCCTTGCTGATCGAAGAATTTTTCAACGATAGCTCTTATTTGATCAAAAAGAATGGGATAGAGTTGCGGTGACATCTCTTCCCCGACGAGCTCTTTGACATTTTTTTGAATATTTAAGCCTATCTTTTCGTTACTGCAAACCAATAATCGCAGAAGTTGTCCAATAAATCTGAAACAAGAGCCGTTAAGCATTTATTTTTTCTCTCAACTTAACTCTTTTTATTAAAACTTACTGTGTTACTGGACAATACTGGATTTCCTGCGGTGGTGGAATAACAATTGTAGTAGTCACAAGTGATATTGTACTTGGATGAAGGGAACCTCGTCCGGAACTCACTGAACTCGAAACTGAGTTCACTGAGTTCTGGCCCAATGAACCCAATGAAACACTTATATTCGGGTTCAGTGGCATTGTGGCATTGTGTGATATACTTTGATTACTTGTGCTGTGCGGATTGTTTGGATGGCTGTGCACATTAATGGCGTTATTTGTAATATTTTGGTTGTTCTGACTGCTTTGGCAGTTTTGAATATTTTGATTTAAATTAATTGGTACACGTAGCGAACGTGGTCTTTGTAAGCAAACACCACCGAGTGCCAAAAGAAACCATGTCATATTAGCCCATTCGGTAATTTGTTCTTCTAGGTCGTGTTCTGAACTTTGGTGAGAAGCTCGGCGTTTTCCCATGCCGCGATGGAATACTTCTGCTTGTCCATCTTCACTTTTGCATTTAGGATAAGATTGAAGAATTTTACTGATGGCTTCCCAATTTCTAAAGAAAAACAAAACAAAAATATATAAATATCTTTTTATAACAAGACTTATGTATAAACGCTATTGCTCTAAGCTAATTGTGAAATGGCAACGGCCTGGTCACTGATAGACATCCCAAAGGTCACCGGATTCAAACATCAGTGAGTGCGCTTAGTAGAACCATGTAGACCTCAGTGAGTGCGCTTAGAAGAATCATGTAGACCTTCCTAACCTTCTTTAATGATGCTCTAAGCCACTAAAGAGCAATAATGTAGAACTTCATAACTACTCTTGTTTATATCAGAATCAAGTCTTTACTTATGTAAGGTTCAAGGTCGTTTTTTATGAACATTTATTTCACTGTTCTTTGTTGAGAATAGAATTATGTGTGAAATGCGCACCCAATTGGATTCTCACAACTGGCCACAGGCTCTTAGAACTCACTTAAATATTTTAGGCAGATATCAAACATTCAATATACTCTTGAGCCTTATTTTGAAAGCACTGTCAAGTAAATATTCTTGTCAGTCAAAATAAAAGAATGTGTACAATTCCGAAAACTGGAATTTAAAAATTGTTAGGTTTACTAATATTACGATGATTTATGATGATGTAGAATAAGTAAAAGCCAATTTGTTGGTGTTCTTTAAAGAACATGGAAGACAAGTTACGTACTTCTTAAGCAATGTACAGTGTATCAAAATAAAAGACTTTCAAAACATGTTTTTTTTTTAATGAAGAAATGTTAAATATGGAACCATTAAATTTTAAAACATTATAACATGTTATCCATTTTGCGGTTTCCAAAGTATGGGCCTGGAATGTAATATCTTTCAAACTAAGTTGTTAAACCATTTTTTGTTTCAGTTGAAAGTCTGACATTTGTTAAAACCTACTACAAAAATGCTGATTCTGCCACAGCCACATATCGTGCTTTAAGAGGAGATTATGCTTTACATAATCGTCCAACTCCGCAAGAAATTTGGAGAAACTGTATTGGTTACAGATATTGTAAGGCCTGTGCATCGTCGTTTCGCTCGTACCACTGAAAATATCGCTGCTGTAAGTGAAAGTGTTGTCAAAGGCCCGAAATTCTCGTCGTTCTCAGGAATTAGGACTGTCTTACGGCACATTATGGCGTATTTTGTATTTGGATCCTCACCTACATCCATATAAAGTCCAACTCACACAACAACGTCGAACGAGTGTTTGAATAACAGGCGATGGACGGCGATTTTTCGAACGTACGGACGTATGAACGTACGTACACATCTCTTTAAAAATGATTTATTTTGATTCTAGGGACCTTGGAACGCCGATAAATGTGAAAAATGTTCAATCTGACAAAGGGAACCCATTATTAAAATTTAAAATGCTTAAGAAAAAATATTAACTTCAAAAATAATGAATGAAATTAATCTCAAAAGAAAATGTACTTAACATGAACTTACTCAATATTTATGATAAACATAAACAATAGATAAAAATGATAATATAAATTGGATGAAATTACCTAAAAGTTTCCTCCCATGCTGGTTGCACACCATTTGCACAAACTTCAATTTTACGCAACAGCAACATAATTCGTTTTTGTAGAACTACCCGGTCTAAATGAAAAATATATTTAATTTTTTTTTTAAATTAATGCTCTCTCATTTTTTACTTAAAACAGAGTTTCCATGGACGTTTTCATAAAAACAAAATCGGGTATCTGTACTCGCTGCAATACAAAACATTATAACAATCCTTTTTGTTTGTAGTTATAAGAATTGTTCGACATACCTGTTGATAATTGCGCCAATTCTTGGTAGATATGATAATTTGGCATTACAAATCCAACTGCCATCTCATCTTGTCCATATCTAATTTCTGCTTCTTCAACCAATAAACCAAGACAAGACAATGAAGTTATCACCGCATCTAAATCAACTGACCAAAGGTACATGAAAAAGACAACTTCGAGTTTAATATGAGCTTGTTTGCATATTGCAATTTGACTTCCAACATGAGCATAGTCTTTATGTCTCTGAAGAAATGTATTCCTGCATATCAGAATCTCTCGTAGCCATTTAAGTACATCAGTATAATTAGCAATTTGATGTTGAATCAGTTTTTGAGAAATAGAAAAGAGAACTTGGGAGCTAACATCCCAAAAAGTATTAATTGGTGCTTCTGGATTCCAGACCTCAATCTTTTCTGGAGAATGCAAAGCTAATAACGCTTCCATGGCTTCCTGAGCTACATCGGGCATTGTTGGTTGATGAACCAGACTGACAAGACCATTTATAAGTTCCAGCGTTGAACTCTGTACTTCATGTGCTACTTTTCCCTGTGTCTACAACAAGAATATTTTTTTTTGTTTAGATATGTAAACTACACTACTCTTCTTTTGAATCATTTACATTTAAAAGCAGTGTGGGATCGGCGTGAATCAATCGAACGAGAAATAGAAGCAACATTTTATGTGCTGGTCCTTCTTCGGCCCGAGTAAGTCCCTTTTGTGCATCTTTTGACTTGAGTGTTAATGAGGTTATCATTCGAAGGGGAGTGTGAGCAATATAACCTTGCGTTGCTTTATTCAATGTGTCTGTAAAGAGTGCTCTTAATTCGGCTGAACGGTAGTGAACAACATCAGTTTGTGGCCACCAAGGAAGCCGTGGTTGGTTAACAATCCTAAATGGGTTTTTGTTGGGCATTCGAAAGTCTACATAAATGTGGGCAAGTCTAGAAAAAAAAATATATTAACTAAAAACACTAAGCCAAAGATAAAAGTTACCTCAATAATGCACAAACAATTACGAAATGGTATGCAGGTGGTGATGACAAGTTCAAACATACTTTTAAAGCTTCGATATTGTGCGGATTGATACGAAAGCAAGATACCCAACAATCAATCATCAGTTCTATATCCGCAAAATTGTATCCTTGACCACGCGAAAAAGGTTTGGTTGGGTTAAAAAGCAGAGCTTTAAGATCATTTATAATGTATTGGACTAATTTGAAAATGACATTGTTAGAATCGTTGATATTTATGTATGTTGATGCTTTGCAAAGTTTTACGCAAGCAATGGCTGCAGATTCTGTAACTTGTTTCGAAGGAGAATGTTGTCCTAGGCCACGTTTTACACTTTCAATAAATTGTTTCGAAGAGTAATCTTTGTCGCGAGATGTTGGAACTTTGCTCTGAACCCGATCTTTATCTCGTTCCTTTTCTTTTTCCTTGTCCATTTGTTGTAGTTCGTTGACGGTTGCTTCAAGAGAAACCTAATTATAAAATTTAAAAAAAAAAATGTTTTTAAAATTTGCAGACAAAAAACATAACAACGTTTATTACGGGATTAAGGATCAACAATAGCATTTGCAGTGACCATACAGTAGTTTTGCTCTTTTTATTTTCAGCTTTGTATGCTTCCACGAAATCCAGCAAGGGTTCCCAGCAGCTGTTGCAATTAATTTATGGTTAAATAAATTTAGAATATCAAAAATATATTTTAACGTACGAAGATATATCCTTGTTTACTCCTCTTTGTAAATCTTGAAACTCAAGTGGGTGGTATTCTATCCAGTTCCATATTGCCTTTTCTAATGAATAGAGAAGTATTAAAGGTGGAGCTTTTTTAGATCGAAATTTCGTTATGGTTTCTGAAAATAAATGTTTGAGAATAAAATTTGAATATTAAAAAAACAAGGTAAAATGTTTCATGTACCTTGCAGAAGTTTTGTAAGTTTTGTTACATCCATATCGATGTGTTGAATCAACTCTATGTCACTATAATCAGGATTCTCCTCTGAACATGCTGTTAGTTCCTGAATTCTTGCTGATATTCGATTAAAAACTGCAGAGAAATGGTTTTGTGAAAGTGCAAACAACACCTTTGATGCCAATGCTTTCAACTGGGCAGCATTTGGATTGGTTTCACTCTGAAAATCAATGAACTGCGAAATCTCTCTCAAGAGCAGTTTAACATTCATTGCTTCTTCAAAGCGGGCTGTGTCTTTTGATTGATTGGTAAGGCATCGTTCCAATGTAGTTAAAATAATAATCAAAGAATCATAGTAAAATCGTTCTGTGTCATGAACACGAAATTGTGCAATCTGCAATAAGAAAATTGGAAATACGAAATTTTAATTATAAATAAATTTAAACCAAATGTATCTTACAGAAGTTTCGTTGACTCTCTGCAGCATCTTTGTCAGACCTGATATGACCAAGGAAAATCGATAACGCGATATCTGAATCAAACAATTAATCAGTTGATCCTGGCTCAATCTAGCCTGAGTGCCATAGATTCTGCTTTTATTTGGGAGCTGTTAATAAAATACAAATTAATTTCATTCATAATCTTATAATTTCCAAAGAAACAATTCTGTCCATTCTTTAGATTTATCATTCATCAACAACAATCAACAATCTTTAAATCGATGAAAACAAAACGTAGTAAACCACATCAACCATTAGCCTACTCATAATTACTATATTAGGCCGGTTCCCTATTAAAACGTAAACAAACCGTAAGTTCCATTCATGGCCAAATCAAAACAAATTTTAGCTATCCTGCTCTTTATTTGCGTACTCGCTTGCACAATGTGGTCCTTTATTTCGATCGATAGGGAATTTATTTTTACGGCACTTTTCGTTTTTCGTATGGGTGTAATTTTTCAATTCATAATTTTCTCTTACCTGCTCTTCAAAACGTGCAAGTAATGAGTTCGCCCACTCGCCGGGCTTTTGAGTAGCCATTGTTATAAGTTTTTGTTAAATATTTTGCTAGTTTTATTGCATTTTCCACAAGTTTGTTCTGCACCACAATTTTGACACACAACCTGAACCTGGAAAGAAAATTTCACTTTTAAGTCTGAAGTTGACTGCAGTTCAAATAGGGGTATTTTTATTTGACATGCCTATGGCTCGTACTCATAACGATGAATTTTGTGGGTTTATGTCAATGATTGAGTGCACTGGGTTTAGAGTTGCCATATTTATTTTTATTTATAAAAACCTTTGTATATATAGGGATCATTGACATACTATACATGGACTGCTAGTGGTGTGAATTTTCCATACAAAATTTGAATAAAAATGGTTCCACTTCAAATTAGCTACACTAGCCCTTTCAGGCACAGTGGCAAAAAAAGTTATGATAAATTTAGCGACATCTGTTTTTAATTAGTTGAGATAAGCTTTTTCTGACATAGAAAGTATTGACATCTAGCATAATTTGTTGAAGACAAACGATGCCATGTTTTTTGTTTATGTTATATTGAAAAATTTTGACAGTTCGTGCAAAATGAAGCAGAAGCTGGCTGTGCACTGTGAGTATTTTGTTTAATTTATGTATATTTTTCAAAATAAAACATTTTAAATTTCACAGTGAATACTTCAAATCGCCACACAACTTCTAACCACCTCTAATTACCGCAACGGAACTGCCGGGTATAGGTATGTATCTCTGCGAAACTACCAGTCGAGGCTAATTAAACCGAAGCCCTCGCCTCACTCAACAAAAGAGTATCTTTTACCTTAAAACATTTGTTTATCTTTTAGCCACAAAGCTATACATATGTACATACATATGCGCAGCTCAAACGTAAACGCAGAGGAGTTTACTTTAAACGCGTGCGCTCGCAATCGCGCTCCACTGCCATGCTGCTGCTGATTCTGCTGCTGGTGCTGTTGCTGGTGCTGTTGCAGGTCCTGTTGCAGTGGGATGGCAATTGACCTCGTGAAGAAGTTTATGGATGGCTCACATTACAGCTTGAAATATGTGAAAATACCCTATTGAAAAACTTTAACTGTGGCCTTGGAATGGTTTTGGTTGTATCCAAAGAATGCACTGAATGGCAGAAAATGTCATGCGCCAGTTTGATTGGCAAAATCAGTGCCACAAATTCTACCAGCCCAATTAAAATCTTAAATTTTGGATTAGCTCAGAACAATGCATTTTAATCAAAGAATAATAAAGAAAACTCCAAATGCGTGTGCACTGACATTGAAGCAGATAAGAGCAAGAGATTGCAAAAAGGTGAATCGTTTACAACACAGGGAGGTAAACGACTTACACGAGTTCCCAAGACTTTTAAAGACCCAATATTGATAATGGGCACAGATGGCTGTGGAACTAAAATTAAAATATCCCAAGAAACAAAACTTAATTCAACAGTTGGTATTGATTTAGTGGCCATGTGTGTGAATGATATTCTTTGCAATGTAGCTGACTTTTTCTTCATATTTTGCATGCGGAGATTTAAACCGAACGCTTTTTAACGACATAATGACAGGCATAGTGAGTGGATCACAAAAAGCCAGTAGCAGTATAATTGGCATGCACTGAAAAAATTGCCAGCTTGGGAGCTCTGCCACAAGTTGATCCAGCTTATCAGCGAATGTCTTTAAAAAATCTCTTCAAAGAACTAGAACGAGCCAATCAGCATTTGAAAAAATACAACCATGTTAACAAGAAAGCCTTAGATCAGTTCTTGAGTTTTTCAGAACAAAAAGAAAAACTATATAAGCGCAAAGAGGAGCTTGATATTGGCGATCAAAAAATTCGCGAGCTAATGCAATCGTTGGAGATGGAAAAAGTCGAAGCTATTCAATTTACATTCAAACAAGTGGCACAGAATTTTACAAAAGTTTTCAAAAAACTCGTCCCACAAGGTGCGGGTTATCTACTGTTGAAAACAAAAGACAACGATGGCGAAGATGCTGAACAGGAAGTTGCTAATTCGGATGCATTTACTGGAATTGGTATTCGGGTGTCGTTTACCGGAATTGACGCTGAAATGAGAGAAATGAATCAATTGTCTGGTGGTCAGAAGTCTTTGGTTGCTTTGGCTCTTATATTTGCCATTCAAAAATGTGATCCTGCTCCATTTTATTTGTTCGATGAAATTGATCAGGTATTTGAAGTGATAGGTTTGATTGTTATTGATAAATACATATAAACAATTAATTTTTCGTTTTCATATTTTAAGGCTCTCGATGCACAACACAGGAAAGCAGTGTCTGATATGATTCATGAATTGAGCGATAAAGCTCATTTTATTACGACAACTTTTCGACCTGAATTGTTGGAAAACGCACATAAGTTCTATGGTGTTCGCTTTAGAAACAAGGTCAGCCACATCGATTGTGTAACAAGGGAACAAGCAAAGGACTTTGTCGAAGATGACAATACACAACACATGCATAATATTGTTTATTTATTACATATTATACTTTTTAAAAACGTAATGTTTGAAACAGTCTTAGTGGACAATTCGAGAGCGACAAAAGATTACTTTAAACATTAGATTCTAAATTCTGTTGAATTATGTTGCAACAGAAAATTGAAAGGCTAGAAGTAGCAATTTTCTTTGACAAGAAAAATAAACTTGGGGAGACAGTAGATGATGATTTTATTTTTACATGAATTGATATTCATAACGCGTGGTGTTTCTATGTTGTTGTTTGCTTTTTTTTTGCATCTTCCACCTCCAAGAAGATAATTCCAAATCTTTTGAAAAGCAGAAAGTTGTTTCTGACGTTTATAATTTTGTACCGCGTTCGAATTGTAAACTAGACAGCATTAAAACTATTAAATAAACTAAACGACATAACGTACCAAAGAGTTTTATTATACTTGTTAGTCCAAAGTTTGGGAGGTGACATTTTATATTGCAAATATAAGATTTATATAAACAAGTTATCGAGAGATTCAACGTTGAATCAGAAAATGAGCACTTATTTAGAGATGGGAGACTTATGTAACACGATAACTTTAGTTTACTACAACCCTGACATTACTCGCACATAGGAATAGTTGAGAGCTGTTAGCCACTAGGTCCTGGCTTTCCACGAGCTGTTGTACCACCTATGATCTATGATTAAGGTTGTCGATATGAATTGAGAATTGAAGTTCTGATGTTGAATTCGAAGTCGGCAAACTAGGATTCTGGAAGTTGAAGGCTTGTAATAACACCAGTCCATTGCAGTTATTTTCTATTGCGACTGATAGTAAAGTTTCTCTTTTTGCTTTCTGTTAGAATAAGAATGTGAAAGATGCATATTTGAATAGGACGGATTATAAGTTGACTTACCACTGAGAATGTAGCTTTATAATTAAGCCCACAAAGCTGCGGCAGCAAACGTGCATTCAAAACTTCCATAAAAATTGGATTAGGATCTAACAATGCCAATGATCCTTGAGATCTTAGCACATTCACAACTCTGTTTTAAATACCTGGCCAATTTAAGTGGTGGCAGCTTTTTTCTTCAAGTCCAAATGAATCTTTAGGACAAACAAAATAAAACTTATTTTCTGTTCACATTTATCAAACCAAATCCTTACCAAAACTTAGTGATATCGGGTAGAAATGTTCTTCTGGTCTTTGAATAGAATTGAAGAGCGAAATTGTATTCGGGTCGAAATACATATCCAAACAGGAAAAACCTGGCAGCACAAATAATGCCAAATAGCTAAGATCCTCTTTCCAATCACCAACATAGGGCATTTCTTCTTTGTACCATTGATTTATGTCGAAGAGTAGCCTATCTCTGTTTGGAGTTCTTTTTCCTGTTTTCAAACAAGGGTACATAGAGATATTGTTTCTTCGTTTCCATGTGATAGTGCTTTAGTTATCGATTGGCATGTAATTGGAACACTTTTGGGACAGTTTAATGGCAATTGTATCCTCACGCTTGATACTTGAAAATTCTTTAAAAATATAATACAATAATTCAATTTAAAGAAAAGAAAAAATGTAAATTCAAAATAAAAAAGACATACTTCAAAGTAACAAAATCCATCATCGGTTACAACTCTCTTCTCATACATTAGAGAATGCATTACAGCCGTAGAATTTTGATAGTTTTCATGAAATGCCCAGATACATGCAAGGACGTGGATCATCTGGTGGTTCCATGGAGCTTATTTTAACAAGCGGCGATGATCGTTCTTGCGGCATATCTGTTAGGTCATACAGCACAAGACATCCATCGGCTAAGCTAAACCCAATACAAGAATGTTTAGAAAATTAGTTCGTTCTTCAATACAAATAAATATTGTTTGTTACCTTCAAGTTGAATGCCAAAATGAACTCCTTCCTATTGGCAATGTTGAAAGTGTCGATGCAGATGCAGCAAGCTCATGCTTTAATCCACAATGTGACAAGGTACAACTGTAATGCCTGCATCCTCCTATTGGTTCATAGCGTTTGTCGTCAATTGCCATATTTAGATCGAGGAAAAAGTACAAAAACAATGCATATTTATTCTCAAACAAAACGTCTGGTATAAGCATAATTCTAAGCATTGCTTGCACCGACCTTGGTGGATACAATCCATCGCCACCACTTTCCTGCCAGCTATCTCTTAATGCATTGCCTCGTGTTCTAGAAACGAATCAATAAATAACAAATAACAGGTTTCTCATAGAAACCATGCAACGATTCGTATGGATACGGCACGAGATTCAAATCCACCTCACGATGTCTTTACAAACGAGAACCTTCAGGCAGCAATCCAATATTGAGCAGCCACAAAAGTATTTCCTGGTAATCAGATGCCATGCGAATTGAATTGCCTTGAGATTCGAGTGTGTTTAAAACTAAAATAAAATTACTTTCAAATCAAAGTACTTCGAATAATTTTTGTTCTTAAATTACCATCTGATGGGATATTTTCACCATACTTTGAAATTATATCACTCGAAAGATCAGCTAATGTTCGAAGTTGTTTGAAGATATAACAAAGCTCTTGTTTCTCACGCTGATCAAGTGTATAGGCCTTCATTTAGAGACGTCCCTTGGTGACTACCGTCTGACCAATTTTTTGCACATTTTTTCAGTAGTCCATTGCAGTTATTTTCTATTGCGACTGATAGTAAAGTTCCTCTTTTTGCTTTCTGTTAGAATAAAAATGTGAAAGATGCATATTTGAATAGGACAGATTTTAAGTTTACTTACCACTGAGAATCTAGCTTTATAATTAAGCCCATAAAACTGCAGCAGCAAACGCGCATTCAAAACTTCCATAAAAATTGTATTAGGATCTAACAATGCCAATCACAATACAAAATACACAAACATGTGAGAAAAAAAGAAAGAGACCCAATGTCAAGTGTCATAAATGTTACACAATTTTTCCGCATGGTCCTCTTTGCGCTAGTGTTTTGTCCGTTAAAAGTGGAACCATCGTGAAGTTGGCTACTAGCAGTCCATGTATAGTATGTCAATGATAGGGATAGTATTACCATGGAAGAGACATTTTTGTTGAAGCCTCCTTCCACCTAAATGGCGCTGCCTGTACAAAAATTGAGTGTGGAACCTAGGTTAGGTTAGGTTAATGTGGCTGCGGATACAAAAACCACACACTTAGGCCAGAAGAAAAGGCCCATTGTGATACCACATGAATCTAGAGAATTACTTCCCACTAGTCGAACCATTTTGAGCTTTTTATAAAGCGAAGGAGATATTTGATATCCTTTTTAGCTAGTTCACTGGTATCATCAAAAGAGTATTCTTCCAGATGAAGTTTGCGTCTTCGTGAAAGAGCAGGGCAGGTGCAGAGGAGGTGAGAGATTGTTTCTTCTTCTTCCTCGTCCATACAGCTCCTGCAGAAGTTATTTGAGGCTACACCAAGTCGTATTGCGTGTCTGACTATAAGACAGTGTCCCGTAAGGACACCTATTAGGGAGCTAATATGAAGTTTCATTTTTAGCGAGTTCATCGGCTCTACAATTTCCTGCGATGTCTCTGTGGCCCTGCACCCAGCATAGGTGAATGTTAAATTGCTGCGCCATCTCCATAAGAGACGATCGATAAACGAGGGCCGTTAGAGATTTGGTTGAGACGCCGTCAAGAGACTTGATAGCAGCCTGACTGTCAGAGAAGATGCGTATATCAGAAGTTGATATTACGTTTTCTCTTGCCAGGAGAGAACCTCTTTGATCGCTAAAATTTCCGCTTGGAAGACGCTACAATGATTAGGGAGGCGGAATGAGATGATTAGATTAAGATTTTCTGAGTACACACCACTACCAACTCCCTCAATTGTCTTGGATCCATCTGTGTAAAAATGGATGCTTTTGTCATCTAGGAGTTTTTTGTCTTCCCATTCATCCCTAGATGGAATGGATACCTTGAAGTTTTTACCAAATTGGGGTTTTGGGATAGTGTAGTCTATGTACTTGGCGTTGAGTCTTATAGCTGTACTCGCTGCCATTTGTTTGCTGAAAATGTCGAGGGGTGTCAGATGGAGGAGAGTGTCCAACGCTGCTGAGGGTGTGGTTCTCAAAGCCCCGCTAATGCAGAGACATGCAGTGCGTTGGACTCTGCTGAGTTTGTCGTAATATGTGACTTTCTCCAGTGCAGTCCACCACACTGCCACCCCGTACATAAGTATTGGTCGGATGACCGATGTGTATAGCCAATAAGTTATGCGAGGTTGAAAACCCCATTTGTTTCCTATGGCTTTCTTGCAAAGGAAAAGAGCTGCTGTAGCGTTTTTAACTCTTTCCTGAATATTAGGTTTCCAACTTAATTTTTTGTCCAATATCAGACCAAGATATTTGGCCTCATTGGTGAAAATTAGTGGTACACCTTTTATTGAGGGAGGTACAATTTCTGGGATCTTGTATTTCCGCGTAAAAAGGACGAGGTCTGTTTTTTGAGGATTAATATTAAGTCCACAGTTATCTGCCCATCTAGTGAGCATATTGAGTCTGTTTTGGAGGAGGTCTCTCAGTGTATTTGGATGTTCTCCTAAGACGGCGATAGCAACATCATCGGCATACGCAATCACTCTGTAGCCTTCTCTCTCAAGGGATATTAGTAGCTCGTTAACCACTATGTTCCACAGGAGAGGGGACAGAACACCACCTTGCGGAGTGCCTCTACTGACAGACCTTTTTGTACAAAAATCCCCCATCTTAGAGTTGATGATCCTGCTTTTTAGCATTAGATTTATCAATTCACAGAGTGAGTATTCGACGTTTAGGGTCGTCATAGCAGAAGTGATAGCGGATGTGTCAACGTTGTTGAAAGCGCCTTCAATATCCAGGAAGGCCACCATAGTATATTGTTGTTGTTCTAGGGAGTATTCGATAGTACTTACCAAGGTGTGCAAGGCTGTTTCTACCGATTTCCCTTTGCAGTAAGCATGCTGAGATATCGATAGTCTCTTATCAATGCTGTTACGTACATGGATATCAATCAAACGTTCCAAGGTTTTGAGAATGAATGATGATAGGCTAATAGGTCTTAGATCTTTAGGGTTGCCCGCCTTGGGAATGAATACAACCTTTACTTCTCTCCATCGCTAAGGTATATATACCATATCAAGACAACTTTTAAAGATCATCTCAATGATGGGCAGAGTTATGTCAATCGTAAGTTGTAGCTCAGCTGGTACGATGTGATCTGGCCCTGGAGATTTGTAAGGTTTGAAACTATTCAGAGCCCATGTCAACTTTTCTTTTGTAACAAGACCTTGAGGAAAAGTTAGGTTAATACCTGTCCCGTTAATACCATCCAAGTTTTTAAGACAACTAGGCATGGTTGGATTTGTCGAGAGAATCTTCCTTATCCTTGATGCCTCCGAGGATTCTTCTATTGAGCTACAGAAGGATCTCCAAGAGGATCTTTGGCTATTCTCAATTCCTGTTTATACTTTTTGAGGGATTCTTTATAGGAGTCCCAGTGTTGTGGATTTCTAGTCTTTTTTGCACGATTAAAAAGCCTTCTGCAGCCTTTCCGGATTATACCCATTTCAGAAGCCCACCAGTATGGTTTCTTCTTTCCCCGCACTATAGTGAGGGGGCAGGCAGTTTCCATGGCTATATTAAGGGCTGCTGTGCTGTAAGCTCGTCGACTTTTTGATCGAGATGTATCTATGATCGGAGAACGAGTGCTCCTTTGATACTCTCCAATTCAATATTTTATTTGAGAGATGTATCGAGACAAGAGTCATATCTAAAACTTCTTGTCGATTTTTAATAACGAAGGTTGGTTCACTACCTACATTACATACTACCAGATTAGTTGTTAAAATATAATCAAAAAGAGACTCACCTCTGTCATTTATATCGGTACTACCCCACGTAGTATGGTGCGCATTGGCGTCACAACCGATAATTATGTTGGTTTTAAGTCTTGTTGATTCAGCGACCGTCCTCTCCAGAATGGTACCAGGTAGTGGGCCCTGGTGGTCGTGGCCCAAATACGCTGATACCAGCCAGTAGGTATGGTTGTCTATTACCATACTGGCTGTGGTGACGTCTTTATCACTGAAATTAGGGAGTAAAAATACATTTAGATTACGTTTTACTAGTATGCAGGACCTTGGGTTACCTTTTCCTGTTACATATATCACGTAGTAGCCAGGAGTTCTCAATCCTCGAATCAGGGATTTCACAACCCAGGGCTCTTGGATGAGAACGACATCTTCTCCAGTTTTTGTCAAGCGGAGAAGAAGGGGGGGGGGGCGGAGCCGTTTTAGAGTGTTGGAGATTAATCTGTAGTATTTGCAGCATTTTGGCTACAAATTGGCAGATCAACCTCCACCACTGTTAAATCCAGCTCATCCAGATCAGACGAAGAAGAACCTAATAGTTCATCTTCTTCCTCACTGGGGAGAGTTTTGTCGTTAGAGTCATCGGTCTCCATTGGGGATAAACCTTTGACGTTTTTTGAAGAAGACTATGCTGCGACAGAAGAGGGTCCTGCCACATTCTCATCCACATCCAGGGATGGGAAGGTGATGATAGCACTGGGACCCCCTACGTCTTGCGGCACAGCTTCTGAAGAGAGTTCAGAGGAAGACCGTGCTGCGACAGAAGAGGGCCCAGGTACAACATCATCCACATCCAAGGAAGGGAAGGTGATAGTAGCACTGGAACCCCCAACGTCTTGCGACACAGCTTTCGAAAAGGGTTTTGGAGGCTCGCGTATCCTTATCACTCCCTTATCTCTCGCCAGAGAAGCCACAGAGTCTTTATTGATTACGATAATCGCACTTCGATAAAGACCCTTTGGCTCCTCCAGTTTCGCGATCTTCCAGTCGTGACAAGGAAGGTCCGGGTTGCTAATCTTGATGATCTCATGTATGTCATCCGGACATGAGGGTTCTTTTGGGATCCAAACGCGAGCTCTCGGCCTGCATGGAATGTCTTCCTTTGCAACGACCTCGAGTTTTGCACCTGGCCAAACTTCGCCCAGCATGCCGACAGCAAGCGTATAGAGATCGCGCGACCTCTGATCGTTACAAGCAATGAGCTTGACATGTCCTTGATGCCAACCCTCATCGCTTGTTACAGACTTTTAGTAAGCCAGCCGAGAGCTCCAGATTCACCATCTGCCAACGGTCAGAAGTAATCGTGCCATCAATATTGCTCCTATCAATGACTGCAATTACGATCTTATTGGATTCCTTTAATACGTCACTAAAAGGTTTAGTGAGAGGTACTCTAGGAATGTTGGGAGTGCTGGTGTTCTGCACTTTGGGCTTTTTAGGGACGGGAGTGGACTCCTCCAAAGACCTATGTCGCTTTGACGTGGAATCGTGGCGACTAGTTTTGTCTAAAATGGATTTAGCCCACTCCTGCCTCTTGTTAAGGATGGGATTACTTCCATCCCCCAGTGTTGAACCAGAGGATTTTAGAACCCTCATCGCATACCGCCGTTGTTTATACGAGCTCCTAGGAGCATTCTGTAGAGGTTTACTCTCTTTAGTAGCGGAAAGATCATTATTCACGAACTTTCCACTACCGACCGGGGGAAGCGTTTTCGCCAATTGTACATCCTGCACCGCACTAGAAGATGGGCAGTGACTTGGCACAGGCCCTTTTCCGGTGTTTGGCACAGGAGTAACGACAGCCGACGTTGCCGCCGAACTGCCGTCCGGTGTGGATACAACCTGTACCACACACGAAGATGGGCAGTGACTTGGCACAATCCCTTCTCCGATGTTTGGCACAGGTGCAACGACAGCCGACGTTGCCGCCGAACTGCCGCCCGGTATAGCTGGAAACCGGTACCGGTTTGACGCTTTTGCTTCCTGCGATGTTTTTGTTTTTGGTTTTGTTTTTGTTTTTGTTTTAAGTCCATTTGATTCCCACGAGTAGGCGAAGTAAAGGGGGGGTCCGTCTGTACAGAGATTCGCTTACACAGATAAGGCTAGCTAATCCGGAGGTCGCCTGGTATCCGGATACTCCGTTAACGACTGAGCTATTTTTAGAAAATTGGGCCTTCAGCCTGGCTGATCATCGGCACTGGTCGTATAACACCTTAGATCCAGCCCAATTGGGGAGTTGAAGGGAAGGATATGTTTGGAATAGAAGAGACGAACAGCAATTAAGCCATAAGCGTCCCAGGAAGGAAGCTAGGTATTGACAGATAGTGATACACTAAACAGTCGGGGGATAAGAAGACATCAGCCAGCATAATAGCACAAAGCCGACGGAGGAGGGGGTAGGGATTGGGAAGGGTAGGGGCGAGCGACCTTTGGTTTCAGCACTCTTCTGGAGAAATAATTCCCGAGAATCATTGACCTTACTCAGCTTCTACAACTCGACAAGTTCGACGCTCAGGTAGAAGAGTGTGGAACCTAAGAGAGGCGGGAAATTTTTTGTTTGAAGTGAAAATTAGAGGAGCATATTATTTTTATCTGATAAGCGTTAGAAAGTGTGAGGGAGTTAGCTGAGTCAGATGTTAACTGCAAAATAAATGAGAATAATGTAAACAAAATTCATAATATGTATATTGTCATAGTAACTAGAGTTTTTTCGCCTACCTTAATTTAGTTGCACATAAGTAGGTATTTTTTTAAAATTATGTTCATTTCATTTTAGATTTTCAATTTTTGTGGTATCTGCAAATTTAAAAGCAACGTTTCCAAATTTAGGTTTTGATAGGATACTTCTTTGCCAAATTTTGAATATTTGGTTGGCAAATACAGTGAATTTTTGAATTTGTTTAAATTTTTTGGATGAAGTCAAGTGGGTGGTTTTGTAAATAGGATGTTATACAGGGTTATCCATTTTGCTGTTTCAAAAGTAAACGTAAATAAAACACATACAAAATATTTTTTTTTATGATATTTCTTTTTTATTATAAAGTTTGAACGTCCACATTATGTGTGAAATTTTAAATGTCCACCACGCGAATTGTTGCAAGCATCGATTCTTTAAAGCTTATTATCGACCACTTTTTGATACATATTGGGCGTTATTTCAGCCATAACTAGAAGAACGTTGGTTTTTAAGTGCTCAAGAGTTAAAGGTTTATCTGCATAAGCATGGTCTTTTGCGTAGCCCCACAAAAATAAGTCCAGCGGTATCAAATCACATGATCTTGGTGGCCAGTTAATATCGCCACGACGACAGGAAATGTCTTGTAATAAAGCCATATTCGCTCGAGTTGTGTATTCTTCAATAGTTGGAAAAAAGTCGGTTATCATATGACCATATAACGCTCCAAATTGACAGTGACAGTCGTTCCATCGTCGTTTTTGAAGAATTAAGGTCCAATCACACCTCCTGGCCAAAGAGCGCACCAAATAGTGACTTTTTGTGGATGTAATGGCCTTTCTTCAATTACTTGATTTTGTTCGAAAAATCGCCGTCCACCGCCTGTTATTCAAGAAACCATTCGACGTATCTACGATGACGTTGTGAATGGTCACCAAACAAAATTTAATATTAATTATATTAATACACATTAAAATTTTCATATCTTTCTTGAGTGAGTAAACTTTATTGTATTTATATCCCATTGATCTAACTAAGATTATTTGTATATTTTTTGTGTTAATAAAGTTCCCCTGAAGAAGGCAGCAACCCCTGCCGAAACGTTGGGAAAGTTAATGTAACGTAATTGTATCATTGCTAAAGCTATAGTGACCAAAAAAGCCGACGGAAAACTATAATTCCATTAATCACAATAAGCACACAAATTGGTCAATAAATTAACTCATTTCTTTTTTATTTTGTTTTCTTTATGTTGATATTTATATTTAACATTATATTTCATTTACATATATTTCAAATTGTTTTGTTTATTAGAAATACTCATTAATAATTAAGGTTCTATATTTCAAAACCTCCAAAAGATATAAATAAAGAGTTGTGTAGTTTTGGCCATTCATTTTTATGTAAAATTCATCTTTCCCGAAGTAGAAAAATCTAATTCTTTTATAAATTGGACAAATTGCCACAAGATGGAAAGTATTTTCAGCTAGATCCAAGTTACAAATTGAGCATATTCCATTTGTGTTATCTTTAAATGCCCGAGCAATAATATTAAGAAGCCCGCCTCTTGCCATAAAAATCAATGATATGACTTTAGCTTGCAACACGCCATTAAAATAGAATTCGTTTTTCGTATATTCAAGACGACAATATTCATCATGAAACTGTGACATTCGTGCCATTTCTACATTTTTTCCAAAGCCTTTCTTATTAAAGTTTCAATAACGTTTTTATGTTTCAAACTCCAATCAATATTTTGAGAATAAAAGTTCAATTCTATTCCAGCATCACCAAAAACTTTAACCCAATCATTAACCCAGAATGTTGACTTTTGAATTGTTTCCTCTGCTAACACTTTTGGGAGTCGGTTTCTTGGATAAATAAAAACTTTCCGTATGTACTCAAAATGTAAGTTGAGAGTGAATATATGTATGTAAACATTTTGTTGATAGAAGTTTCGAGGTGCAACATATAGTTGGGAGTGTTTTTTGGAAGAAATAGCATTTTTTTCAGGAAAAAACGTAAAAGTTTTTCAAAGTCTTCATGATAGATCTCGAAGCTGCCTCAAAAATTTTCAACTTATTGCTTTGGGAAATACTCTGATTACTAATAAAAAAAGACCACGTGAAATTGATTTTTTTTTAGCTTGTCAATTTGTTTACCAGATGTTTCTTGTATTTGAGATTGTGAGTCAATAGTACCCTGAGGTATTGGTATTCATTCACTTAATCAATTTCGGAACCATTAAGGAACCATTTTTGTTCAAGCGGACGTCTTGCACCTTTTCGGAAAACCAAACATTTTGATTTTGACAATTAATAATTAACTTCCAACGTTCGCAGTACTCTGCAAGTTTATTAATCAAGCTTTAAGCATCTTGCACATGAGCAACGAACTGCGAACTGCGAACTGTGGATGTTCGCATATTTTGACTTTTCTTTCACATGAGCTTTTATTTCTATTCGCAGGTAGCGACGAATTGTCAACCCTTTTCTCCATATTTTCCTCAGCCATCATCTTTCACACAAAAACAAAACAAGAGTGGTATAATTTTGAGGTTAAGTTGAGCGCGAACAATTTATTCGTTGCAGTGTGGATGGTATGTGGAACGCGAATAGAGTTTGACAGTTTGCAGCAACCACACTGCGATTCGTTACTACCAAATTGTTTTTACAAAATTCTCTTGTCTTAGAGAACAAAATGCAAATTTTATTATCCTAATATTAGTGTCAATTGGTTTCTTATAATTTAAATGTGTTTTTGTGTGGAATTGACTTTTTGAAATGTGTAAAATCACGTTTGTTCGTCCATTCGCAGTTCGCAGTTCGTTGCTCATGTGCAAGGCACTTTAAAGTTCTTGAGGGGATTCTGCCAATAGAACCAAATCATCAGCGTAAAGTAACACCTTTATTCTAATACCACATATTTCAACCCCCCCAAGCAATTCGCTTCTTAAATCATTTAAATAGATTGCGAACAAAGTTGGGCTTAGCTTACAGCCTTGCTTTACACCTTGGCGGACATACTGCTGACTATCAGTATCACAATAAAGAATTTTCAAAAGCCTTACAATTTTGTTTGACATATCAATGTATCTCAGTTTAAACAAAAGAGCATTTCTTGGAATCGTATCAAAAGCCGATTTAAAATCAACAAAAAAAGTGAAAACCTTCTTGTTTTGTTTAAATTTTAAGTGAACAATGCTATTTAGGTTGAAAACATTGTCAACGGTCGAGTAACCTTTACGAAAACCGGCTTGATACTCATTTAACACATGATTTTCTTCCAGCCATTCATTGATACGATTTAGAAGCAAGCTAGTAAACAACTTATAAAGTATTTGACAGAGATAAACCACGATGCACAGGCCTTACTATATCGGTAACCAATCCAGTCTCTTCAAATTTCTTCACAATTTTGCCAATTGCTTGCGTAGTTGGACAATTATGTAAACCATAACTTCCTCTTAAAGCACGATCAGATCATGTGGCCGAATCGGTTTTTTGTAGGAGGTTTTAAAAAGCGATCCATTTTCGTAAATGTCAGCCTTTCAACTTAAAAAAAAAATTGGTTTAACAACTTAGTTTGGCAGATGTCGAATTCCAGCCCCATACATTTGAAAACGCAAAACGGATTACCCGTTATTATACAAAGAGCACTGGCTTGGCAGTCCAATTTGCAATGATCCAATACAGACCGATAAAAATTGATGGACCAAATTAAATGAAGTAAGCGACTGTCATTATTTTACAAACATGGACACATGTTGACATGATGTGTAATGTGTTGTTATTTTTGTTTGGGTTTGCCTTTGCATGCGTTAGCCTCGAATCTCGAATATTATTTTAACATAGAGATTAATTTCTTCAATATGGAAATCCCTGAAATTGTTCATACATTTATTGAAAATGACTGTGAAATAAAAGTGCCAATAACAAAGCGAATAAAACATTACAAAAGTTTTGATATTTTTATCTTTGAATCGCTTTTCGTCTTTGTTTGTGATGTCGAAACAACGATGTTAGTAAAAATAATTTTCAAACACCTTAACTCTTTCTTAAACTATTTGTAAACATTTTATTTAACAGGTTTGACTGCCCACGCAAATTTAACCTTACCGACTTAAAAAACGTTTCGATTTGCTTCAATTCAAAGTCATGGGAATTTACTTGTACCCTTCCTTGTGAAGCAGAATTAAAAAAAGGAACTAAAACTGAAGTAAAGACTTGTTTGTTCAATCGCATTACAGATTCATGTGTCCTTTTAGTGGATGGGGAAGTTTGTGAAATTGAAGCTGATTTTCCGTATGGGTTTTCTGCATTCTACCGAGGTAAACCAAAATTTGACGAGGTTTGTTTGGTGTTTCTTTTTTGTGAAAATTCTGATTTTTGAATTTAAAATGTGTTTTTGTTTTTCAGGATGATATGTCGCAAATTTGTCGTATTACAGATCCTAGTCGCTTAAGTCATGTACAGCGCACAATTCAGCGTGAAAACGATGAAACAAAAGATTTTTGCCCAGACCAATATAAATTAAATTTCTTCAAGCTGCAAATACCAGAAGGGTATGAAGATCCCATGATGTTTGAAATCCCTTACGACGGTATTTGTTATTATCTAAATGTAATGGTTTTCTAAGTTAATTTTTCTGAACGATAAAACTATTTTTAGATATCGATCTAACGGAAGATGATAAATGTATTCTGGAACACATAAGAGCTAAACACACTGATTTCAGTCTCGAAAAAGACCAAATGTTTAACATTGACTGCGATCTTGTGAGCGTGTTACTCGGAATTTGCTATGACATAAGGTGCGATATCATAATTTATTTTTTGTTTATAATTTCTACAATATCACCATCTTATACTTTCATTATTATGTAGATTTACATCAAACGATCCAACCTGTGTAAGTTGTTGGACGCGTACAATTCTTTCGGCAACTCTTAGTTATTTTGAGCGATTTGAAGATCTGATATACGTTGTTGAGAGTTTCATTCGGCGTTCATTGATTTATCCCCTTTGCCGAAAGTATGAACTATCGCGCCTTTGTGTTGAAGATGTAGTTAATGCATTGCAGAAGGGGAAACCCTGGATACTGAAGCAACTCTTAATCACATACAATTGCTTTTATGAAGCCGAATTCAATCGAAAGGCTTTAAATAAATATTTTATAAGACATTTGATTTGGTACGTGGATAAAGTAATGGATGATGAACATTTTCAGATGTTATCCGAGAATCTAGATTTATCACTTTCGGCCGTTACAAAAAATTGTTTAAGACTCGGAATAGAGACAATCGAATTTGAACTATTAAGAGAACTCATTTCAGAAATTCAGTTGGAAATGGCAACAGATCTGGCCATGGAGAGCAGCGAGGAATTAAGTGAATCAGACTCAGAAGAAAGTATATCACATAATGAGGTGGGTTTGATTTCAATCGATAGTGAGAGTGACTAAGAATATTTATCGAAAACGCATTATATTAAATATTCTACTAAGTGGAAGTTGTGTACTATTTAATTAAGATAATGAAGATTTTGTACGTGCAAACGAATTGAAGTTAATATAACGTGTGTTTTTTTTAGTAGTGTGGTTTTCAATCTGGCAACACTTTTTTCAGAGTTGGTCTTTTTGACAGTAGTTGTTACTTGATTTATGTCCAGTTTGGTAAGTCGTAATGAGTAGACTTATTTCTGAACAACGTTTGCAAATTGTGCAAACTCATTTCCATCATATTGGATCTATTCGCGCGAAGCAACGCAAGAATTAATTTATTGAAAGTAACTTGCTGAGTAAGTTATTTCGAGTCTGCAATGAGGTTAATTTAACACCGCTGGACTATTTTCTGTGGAGTTATTCTACGCAGATCAGGCCAAGACCATTGATGCTTTGAGGGAGAATATTCAACACGTTATTGCTGGCATTCGGCCCCAATTGATACAAATTTGAATTTAATCCAGCCAGCTAAAGCTTTCACTTGCTCAAACATTTTTAAAACATAATGACATTCTTACGTCTTTATAATTAATCTACATTTTTGGCCATAACATTAAATTTGAAAAGTACAAGTCTAAGAAAAATGTCCCTTATTATTACAATTTGTACAGGATGGGGTCTGTTTACCCTCAATTATGCTGGCATCGTAGGTGTTTTTTTTACTATAGGAAATTCGTTAATCCACAAATATCTCGCGAACGAAATACGCTAGCAAATACAAATACAATTACATAGGTGGCGCAACAGTCCGTTGAAAACTAGGGCCTTGAGACTTACAACTCTTAGCATCCTGTGTGCGAGTAATATTATCAGAAATGGAGGGGACCTACAATTTTTAGCCGAATCCGAACGGTTTATTTGAGAAAGTACTTTTCATGACAAGAATTACTCTTGGAGGATTTATCAAGTCCTACTACTACTACTATTAAAAAGCTGGCACTTCAATTAAAATTTGATATTATAATTTATTTTGTCCTTCTAATGAATTTTCGGTTCGGTTAAAAATGAAGGTGGCGCTGCTACCTCGGATTTGGCTCTGTTGTCATCTGATTGATTGAAAATTGATTTATTTTACCCATGGAAAAACCCCATAAGTATCATAAGCCCATCAATGTTGTTACATATATATAATTCCCATCAAAAAAACCTCAAGGAAAAACTTCATACATACATACATGCATACTATGTACATACAATTCTATCAATGATGAATTGTAATGTAATGTTACTCATTTTTGCATTGGTACATTATTATAATAGGTCTTACACTTTTGACACTTTTATAAATAGTCTTTCTCACAGAATGTATACAAATAAGGGGCCGGTTATAGCTATCAGTAAAATCCATCAGTAAAATTTTTGTTTTTAGTTTTTGAACATGTTACAGATTTATTTCTAGCAAAAGATTGATGCAATAAGATGAATCCTATTATCAAGTATTTTTTTCAAAAAGAAACAATGCATTTAAAGTTTTATTTAATTTATAAATCCATTTTAATTTTTTTAATGATGAAATTTCATTTTACTGAACAGCTGACTGCCAAAAGCCAAAAAAAATTCCATTTCGTTTTACTGTTGGTGTTCCAATTTTTTACTGTTCCGATCACATCATTAAAAATTTTACTGATGAAAGCAACAGCAAACAAAATTGTCTGAAGGCGAAGCCTCAAAGTGGCATTTAATTTAATGACGTAAATTTACTGATTGCTATAAACGCTCATCAGTAAAACAATTCAGATTCCTTCTGTTTCAAATTTTACTGATGGATTTTACTGATAGCTATAACCGGCCCCTAATAATAATTTGAATTGAATTTTGTGAATCGGCAACTTTTTACTTGCTATATTTTGTTTACTGTTTCCAATTCCAAGTTCCGTTCATTAAACAAGCGTTCATGAAATCCACCGACAAATCTTAACTGACTGGAATCTGTAATTGGAATTATGTGAAATTGAAACACATATCATTGGGCAGGTTCAGGCAACATAAGGGACTTCATTTGCAGTCAACTTCATTCTTTGAACGTACATTTTGACCAAGGCAACTAGTTAGTTTTTCAAGTGTCATGAATTTCAAATTCAGAACTTTACTTCGCAAACCTTTACTTTATGTTCATAGTACAAAAAGTACCAAACAAATTATTGTCTATAAAACACTCCTCAGGCAAGCTACAAGTCCATCACGATTTGTATTTTGTATCGTTAAGAAATATTAGTTATTTCTTTTCCAAATTGAAAAGAAACCCTTTTACAGAAAGCATTAAATGAAGTTGTGCAGAAAATAAATAAATCATAGATTAATAAAGTTCAGTTTTCAGTTGAATGAAAAAACATGATCAACAGTCATTTTGACAGAAGTAGACTTGACTCTTGGTCTTGATAGTTAGGGAGATTTTTCTTGACTAACTTTCCAACTTTCCATTCCATTCCAAGCAATATTTTGGCAGCTGGCCAATCAGATACTAGAAACTTGCCTTACTTTCAAGTCCCTTATGTTGTCTGAACCTGCCCATTGGAACGATTCGTTACACTTTTGAACATAAAAGTATCAGCTCTTCAGAAAAATGATTTTCCGTCCTGCGCAATTAAACAAACAAAATTGTTTGTGTGATTTCCGATCGATCAGTACATAATTTAAATTTCTTATCGAAGGGAAACACAGTCAAATGATCATTCAAACAATTTTCCCGATTGATTTCAATGATAGCTATAACTCGCCCCATAGCAATCAGTAAATTTACGTCATTAGATTAGAGAAAGCCAACTGAGACGGTCTCAATAATTATTTTAGGATCTTTAACTGGTCACTACACTTCCTCGATAGTGACGTTGACGCCAGCGCGATCATTTGTAAAAATTATGAGGAATTCTTCCTCTTCCTCGGTTCCTACGCTCGTTGTCAATGACACTACATTTGTTAGCTCTTAAGAGAAAGCTAATCTCTTTGCTAGACAGTTCGCCGCCAATTCAACGCTGCCAGTGAGTGTTATGACTCCACCTGTCATCGAGTGCCTTAGTGATTCTATGGGGCCAATCTCTTTTCGCACTCGTACTGTGGCGAGAGTCCTAAAAGATCTTAACATACATAAATCCGCTGGTTCGGATGGTATCCCCGAAGTATTAGTATTGTTCTGAAGAGGTGTTCTTCAACGCTGGAAAAACCACTGCGTAAGCTTTTTTATCTGTCCTACTCCACAGGTCTCGTTCCGAGCGGATGGAAAACCGCATTTGTCCAGCCTATCCCCAAAAAGTCGAATCTTCCTTATACTCTAATTACCGACCGATCGCACTTACGTCCCTTCTTTCCAAGGTCATCGAAACGCTGATTAATTATCAGCTCAAAAAATATCTCGAAAATCGAAGCTTCTTAATAACATACAATACGGCTTTCGCAGCAATAGCTCCACTGGTGTTCTCATGGTTCGTCTCACCGAACAGTGGAGCAAATCTTTACATCGTTTTGGAGAAAGTTAGATTATTGATATTTCAAAAGCATTTGATAGGGTTTGGCATCAGGCTCATTAAATTCCGACCTAAACAGCATTGTACAATAGGGAATAAAAAAAATGAGTGGAATTTAATGCTTCGAAAACCCAATGCTGTTTTGAATCGTTAAAGCGCGATATACCCCTTTTGCCATTATCCATGGATGGCATTTGCATCGAGGAGACTGAACATCTCGATATTCTCGGTACGTGTATCACCGACCACCTTTTGTGGAACGATCACACACGCGATGTCGCCAAAAATGCCGCAAGATGTTTGGGTTTTCTAAGGCGCTGCAAGACGTTTTTCTCGCCCTCTGATCTGGCTGTTATCTACAAGACTAATATACGTCCAGAGCTTGAGTATAACTCCCTGGACTGGGACTGGTGCTCCTGTAACTTATTTAAGCATCTTGGACAGTATTGAACGTAAAGCAACTTTGGTCGTGCTGTCAAGTAAAGAGATTCGTTCTTTACCCGTACTACGTCTTTCCCAGATATTGCAATGTTCAGGAATTCAAAACCTATGTGCACCAACACCCCCTTTCAACCCCCTCTCTCCCTTTCCTAGTGCTCACACTGTGTCTTTACATAATAAGGGTAGTAATATCCCCTTGAGTGTGAGCTTATTATATTAAAAAAAAGGTATCAAATAACCAAGAGTTTCGCACCTCCTTTTGCTGTTCGCAGTACAGTACAAAACTGGAGCGCTGGACTGGAAGTGAGCCGCATTTTATGTGGATTTTCGCAACATTTCAATTTAGTTTTTGTTTGCTAGTGCTTGAAACGTTGATTATAAAGTCCAAGCACTTTAAAAAACTATGTGTGATCTTCTGATATTGGTGATTTAAAAACCGTAAAAGTAAAAAGATTCCGAATTCCGCTGTCAGGCAGGATGATCCATTCAACATAGACGACGAAATCCAACAATCCCGTCCTCCCGACTTAGACGAAGTAAAGATTGCTATATCTAAGCTAAAGTCTAACAAAGCCGCTGGAGCGGATGGCTTGAATGCCGAGCTCTTTAAAGCAGCTGGAGATAAGTTGGTTAGGAGCATGCACCAACTTATCTGTAAGATTTGGTCGGAAGAAAGCATGCCCGATGAATGGAACCTCAGTATTGTTTGCCCGATCCTGAAAAAAGGAGACCCTCTAAACTGCACCAATTATAGAGGAATCAGTCTAACATCGCCTACAAAATCTTCTCTGCCGTAATATGTGAACGTCTAAAGCCCATCGTCAACAACCTGATAGGTCCTTATCAGTGTGGTTTTAGACCAGGAAAGTCCACAGTCGATCAAATATTCACATTACGGCAGATCCTGGAAAAAACCCAAGAACACCAAATCGACACCCACCATCTTTTCATCGATTTCAAGGCCGCATATGACAGTATCTACAGGGACGAGCTGTATAGAGCCATGTCTAATTTTGGCATCCCTGCCAAACTCGTCCGTTTGTGCTGGATGACCATGGAGAATTCACGCTGCTCCATAAAGGTTGGAAAAAACTTAACAGAAACTTTCGATGTCAAAAAAGGTTTTAGACAAGGTGATGCGCTGTCATGTGATTTTTTTAACATCGTAATTGAAAGAATAGTGCAAAGCTCACACGTCAACACTAGAGGCACTATCTTTCAAAAGTCTGTCCAATTACTAGCATATGCTGATGACATTGACATAATCGGAAGAACTCAGCGTGATGTCAATGGGGCTTTTGTGAGTATTGAGGCAGAGGCGGCAAAAATGGGTTTAACGGTTAATGAGGGCAAAACAAAGTACATGCTGTCATCAAGAAAGGACCTACAACACCGACGTCTGGGTCAAAACGTCACCATCGACAGACGTAACTTTGAGGTAGTCAAGGACTTCGTCTACCTAGGCTCCGCTGTAAACGCAGAAAACAACACCAGCGCTGAGATCAAACGAAGAATAACTCTTGCTAACCGCTGTTTCTTTGGGTTAAGAAAACAATTGAGTGGAAAAATCCTCTCTCGAAGGACCAAAGTGTCGCTATATAAGACCCTTATCATCCCCGTCCTGCTATATGGTGCAGAAGCTTGGACTATGACAAAAGCGGATGAAAGCACCTTGGGTCGCTTCGAGAGAAAGGTTCTTCGTGCGATCTACGGTCCCGTATGCATCGAAGGGGAGTGGAGGAGAAGATGGAACGACGAGCTGTACGGCCTGTACAGCGACGTAGACTTAGCCAGAAGGGTAAAAGTCCAACGACTAAGATGGCTGGGTCACGTAGAGCGCATGGAAACCAATGCTCCGGCCCGGAAAGTCTTCGAACCCACACCCACAGGACAGCGCAGTAGAGAAAGACCGCGAATCAGGTGGCGTGCACAAGTGGAAGGTGACCTCACCCAGCTCGGAGCGCGAAACTGGAGACATCTAGCTAGGGACCGAGCTAGATGGAGAAGTTTGTTGGGTGAGGCCCTAGTTCACACAGGACTGTAGCGCCACCTTAATAAATAAATAAATTAGGTGGCGCAACAGTCCGTAGAGAACCAGGGCCTAGTGACTTACAACTCTCAACCATTCCTGTGTGCGAGTACTGTTGTCAGGGATGGAGGGGACCTACAGTTTAATGCCGAATCCGAACGGCTAATTTGAGAAAGCACTTTTTCATGACAAGCATTACTCTTGGAGAATTTGTCAATTCCTCGCAAGAGGCAGTACCCGTGTTTTTTTTTTTTAAATTAAGGTGGCACAGGCAGGAATCGAACCCAAGACCTCTCGCATGACAGTCCAACGCACTAACCATCATGCCACGGGTACTACGCCACCTTAAGTAAGTAAGTAAAAGTAAAAAGATTAATAGGTACTGCCAATACATATTTTACCAGCATTTTAGTGTTTTTTCGTTTGTTTTGTTTTGTTGAGTTTTTAAAATTTATATACATTTTTAATAAAAACAAAACTTCAAAAATTGCATAAAATTTGAAAAAAATTTAATTGCCAATACTTTTTTGTTTCACTTTAGGCGCCAGTTATAGCTATCATTGAAATCGACCCGGAAAAATTTTTGAATCGATATTTGACGGTGTTTCTCTTTGATTAGAAATGAGAATTATATACTGATCGATCGGAAATCACATAAAGAATTTGTTTTGAGAAAAAAAGTATAATTGCGCATTTATTTTTCTCTAAAAATTAATTTTTCTATTTTCCAATGAATAGTTTTTTGTTATATTCAGATACGACCTGAGCGATGGGGATTTATTCGAAATTTTAAGTTTAACTCTTTTGAGACAACAAATGAGATTAATAACAACAAATGAGATTAAAAACAACGGCTGTTGGCAAAAACACTCTAGTAAAGATATAAATCCTCGGTAGCCATATTGGTTTGCCTACAAGCTAAACCGGAAACTGGCCTCATTAAGTATTTCTTAGTGTGTGTGTAATTTCTCCTATAATTCATGAAATTTCCCCTAAAAACTCAGGAATTGTGTCTATGTATGCGTTAAAACACGTCAATTTTTCTCGTTGAATTCGTCCACATTACAAATACAACAATGTAAACAAATGGGTTTTGGAGGGTGATACGTACGAAAGATTTATATCTTCATATAGAGTGTTTTTGGCTGTTGGCTTGGTCAATCAATACGGTGGATTGGTCAACCAATACGTTAAGGGGCCGTTTATAGCTATCAGTAAAATCCATCAGTAAAATTTGAAACAGGGGAAATCTGAAATGTTTTACTGATGAGCGTTTATAGCAATCAGTAAATTTGCGTCATTAAATTAAATGTCACTTTGAGGCTTCGGGCTTCAGACAATTTTTTTACTGTTGTTTTCATCAGTCAAATTTTTAATGATGTGATCGAAACAGTAAAAAATTGGAAGACTAACAGTAAAACGAAATGGAATTTTTTTGGCTTTTGGCAGTCAGCTGTTCAGTAAAATGAAATTTCATCATTAAAAAAATTAAAATGGATTTATAAATTAAATAAAACTTTAAATGCATTGTTTCTTTTTGAAATATGAACTTGAATATAGGATTCTTCTTATTGCATCAATCTTTTGCTAGAAATAAATCTGTAACATGTTTAAAAACTAAAAACAAAAATTTTACTGATAGCTATAACCGGCCCCTAACTCTCAATTTGGGGATTAACTAGCTCTGGCGTTAACTCGGCATAAAAAGTTTACTATACCGGTGAGTCAACTCGACGCAATGACCCTTCGCATTTGTTGTAAGACTTTATTGTAAAATTTGCAAGATGAACTACATTGTCGATTCCTAAGACTAAATTATCATTTCTGAACTCGCAAAGAAATTATTTAAGAAACTCTCTCTTAAAAACCTGTGAAGTCATTCCGTAATTTCCAAAACGATAACCGTCAAAAAGGTTATCATTAACGACAACGTCAATAATTTGCTTCACGTAACTTTATCACTATCGTCTCGTCAATCATTTTCAGTATAAGATCGTTCAGTATATTTCAAATGCTCTTGTAAATACAATTACTGAAATGTCAAAATGAACTCAACGAAAGATACTTGAAAATGTTATTAAACTTGGTTTTTCTCTATAAGAAATTTTGAAAATTTGCAAAAAATGTCATACCAACTATTTTGTGATGTTTATTGTTACTGTATAGCTTTTTGTGTTTTTATTTGTTGCTGCCAAAGGAAAAACTGTAATTTCAAAATGTAAGTTTTTTTATGTTTGTAAATTGATAAATCTAACTATAATTTTGTTTATATGTATACATAGGTCAGTAACACAGAATCAGCTACAAAAATGTGTATTAAATTTATGGATGAGCATTCTTCCTTAACTAATGGCTATTAACCTAATTCTGTACTAGGGAAGGCAGATATTAGTAAGTTGTGGGGCGAATGGACTGAAATTTTAAATTCGAATGGCCCAGCTATGAAAAACATTGCTGGTTGGAGAAAGGTAAATATAAAAGAGATTGTGTAAATAACTTATTTTATAAACATTTTACGTACATACAAAGGTGTGGACGGACTACAAATATCGATAAGTGCCGAACTGAAGTGCCCTTCTTTTGGTGCTCTATCCCCAAAACCATCCACAGCCCCAACAACTTAACAGTTCCATCGATAGCCCCATCTTCCCCGGATTTAAAAAAAAGTTATAAAGATAATCTAGAGTGCATATTAAAAGGAACAGTTGAAAGTCCACAGCATTCCCCGGAAAATGAGCCTGTACAAAATAGAAAAAGGTTGGTTTCTTAAAATTTTGTTAACATTCTACATTATACATATTGTTCTCCCTATGAAATATAGAAATTCAACCCCGTTTATGGCAGCCAGTACCCCAAAACGCCGAAAGGAAAAGGATACAGTTGAATTACTTAATGCTCAAATGGAAAATCATTCAATTTTTTAATACAAATAATTGAACATTTTGACAGATCAAAATCATTAGAATGCAATGTTCCAAGCCAAAGTCATTGAACTCCACGAAAAACGACATTGTAGAAAAACAATTAACAAAAAGATATTCTTAAGTTGCATGTGTAATGTGATTAATTTTGTATGTGAATTCATTTTTTTTTTAAATTATAGAAGTTTTATGTTTAGTTCCTAGTTATATTAGCTTATGAAGTTGTTTTTTTAAATGCACCGAATACACATATATTTATAATTATAGTAAATATTCATC
Source organism: Eupeodes luniger (assembly GCA_951509635.1). Taxonomy (NCBI): domain Eukaryota; kingdom Metazoa; phylum Arthropoda; class Insecta; order Diptera; family Syrphidae; genus Eupeodes; species Eupeodes luniger. The sequence goes on from OX608073.1 coordinate 168,706,895, forward strand.
TCTTATATTAATTCCTTCATTGCATTGTTTTCACTTAAGTTTTGCGATTCGCTCAATCCATAGCTAGGGAAGTTTCCGTCCTCTATTAACATTTTATAATATACTTATGCTAATGTTATGTAGCAGCACACACATTTGCAAATTTTATCGGTTCGTAGCTAATCTTTCTTTCTTCCAAGCAGGGCCGGCTCCAGCCAAACTTGCACCCTGTGCAAGATTTGTAGAAAGCGCCCCTTTTTTATATTTTTTTTACACATAAACTGATACACAAGCATAAGCCTTTCCCAGACTACCTAGGAGGTAGACTTTCAATGCTTTTTTTTGTATTGAGGTATCCCCAGGAGGCCTAAACCAATAAACTAAAACGCAGCGAAGAAATGAGCAGAGGGGAAACTTTTAAACTTGGAAACTTACTTTTCTGGCCTTCCATTTTGCAAATTCAGAAATGAGATCATCAAAGTCTAAAGAATTTAATAATTTCTTTTCAATGGACATCATAGATAAACCTACCAATCTCTGTTGAGTCATGGTTGTCCTATAAGATAATTTTTAATAATTTTAAGTTTAGAAAAACTACGTTCTCCTGAAGCTACCGTGACCGGGATTATATTAAGGATTTGGAGAGCAAGTACTAAATTCGGAGCAAAAATCTTCAAGGTTTGAACTAAAAATAAAATTTAACACATCTAAACTTGAGCTTTGTATTGTAATAAGCTGGGATATTACGGTTAACTCTTCTCCATCTAAATCTTTAAAACTACTTTATGTTAAAACATTCTGCAAATTAAGGCATGAAGCACGTACATTTTTATTTTTTAAACATTCGCTTATGTTACTTAAAAATGAAAAATTGATACTATAAGTATCAAACCTTTCAAGTATTTAAAAAAAAAATCAACTTTAAATCTTTGTTTCGGGTCTAATATAGTTCCAGGACATTCATCAGCATAAATTATTTTTCTCCGTTGAGATAGCAATGATGAAGCTACAGGAAACATATCGTCCCCTCAGAAGCAAACTGTCGTAACTCAAAATTCTTAGTTTTCCAGAAAAGCGATTTGAATAATTTTGAATCTTAAAAAATGATTTTTTATCTGGATTCTATCTAAGGAGCTTAAAGTGGTAGAACAAAAAAAATTTAATTTTTTGCCCTCTATCAAATGGTATAATTAAATTTTTAAAAATCTTTAAAAAAAAACAAAAAATTGCAAGACTTATGACGTTTGGATTAAAAATAATTACGGATTTGGTGTGAGAAATGACGTATAACGAAAAGTGTCACTTTTCCTAAAACTTAATTTTCATACTTCAATAATATTTTTTTAGATAAGTGTCACAAATAACAAAGTGTCACTTTTCCTAAAAATTAATTATATCATACCTCAATAATATTCTTTAAGATAAGTGCCACAAATAAAAAAGTGTCGAAAATAAAACTGAGCTCTTCGTTTCATTCATTCATTCTTCGGCTGACATAGTGACATGAAACTGAAAATGTCATTTTACTGATGAATAGTTCAGGGACGTTATTAAAAATGCACAACGACACTTTCGCCCTCACGCCTTCAGTTTAAGAAGTATTATTATAACAGTTTGACCAAAAGATAGCATTTTTTTTACTGATTTTTTCTGTATACTTAACTCAAAATCGCAAATTTTTGAGTTATGACAGTTTGCTTCTGAGGGGACGATATTATGTATTTCTAGGGAACTAGCAATACGCTCGGTTAATTGAACATAGTACCTACTCATTAAATTTTTCATCGGAACGCCATAAAATCAAACCGGTTTTTGTATTTTCTAAAACTGTTATGCCAGTTGACAGATTAACGGACGGACTTTGCAAATATTTACTAGTTTAATTTATATTTTCTAAAATATTAACTGCATAAAATGAGCACCGAGCAGCATCATTAACCACTAAATTTAAGGAATGCGAACAACATGGAACGAAAAATGCTCTTGGTTCCAGGGTTAGAATTAGATTCTGAACAACCGCTTCTTTTCCTTTCATATTCGAACCATCATCATAACAGTTACTTATTAAAATTTTATGTAATTCAAGCTTGTCTAAAATCAACTGAGTCAGAGTCATTCCCGTCTTGTCTTGTCACAAAATACGTCACTTCTATTAAAAACTGATAGCTATTTATTTAATATTATTTAACCAACAAAGCGAAAAAACAATTGAAACAATGGCAATGTGCATTCTGCACCAGACTAGATATACATTAAAAGTAGCCGTTACAACAGTCATTAACTTAAAAAAAAAACTGCCTGCGCAAGAACAATTCGACTCCACATAGAATCATCCCTCTTTAATTTTTAAGCTCTATGCTCCTCTTCCATTCTATTAAAAATTTCATCTCCTGTCATCAGGCACTTAACTCTTACACATTGTGCAATAAGAAAACCTGCACGCTCTGACCCATATGATTCCGTATAAATAAGTTTTTTTTTTAAATATCTCCCATAGTTTCGATACTCAGTGTGCAAAAAAGAAAACTTGCACATCCATTGACCATTTGTAGCAAAGACACCTACCTACCTAATTTCCAAATATTTCACCCTGTTCATACAAGAGAAAAAATCTCAACACAAAAAGTTCCATGCAAGAGAAAAAAAGAAAAAATCTCAACACAAAAAAGTTCCATGCCATCTCAATCTCATATGTGCAAGATTTATTTCATGCACACCGAGTCCCAAAATTAACATAGAGAGTATGACGAAGCAAAATACTTATTCATATTGAATCGTATGGGCTAGTACGTGCAGGTTTTGTATCACGCACCGTACCTGAATGTGAGTTCTCATCTACAAAAAAAAAACACTCCATATATACATATATATATACATATATGGAGTGTCTTTGATTTGTAGTAGAAGGTAGCACAGCAACTTATCATCGATGTCGGTTATATTACGCACATAAGTAACTTTTCCATAAGCACCTATCTGCTCTCTTTTTTCGGCGGCATTTTTTTGTTATTTTTTTTGGAGATGAGAACTCAAATTCAGGTACCGTGCTTGATACAAAACCTGCACGTAACTAGCCCATACGACTCAATATGAATAATGTGGTTTTCCATTGAACCAAAACATTGATGTGCCGTCGACGGGCCGGCAATATTTTTTTCTTAAACGTTTTCGAATGGGAAAAGTATTGATGTTTTTTCCCGACGAATTGATTCGTTTTGAATTCGTCTTTTGAGAAGAATCTACACAGATTTTCACACTCAATTTAACACATACTAAAAACTTGACGTTTTGCAAACGTCAAATGAAATTATTGTTTGTGGAAAAAATAATTGAAGAGAATTCGGCTTCGTTCTGTTGTAATTATAAATAATTAATTTTCTGTGAAAATAATACAAAATTTAATTAATTTCTTGGCAATATTGTTGTTGTGCTTTCAGGATCAGGTAATTATAAATGTATATTGAATACTTGAGATGATTGAAGCATAATTATTTCATTTTCAGGGCATGGACTACAGAATGCTGGATTTGCTCCTAGATTCGTCTTCGTCCGAGGACGAAGATATCCTGACAATTTTCAATTGGACGACTTCGACGATTGTTCAAGCTAATGCATTTTTATCCAGGAATGAAAGAAATTCCATTAAAAATTTTGAAAACGTTGTAAAAAGATAAATATTTTATTATTATGCTGCTGACAGCTGCTACACTAATACACTTACAAAAAGATATTGCTACGTTTTTTCTTTCCATTGGAACCAAAAAATATTGATTTTTAGTAGCAACGGGCCGTCTATTTCATGTGGTTCAATGGAAATCGACATAAGTATTTTGCTTCGTCATACTCTCTATGTTAATTTTGGGACTCGGTGTGCATGAAATAAATCTTGCACATATGAGGTGGCATGGAAATTTTTTGTGATGAGATTTTTTCTTTTTTTCTCTTGCATGGAACTTTTTTGTGTTGAGATTTTTTCTTTTTTTCTCTTGTGCGAACAGGGTGAAATATTTGGAAATGAGGTAGGTAGGATTTTTAGTTCTGTGATATCTTGAGTTAAATTTTCATTGAATGCAACAATGAAAGTGATGTTAGTTAGTGCGCAAGAGATAACTTAGGACAGTTGTGATGGATGTTTTTTTGAGATTATTTTAAGAATGTTTGTGGTTAAAGAATGGCAAATAGTAGTACTTATTTGTTTGCAAGATCAGATTACATTTTCTTGCTCCTGGTAATGCGCCCCCAGAATTCTGCGCCCTGTGCATTTGCACATCTTGCATCTTTTGTTACATCGAATGAGCCTCTATATGGTGAAAGCAACCAAGGTTGTAATGGATAGCCACTATCACCTAAAAAATGTCTGTATAATGAGTTATTTATAAGAACCAATAATTATGTTCTCGTACATTAAAAGTGTTTTCGAAAAATTGTCTTTCATTTGAATGTTTCCATTTTTGCAATTTATGATTCTTGTCAATATTCTTTCTATATTTAACCTCCTGGTATTGAAAATTTTTGATAAAACCATTGCTTTATTTCTGACTTTTCGTTTTCCCTAGATGGACTTCATATTATCATATTATTGTTTTTCGGATAATGTGCTTTGTGCAATAGTGAGTCCAAATCGTTGCCTGTCAACCATTGGTACCCTCCGCCACCCAAAGTCTCAATAGTTATAGCAAATCTTAATATTAAAGGTATGTACATATGTAGAACGACAACCGTCTGTCAAATTGAATGTTTCCAGTATATAAATGCCTCTTTTCACTTCAATTTGCTTAGTTGAATTTGGAAATTAATGACAGACGATGCCTATTTAGCTATCGTGCAAAAGCTATCGTTTTGACGATATCACTTTGACGATTACCGTCTTACGTAAAGTAAAACTATCGTTGAAACGCTATCGTCTGACGATAATCGTTTTACGGAATTATCCTCCTGAAACTTTATATTTTACGCAATTTCCGGGCGAAAACAAAACAAATTTAAGGTGAAATACTTTTCGGGTGAAAATCACAATGAGGCTGTATGTTTTTTTATTGTCTTTGAAGTTTTGTACCAATAAAATATTTCGGCGGAACATTTTTCTTTATTTACAATTTTTTTTTTTTAAATAAAAATTAAGAATCCCAAACGATATTTGAATTGGTGGCGAGTACGCGATATCTAAAAATGAAAGTTATTCTATTTACGTGAAGCAAAATTTCGATCGTTTAGACGATTTTGATTGATTTAAATTGGTTTTTTTATAGGGTTTTTCAATAAGGAAGGGTAGATGATGAAAATATCAATCGTCGAGTTTGCTGTGTGGGACGTAGCGCCATCCTGCTGGAACCACATGTCGTCTAGGTACATATGGTTCAATTTGGACCATAAGAAATGAGTTATCATCGTTATGTTACGCTCGCTGTTGACGGTGGTGGCCGCCTCATTAACGTCGTTTTTAAAAAGAACGGACCAATTACGCCGCCGCCGCCCCAAAATCCACACCAAATGGTTACTTTTTGAGGATGCATTATCACCTGGTGAACCTCGTGTGGGTTGGTGTCGTCCCATATACGGCAATTTTGCTTGTTAACTCAGCCATTCATCTAAAAATGCGCCTCGTCACTAAAGATGGTTTCTCGGCCAAAATTGGGGTCCTTTTCCAAACGATTCGAAGCCCAGTCAGCGAACAAACGGCGTTGTCTATGGCCATGAACTTCGGCCCAAGTCCCGACGCAAAATTCACCAAGTTGAAGTCTGCGAAAGGCCGAGCTCTTGTGCACGGCAAGGAATAGACTGCCTCGGGTTCTGCTGTACACTTTTACGGACCGCGGCGATGTTCTCGGCCGATATATTGCGTGCGGGTGTTGTCTGATAATTACTGAACCGGTCGTCTCAAATTTGGCCAACGTTGAAGAGTCGATTGTGAAGGGCGTCTACCTTAAAATGGGCGCAATGCGCGCAACGTTTGCGTTAACAAACACTCATTTTGATAATAAAGTTTTATCATTTGAACGTGCTGTTCAATCGTGTAATTTACCATGATGATTTGGCATAAGCAACTGAATAATAAACAAAAGATTTGACAAATGTCACCAACAAAAATGGCTACATTACTATCTAGACTTACGTGATGAGAGCATGATGTTTCTATAGAGATCGTAGTGAGATGTTTTTCGACCATTGCCGAAACATCACCTCGGAAAACCTAACCTTACTTAATTAAAACCATCATTGTTTCCAACAAAAAAAAAACAAGTGTATTGTAAACCTTAATTAATATTTCGATGTACCTATGTACTGTACATATGTATATAAAGGGTGGTTGAATTTTAAGGGCCGATGTTGAATGTAAAATTACACCTAAATGTCATGTTTTCTGCTGCATTTCATTTGACATTTCTCTCAATTTCAAAAAACCAATGTTCAAACAAGGAGTGACTGTTTGGAGTGGTTTAAAGGCTGGCGGCATCATCGGGCCGTATTTTTGATGTTCGCTATCATGAGATGATAACCAAATTTTGATGTCCCGAATCGGAAGATATGGATGTGGTTTCATCAGGACTATGCCACTTGCCACACAGCTAACAAAACAATGGCTCTTTTGCGAGACAAATTCAATGGCCGTCTTATCTCACGTATTGGCGATGCCAATTGGCCACCAAATTCATGTGTTTTGACACCGTTGTACTTCTTTCTTTGGGGTTATTAGAAAAAAAGGTGTACGTTGATAAGCTGGAACAATTCAAAAGTTAAAGGATGAGATAACTCGGCACAATAACGGCATAGAACCTCAATTATGCCTCAGTGTAAATTTGAACCATCGGATGGAGGTGTGCCGCCAAAGTCCCGGTGGCCATTTGGACGATATTTTATTCCGAATATAATAAAAAGAAATGACAAACTTTTCTAAATATTTTCTGTTTTATTCAAAATTAACATCGGCCCTTAAAATTTAACCACCCTTTATATTTATACACACATTTGTATGCCATTTTAAATTCGGTACGTAAGTCCAGCTTCGATTTATATTGACACCAGCTGACTGTAGTAAAGAGAAAAGTTAAGATTATTACAAAAGTGCATAAAAGAAAATACATCACATTAACTTATATACATACATATGTTATAGACTTGCAACTTTTATCCCCAGTCCCTCCTATACACATTTATTTCCCATTTTCTTATTAAACAAACAAAAAATATACATAAATATGTACATACAAGAATTGCGAGTAACTTTCGCACAAGTTATAATAATGATTATTAATAAATAATGCATTAAATATCAACAACAGGGAAGAGGGAACGAACGGACCCCACCTCATGAACAACAAAAACACGAATCAACGAGACCCAGAGCTACATAATCTACAGGCCAGGCTGAATTTAATCACAGCTTGGGAGTCACAAAAGTTTAGCCTTTACTTTAGTCTCTACGGAGAATCGATCGACTGCGGTTTACTTTCGATTGCTTATTACCAGTTTAATTTTTAAAGTACATAACTTAAGAAAAAAATAAATTAATTGATTAGTGCAACATTTTTTTTTAAATAAAACAATTGTATTTTCTACACATATAAAAATATTAATATTTTGCTATTTAAACTTTATTTTAAAAAAAAACTAAATTTAAACTTATACAATCAACAATATCCAGCACACACATGCAACCAGTTTTATGGTACCTATAAAAAAAAAGTTAAAGAAAAAATATTTTAAGCAAGTTAAAAAAGAAAAGTAAAAGTATCTTCATTTTCATTGTGAAACTCTCAGTTTGTTGTGTATATATGTACATAATATACGGATTGAGAAAATCTTGTTTTATTGTTTTTGTTTACATTCATTATTATGGTAAAAGTCCAATAATTTCTTTTAATTTTCTTTTCCTACCTTACGCTACCGGGAATTCAGAAAACATATTTTTGTTCCCAAATTCACTTTCAAGGGTAAATCATAAGCCGAGGCGGACAATAATAACAACTCGTGATAGAAATAAAAATTAAAGGTGAGTAAGATATTTCTGTAAAACAGGTTATAAATTTCAATAACTTTGTTGTTACTATTCGAAATCTATTTTAAATTCGCTTGACTGTCTCAAATTGGCAATGAGTTATTGTTAATACTTTGTTACTCTTGAAATTATTAGGTAAGATTATTGACAATTACCAAAAATAAACTGATTATAAACTGACCTTTAAAGAGTTTTCTTAATCCTCGAAAATTTAAAACAGCACTTCTTTTGCAATCAAAGAAATTATATATTATATAAACTTCGTTGGTTTTGTCAACTTAAATTCGTTGAAAACATTAAATTGTTTGCTAAATAAAATCCAGACACAAATACTTACTCAATAAGTTGTACGTAGGTGACATGTTTGGCAGAAATGGCATTAAAGTTTTTTTTTGTGACTATGGTGACTTTAAGATTTTGTGTCTTGAGCAATTTTACACAAACACTAAAAGATGTCTTTAATATGCTTTGCAGTGTTTATAAGAAAAATAATAAAGCGTATGATTGAGAGGTACATACAGTGTTGAGCAAAAGTCATGGTACCCGTGTGGTTATTCTTGATAAATGAGTTTTATAAACGATATTAAGACACAATTTTCAATTTATGTTTTGATTTGTTCCACTTTAACTTTATTTAACGAATTAATACAAGCAAAATAAAAAATATCCTCTAAGGATCTTAAAAAAGTGAAAATAAAAATGTTGGTCCATAAAAACTATAGTGCAAAAGTCTTGGTACCCTAGAAGGACAAGAGAATTCAGTTCCGTTTTGAATGTCTTATGTAAAGAATATGATTACCTAATATTTTGTGGGAAAACCTTTGAGCCTAATAACCTCTTTTAAACGATTTAGCATAGAGTTCACAAGTTTTCGCGTGACATGTGGCCCTATTAATTCCCATTCTGATACCAGGAGCTGTTTAAATTGTGTTTTGCTCGTTATATTGTGTTTTCGAAGTGGTTTCTCTAAGGCATCCCATGAATGTTCGATTGGTTTGAGATCTGGACTTTGGGGTGGGGGTGTAACTAGCATGTGGGGGCGTGTTGTAGGCGATCCACAACTTAACATCTGTGGGAGAGTACGATAATTCAGGCGACAAAGTTTAATGACGGATTTGTATAGAACAGTTAAAAACAAGCATTTTTTACTATGGGATGGGGGGTCTATCTCCCCCGTTTAGGCGGTATTTATTTAAAAAAATATGTAAGTTTAATGGAAAAAAATAATTAAAAAAAATTGTTGGTAGTACTTACAACTAAGTTTTATTCATTTTTTTAAAGCAAACACTTTTGTCTATTAGCTTGTTTTTAAATCAAGTCAAAACTATGCATAGTTTTTTAAAACTCAAAACTTGTTTTAAACTCAAACTTTGTGCAAAAAAAAGTTAAAAAAATGGTTTAAAGTGTAATTTTTCAAAACTTTAAGAGATTATCTACTATTGTTTTTATTTCAGAATTTATTGCTCTTATTTGTTTTTGATCAAAAACTGAAAACTAGATGATGTTTTGTCATTTAGTTTTTGAGAAAATTGAAAAATAACCACAACTACTATTTTTATTTAATTTTTTTTTTGCTTGAGGGGTAGGGGTCATGACCCCCCCTGGGAGATAATTTGTTTGCTTTTTCATAGGAATTCCCTTCAATTCAAAACTAATCGTATTGCATTAATGGATGTGACCTTCATTATATTTTGAATTATTTATTTTTTGTATATGAAAACAACATTTGTATTTAACTTCCTTAAACTTACTTCCTTATTTTTAACTGAGGACTGGACCAAGAACATAATATGAATCGGAAATTCAGCCTATTCAAAACACGCAGCACATACTCATCAACTTTTGACCAAATGACGATCCAGGGGGGGGTCATATGAGCCATAAAGCTTATACAGTTAAGTTGTATAAGTAAAGATTTTATCTATAGATTTTTTAGTAATTTAACGACGTTCACCAAAAAGTGGTTTGCTGTCAAAAACAACTAAAATGTTTGTTTTCACTCAATTTAGAATTTGAAAAAAACTTTAGTCATGCTTTAAATTATTTTCATAAAAATTGTTTCTAAGAAAAAGAGCAAATATTCAGGTTCTTAAGAAGAAACCTTGAATAAGAGATCATCAATTTTACATTAAGTTGCCTTTAAATCCTTCAATTTTATTATTAAATTTTGACACATATAAATAGTGATTGAAGTAATTTTTACTTGCGGCATACAGGAATTATATAGCAAGTTTTGCTTTAGTAAAAAATTTCGAACTAGAGCTTTTAATTAAAAATTACATTACGACGGTAGAGAAGTCGAAAGAAGTGGTTACCCCGATTCCACCCGTCTGTTTGTCTTTCCTGGCCCCTACAGTCCAAACAATTGTGTTGATTAAAATTAAGATTTTCAGCCGATTAGTGTAAGGTGTTTTTTTTTTTCATTTTATTAATATGAAAAATAACAGCAGTCCCCATACAAATGTTTTGGTTCAAACATGTGATTTTTCTAAAACTTCCTCTAAATTTTGTGTTCTTAATTTGGCTTCTTTTTGCAAGAAAAACATATTTTCGTATTGGCCCAGAAGGGTACCCCTCAAAAAACCTTTATTTTCTTTTTAAGTTTTCTCAAGAACTAATAGACCGTTTTCAAAATTCTTCTCTTTCTGTGCAAGCTCTTGTCAATGATCAAATTGATGATGATTTTCTATGAACAAAAATGTATTTTTTTTTTATTTAAAAAAAAAAATACTAATTTTGTTTACAGAACTCGATATCTCAGAAAGGGGACAACATTTTTTGACGAAATTTAAATGTAAAATGTATGTACATATATTTATAAGCTCTTTATTTAGTGCTTCCCAAAAATATTTTTAAGACAAAATTTAAAATGATTTCCGAAAAAAAATAAGTTAATCTATATTTTTTGACAAATAAAATGGCATTTAAATTTTGACAAATAAAATGGCATTTAAATTTTTGAGAAAAACTTATTTTGCAGGTACATTTTTAAATCTTAAAATACAGGAAATATTTTTAAACAGACTTTTTGGAATAAATTAGCAAGTTCTAGCGACCCAGTCATGCATTTTATTTCTTTTAAAATTGGTTTTCTGTTGAATACAAAAAATCTTAAAAGATCTTAAAAAATTAAATAAATCTACTTTTGAAATGAATTTGCTTTGGATGCTCTAGAACTGAGATTTAAACAAGAATTTCAATAATACAAATTTTCCAAAAAAATCAAGTGACATTTTTGTTAAACTAATGGCTAAGTGAAAAACATAATAAAAGTTTCATATCTATTGATATAAAAGCTTTGAAACGTGTAATTTGTGAGTGCTACAAAATCTTTTCTCCCAAACTTATTTGTTTACCTACCTTACTTTGATTTAATTTAATTTTTTAGGGAAATTCAAGAACCAAACCTTTTTGTCTCTACAATTTTTAAGTTTTGTTGACGCCTTTAAGATCAAAATACGAGTAAGAAGATTGATAACGATAGTAATAAGAGACTCCCGAAAATTAAGTTCGAAAAAACTACGTCATAAAAACCTCGACATTTCTACATATCAGATCCGCTCTCATTTTCTGGATTTTTGAATTTTTGCAGCGTTCTTTGCATTAAAAGAAATGGAAACAAGAAAAGTATATTTTATTTTTTAAAAAGCTACGTTTCAAAACAATTTCTTACATTTCTGCGTGAAATGCAGCAAAAACCCTCTAAACTATTGTGTTTTAGCTCTTAAATAGAGCATATTTAGAAAACTTTTGGAATCTAGGAATGCTTTCATATGTAGGGAGTCATCCAAATTAAACAGTTAGACCATACCTTGCTGGACAACAGTGTTATACAATAATTTGATGACTAAAGTTGTCATTTTAGCAATTGAAATGTGTAAAGGTTAGGTAAATATACTCGTACACATTATGTTATTTAAATTTTGTTAGCCTCTTTTACAAAACATTAAAGAACATTTTTAAGCGGTGAGTAAAAACTCATCTAAGTGTGTGACCCCCCCCTGATGAAAAGTCTGGATCCGCCCTTGTTGTCGCCTGAGTTATCGTACTCTTGCCAACATCTGTAGCCGTATGTTTGGGATAGTTATCATGTTGAAAGGTGAAATGTGTCTCCGATCACAAGTTTCTCTGCACTTTGTTTTATGTTTTCTTTAAAAATGTTTAAATAGACCTCCTTATTCATAATCCCTTTAATGATTTTCAAATTCCCGACACCACTGGACGACATACACCCTCATACCATTACACCACCGCCACCGTGTTTCACAGTGTTAATGGTGTTCTTATAGGATTGAAGGCTTCGCCTTGTTTTCTCCACATTCTAATGCGCCCATCTGAGGCAAAATGTTGATTTCATTCGTTGGAGAATATTATGTTGTTCAAAAATTCATTTGATTTATTTTTATACATGATTGCAAAGCCCAGACTTTTCATTTTATTTATTTTACTTACAAACGGCTTTTTACGAGGTCTGCACGACTTAAACCCACATCTCTGGAGCGATCTCGCAAATGTACACGGAGAAACTGTTTTAATCTTTGGAGCACTGGAACTGATAAAGTGCAGCAGTAACTAAACTTTTGCACTACTTTTTTCATAGATTCCAAGGTTTGAATATCTCTTGCTTGAAAATGGATTTTGTTTTTAATTTGTTTCTATTGATAAAACAAACAATAAGGTTTTCTCATAATAAATAACTTGATGCATGAAAATTAAGTCCTTAACTTTTCTTTTCTTTCGAAGCTTTTAATAAGAGCACTTTGAGTACCATATCTTATGGTCGACACTGTATACCTGTTTCATGTTAAGTCAATCTAGTTTAAGACTCTCAAATAAATAAAATGTGAAATTAATAAAATGTTTAAAATAAACAACAAATTTGAATTGTTGTCAATGTATGCTCTGTTACATTGTCAGCCATGAATGCAAATTGTAAAGTCTTATCATGGTTATTAAATCTTTTTTTCATCAATGAAAGTAAATTAAGAAATACATACATATGTATGTATATAACTTAAAGTAAAGTCCCTGGATACGTATAAGCGTTTCCAATGTTGAATTTGATAATTTAGAAAAATTACGTCAATTACATACATACATATTATGTATGTACAATGTACATACATACATATGTATGTTTTTGAGTTTAATGACAAATTTATGAAAAAGTGGAGATGACGGTAAATTAACGACATATTATTGTTCTTAATAAATATGTACCTACAATTTGTAGGTTCATACGACATAAAATACTTGAAGGTGAAGGAAAACCTCTGATTGGTCAAGTGTCAAAAATTGTCTGATAATTAAGCATTCTTTTGTTGGAAAGTTAGTCATACTTTTGAATTTAAGTGAAAGCTGAATATGTTAACTCTGATTCATTTATTTCTTGTATTTCTTTTGTATAAAATGGTTTTAAATGTTAAATTGTTATTTTATTTTTATACAAAATACAACTCAAAAGGGATTTGCAAAATTTCTTAGGAGTTTAGTGATTGAGTGAGTGAGTTAAGTGAGCTAAAGTTTAAAGTTTAAATTAATTATATCTGCAAAAAGCTAATAAGTTACTTTTGTCTTGTGTGTTTGTATTTTGTAACACACACTTGCTCAGATTATATTTCTGTATATTCGGTATTCTCAGAAATATAAACAACATTTCTCTGAGACCAGAATTTGTATGGTTCGATTTCTTATTAATTACCTTCTCTATCGCACAATTCAAATGTGAAGAAAAGAAATGCAAACTAATTTTATTGCGTGAGAATAAATAGTGAATTGTGTTTATATTTCATTCTCTCGATCTGTCAAACTGATTAAGAAAATTCTCAGAAATCTTAGGAGTATAAAATTCCCTGTAGCGGCAGATAATTGTAGACACAAAATGTCAAATAGGTGACCGAATCGAAAAAAGTAAAGAAAAAAGCGATACAATACCAAAAATAATAATTAAACACTTACCTATTATAAGATACTATTTACAATAAAAGGATCTGAAATACCTAACTTTTATAAACATAATAGGACTTGGAAAACAATGTCTAGTGTTTTGACTATCAAGTATATGAATTTATAAATACCAAGTATATTTATTGAGTGTGATTTTATTAATGACAAGCACACAATCAAACAAATCTAAGTATAATGTTTAACTTAAACAGCTAAATATTGATTGAGTCTATATGGTCCCATTAAGGAGGTAGGACTAGTTTTTTTCCCAAAAAAATTACATTAAACTAAAAATATAAGGTTTAAAGCAACGGCAACATAAACAATAGGTAACATAGGTAAAATATAAAGGTTGTTTTGTAAAGGTATTGAACTTTAAATTGGGAACACTATTTTAACTGACAGCCATTTTATCAGCTGTCAAGTGATTAATTTTCAATTGGAACTAAGTCCATTTTACGATCAACATAATTTTCCAATTAATTCGATTAATTATGGAACATTTTGGCACCACGTTTACTCTAAATGATAATACGCATTCACAGAGACGTCGTCGTACAGTGCATACAGAAGAAGTCATTGCTGCTGTAGAGCGTTGTGCAGAGGAAGATATGAATCAGTCTGACTACTACTGGATGTGGCACTCGTATGCTATAAATCATGTTTAAATTATCAATCCCTAAGATTATCTTTCGAATAAAGCAAATTTCACATCTATTTAAAAATCGTCTTTGTTTTATTTCATTTTAAAGTTCTATATCTAAAAAACGCCCTTTATTTATATACATATGTATATATTTATGGCACTGTATATAATTAACAACTTAATGAATCATCTGCAGTTATGTCTTTGTGTTTATATACTATCACATGGAACTTCTACAAAAGTGGCATCTAGTGGCTACGCGACATTAACTCGTGCAGCATTTGTTGATTTGCCCTCCAACGCCACAATGCGACTACCTACATACGTCGAACGTAAGAAAATATTGCTTCATGATAATACTATAGGTTTTATATAAAAGTTTTGATTGATTATTATTCATAATATTATTTTTAATTTGTCACTTTCTATTTGAATCACGTATTTTTGATTGAATATTTGTTTCGTGCTTGAAAATTTGATGTATGCTTAATGCTTATAGACCATTGTGAGTTGTGAACCCACTTTGGGTATTAGGTTCAAATTCATATTAAACACACTTCGACTTGCCCTTGATACCAAAAAACAAACGCAAAGGATGAAAATACAATAATAAAAAAATATTAATACATTATTAGGGTTTCTCATTTCTCAACAAGTATGTATAACAACTTTATAAAAACTCAAATCTAAAATATATTGGCTCAAAATTTTAAACAACCTATTGTTAAGGGCTTGGGCTTAACACTTTTACTAGTTAGCAATTTGCTAAATATTTAGGAATTTTGGGAGTCCAAAATTTTAAACCTTTCTTTTCGTTTTGCTAACTAGTGAATTGCTAATTGGTTTTTATTAAAACACGAGCATCCAAACATGTCTAAAAAGTGACAGCTCGTGAAAATAAACAATAGAAGAATGCTTAAACGGGGTTATTAATTGGAATTCCCAGTTGCTGACTGAACCATTCCATCCAAACTCTTATAAGGGGCCGGTTATAGCTATCAGTAAAATCCATCAGTAAAATTTGAAACAGGAGGAATCTGAAATATTTTACTGATGAGCGTTTATAGCATTCAGTAAATTTACGTCATTAAATTAAATGTCACTTTGAGGCTTCGCGCCTCAAAAAATTTTTTTACTGTTGCTTTCATCAGTAAAATTTTTAATGGTGTGATCGGAACAGTAAAAAATTGGAACACCACCAGTAAAACGAAATGGAATTTTGTTTGTCTTTTGGCAGTCAGCTGTTCAGTAAAATGAAATTTCATCATTAAAAAAATTAAAATGGATTTGTAAATTAAATAAAACTTTAAATGCATTGTTTCTTTTTGAAAAAAAATACTTGAATATAGCATTCATCTTATTGCATTAATCTTTTGCCAGAAATAAATCTGTAACATGTTCAAAAACTAAAAACAAAAATTTTACTGATGGATTTTACTGATAGCTATAACCGGCCCCTAAGAATAAATGTGCAGATGTCATATGGATTTAGCAAATTGCTAAAAGTTAAAGTAGCCATTCCATGATTTTAACTTTAGCAAATTGTTAAGAGATATTAAGATGTTTAAATCGTTTAAAATTATGCAAATCATCTTTTACCATAAATAAATAGATTAGATGGCGCAACAGTCCGTTGAGAACTAGGGCCTAGCGACTTACAACTCTCAACCATTCCTGTGTGCAAGTAATGTTGTCAGGGATGGACGGGGCCTACAGTCTTAAGCGGAATCCGAACGGCTAATTTGAGAAAGCACTTTTCATGACAAGAATTACTCTTATTACTACTCAATTCCTCGTAAGTCGCAATACAAGTGAAAAAAACCTTAGATGGCATAGGCAGGGCTTGAACTCAAGATCTCTGGCATGACAGTCCTACGCACTAACCAACATGCCACGGGTACCACGGGTACATCTTAAAAGCTTAGTAAATTGCTAAAAATGACTTTTACATATTACTAAATCGGTTAAAATTTTGCGCCATTATCTGTGTCTTTTAGTTCCATGCGTTTCGCCAGGTATGAACGATATGATTATATTCAGTAATTAGATGGGGCCATATCTTTCTAAATCGCATTATGATTATACAATAAACAAACAAAAATTTACATTAAAAAATCTAGATTTGTATATTTTTATATGTATAATGAAAAATAAATCAAAATTATTCAATTATTGTTTTTTGTAGACTTAGTGTTAAAAACATAATCATACTATTTTGTGACTTTTATTCAGCATACCTGGAAGAAACACATTGGAATAGACGTCACGTCACACAAAGTAAATTAAAATTAACAAATTTCAAGCACTTGGGACAGCTACAATAGCTTCTATTTAGAATTGGCACACTAAAAATAATAAAAGGGGACTCATTCATAGACGTCACGTCACACAAAATAAATTAAAATTAACAAATTTCAAGCACTTGGGACAGCTACAATAGCTTCTATTTAGAATTGGCACACTAAAAATAATAAAAGGGGACTCTTGAAAAACCTTTCAATATTGTTAATTTGAATTCCTAGATCAGACGGAGAATATTATACTAAAAAAGACAAAACGTACAACAGTTGGGAAATTATTTACGTCTTCTTCAATCTTTCTATTCACTGTGGGTGTGCAAAAGAAACATTCGAGAAACATTTCAAAAACGTATGAAAAACTATTAAGAAAAATATAGACTATTTTTTTATGGGGTAACATTTGTGCCGTATGTCAGCAATTATGCGCCAAATATTCCATCGCCTCGGGCTTATCTGTGTAGATAATAATTCCTCCAATATATTGGTTGTTTCAGTGCGTCGCGTGAACCAAAGTTCTAAAGCTAAACAGACAATTATTAATTTGAAGACAAAAAGTTGTCGGCAATTGTCAGCCGATTTTCTACCAAAAAATTGTCTTATATTTGGATAAAATCAACTAACGGACAGTTTTCACTTGATAGAAAATTGGAAATTGTCACCTAATTGGATGCTTTTCGAAGACTTTTAACAATTTGGCCAATATTGGAAGATCTTCCAATTGTGTATACTTAGCTTAAGTCTATTTATTATCAAATGGCAAACCATTAAGCATTAATCATGTAACAGCTGTCAAAAAGACCAACTCCAAAAAAGTATTGCAAGATTAAAAATCAAATGCCTAAATAAACACTCGTTTATATAAATTTTATACAAAATTGTTATATGCATACAAACTTGTGTTATTTTCGTATATTTTTGTTATAGCTCATTAGGTAAATTACTATTTAGGTAAGTTACTATTTTTGTGTCAAAAATACTGAACCGAAAACTCGACGGACAAAACCTATCCGCTGCACACTGGGCAGGTTCAGACGACATATTAAGGGACTTGAAAGTAAAGCGAGTTTCTAATGGGTGATTTTTTAAGAGCTTGAGAACTTTTTAAAAAAAAAAAAACGCATAAAATTTGCAAAATCCCATCGATTCTTTATTTGAAACGTTAGATTGGTCCATGACATTTACTTTTTGAAGATAATTTCATTTAAATGTTGACCGCGGCTGCGTCTTAGGTGGTCCATTCGGACCACCGAGCATTTCGGCCGGAATAGCCCGAATTTCTTCGGAAATGTTGTCTTCCAAAGCTGGAATAGTTGCTGGCTTATTTGTGTAGACTTTAGACTTGACGTAGCCTCACAAAAAATAGTCTAAAGGCGTCAAATCGCATGATCTTGGTGGCCAACTTACCGGTCCATTCCTTGAGATGAATTGTTCTCCGAAGTTTTCCCTCAAAATGGCCACAGAATCGCGAGCTGTGTGGCATGTAGCGCCATCTTGTTGAAACCACATGTCAACCAAGTTCAGTTCTTCCATTTTTGGCAACACAAAGTTTGTTAGCATTGAACGATAGCGATCGCCATTCACCGTAACGTTGCGTCCAACAGCATCTTTGAAAAAATACGGTCCAATGATTCCACCAGCGTACAAACCACACCAAACAGTGCATTTTTCGGGATGCATGGGCAGTTCTTGAACGGCTTCTGGTTGCTCTTCACTCCAAATGCGGCAATTTTGCTTATTTACGTAGCCATTCAACCAGAAATGAGCCTCATCGCTGAACAAAATTTTCAAACAAACACATTTCGAACCGAACACTGATTTTGGTAATAAAATTCAATGATTTGCAAGCGTTGCTCGTTAGTAAGTCTATTCATGATGAAATGTCAAAGCATACTGAGCATCTTTCTCTTTGACACCATGTCTGAAATCCCGCGTGATCTGTCAAATACTAATGCATGAAAATCCTAACCTCAAAAAAATCACCCATTAGTATCTGATTGACCAGCTGGCAAAAAATGGCCTTCCAATTAAGGCAACTTTATTGGAAAGTTTACTGGAATGTTAGCCAAAAAAATCTCCCTAACTATCAATTCGAGTCTACTTATGTCAAAATGGCAGTTGATCATGTTTTTTCATTTAACTGAAAGCTGAACTTTATTACTCTATGATTTATTTATTTTCTGCATTTAATAATATTTGGTGTACTATTTTGAAGTGCAATTATTAAAAATTATAATTAAATTATGTTAGGAATGTAATTCGATGTAAAACCTAACCAAATTTTTGCTATGTCTACATAATTGCTATTCCTACCATGTTTTTATGTATTTTTGTGTAATAAAGTTCCCATAAAGAAGGCAGCAAGGCCTGCCGAAGCGATGCGAAAAGCAAATGTAACTTGACTATTCGATTGCCATATCCATAGTAGAAACTAAGCCGAATGATAAATTATTATTTAATACACAATGGTCACTAATTTATCTTTAAAAAATAATGCATATATACTAATATAATGCTTTCAAATGGTTGCATTAAGTCCTTATTCAGACAAATCTTGAAACTTTACATCACAAAAGTTTTACATACCTTTTCCTATATACATATACAAATTATCGTTCAAAAGCAAAAAATCAAAAGTATCAAGTCTGTAGTTAATTTATAAGACTTCTGTTTCTTAATTTTTTTATTATGAATACAATTTTGCATTATTGATTAGAGCAATTAACTATTGATAAGAAAGTACCATTCATTCTTGGTAGTTGACATTCTAGTGATAAGAATTGATAATACAAAATTGTTTAGATATTTTTGCTGTTCGTGAATATTAATACAGTAGTCGTGTGTTTTTCCAGTAGAGGATTCAAAATTTCCAGTTCAAAGTGCTTTCTTTGAAATTATTGTTCGAATTTTCTAAGATCAATTAATGAACTATTCAAGCACCTATGTAGTTAAAAATAATTTAGTTCCCATATGCACTCCGTTTCATTTAAACAGAACCAACCGAATTTTTTTTCAAACAGTGAGTCATGGCCAGGGAAATAATTTTTTGGTTGTTATAAAAGTTGCAAAATATCTCAAAAACCGTAATTAGAAAAATTTGCATTTATAAGAAGACTATAAATAAAAGCAGTCGGAAAAAGCACTTGTGGTGGTTAATGTGTAGGGCCTGTCATGCTAGAGGTCTTGGGTTCAATCCTAAAGTTTTTTTTTTGTCACGGGTGATGCTTCTTGCAAGGAATTGTCATATCCTCCAAGAGTTATTCATTCAAGAGTTGTTGGATTGGACATAAAAACTGTAGGTCCCCTCCATCCCTGCAATTTCTCTCACACCAGGAATGAATAGGAGTTGTAAGTCACTAGGAACTAGTTCTCCACGGACTGTTGCGCCACCTTATTTATTTATAGTCGGAAAAAAGCTGCCAAAAGGTAATACATGATTTTTAATAAAATTGTGATATTTTTGAGGGCTTTCTTATGATCTTGAGTTTTTTAAATATTTACAGATAATAATAATACCTACTAACCGACGATTTAGTAATAACAAGTACAACTCTATTTCTAATGCACACAACATTCACAAAAACTTATTTGTACATCGAACCAATAGATAAAGGGTGGTTAAATATTAAGGACCGATGTTGATTTTGAATAAAACACAAATTAATTAGGTATTATTTTTGTCATTTGGTCTTTATGGACAATGTTCATTAATGATAAGCGTGAGAGGTGCAATTGTTGGGCACGACGTCAAGTTGAGCTGGAAGGTTCTTCCGGCATACTATCGCAAGCAGCGGAAATATAATCTGCAGTACGAGCTGTGTTGTGTGAGCATACACTAAAGTCCCGGCTTGCTTAAATTTTTGCATGATTTTTCCGATTGTACGCAAATTTAGACGTTTAAATAGACTTACAAAATCATGAAGTCCACGATATGCATTTTGATTTGAACGCCCATTTTCATAATAAGCCTTAATAACTTTAAAGCGTTGCTCGATTGTGTATTTTTCCATGGTTCAAATAAAGTAAGTCTGAAATTGAGAAATCAAATGAAATGCCTTAAAACACTTGACGTTTAGGCGGGGTTCACCTTCAACATCAGCCCTTAAAATTTAGCCACCTTTTACTGCCTATGTACATACATACAAATATTTGTAGTTATTCTTGCATGACTCTTTTACATGCAATAAATAACTTGGAACTAATGGGCAATCATTAATTCAATGATAACATGATCTATTTTACTTTTTATTGACGGATTTGTATAGAACAGTTAAAAACAAGCATTTTTTACTATGGGAGGGGGGTCTATCTCCCCCGTTTCTTGTCGCCTAAGTTATCGTACTCTTGCCCAATATTCTGTTTAAACTTTTCAGCTTCTAATTTATTTTTCAAAAAAATACTCATTAGTTGTAAGCATTCACCTGTCATACATAAACTTTAAAAGAACGCTGAATTATTTATGCTAAAACGGTTCTCAACAGAAAAATCGCAGGCTTAAGGTTATAACATCAAGTTTTTGGAATACTTTGGAAAAAATATAAAAGTAATGTTGAAAAAGTTTTTTTTTCAAAACAAAAAATTAACTGGAAAAAATATGAAAGTAATGTTGAAAACGTTTTTTTTCTTTCAAAACAAAAAATTAACTCTAAAGCGATTTTTCAAAAACATACAATTTTTTTCAAAACTTCATATAGCATCAAATGAAGATCCATAAGTCATTTTATAACTAAAATATTTTAAACTGTATCTAGAAGAAAAAGATTAGTACTTTTTGAAAACATCGTACACTAATATTTTAAGAACTACGTTGTATTTTACCCTAGCCTAAAAACAGCATAATTATTACATATGTATGTATTTGAAAAAAAAAACTTAATTTTGTTGACCAGCTTTATTACCCGTATCCATATGTTATTATTTTGAGTTTTTCACATAATACATCAAAGTCAATACATTAGACCCATTGGATTTGAATTTGAATTAATGTCGGTATTAGGTAACTCCTTTTTTTGGTCCTTGAAATTCGTCAAAAAATGCCCTTTTTCCTTAACTTGGCTTCTTTCAATAAATGCAAATATTTTTGTATTGCTTCAGGAGGGATCCCGCTTAGAACCGTTTTTTATTTTTAAGTTTACTCAAGAACTAATGAACCATTTCAAGCACAAGCTCTTATGCCGTCTTAATAATATTTGATAATCAAAAATGTCAGTTTATTTTTTGATTATTAAAATGGCGTTTAAATTTTTGAAGACAAACTTATTTTCTAGGTAAATTTAAAAATATAAGTTATATTTGTAAACACAGTCCTTGGACTCAGCAACAAGTTTGTGCGACCCAGTTGTGTACTTTATTTTCTTTGCACTACGGTTCCATTTGCAAATTCACATTTAAATTTGTCCAACATTATTTCTTGGAACAAATTTTCTGCTGACGGCCTTGGTTAAATACTAATGATTTGATGTACGTACGAGCATTATTATCTTTAGCACCTAATTCGGAATGTAAGGTTTATGTCATTAACATAAACAACAGACAACGAGCACTAGGAAATAAACAATACAACACATATAAGCTGGCATAATACCTTGATTTAGGAAAACCCAAATTGTGTTTGAAATAATAAATTGTTTATATAATTATACATAAACATACATTATATGGATAAGTGTATAGGTGAACTGATAGAAGGAATTCTTTTTTAAAAAATTTAAAATTTAATTTAAAGTAGTAGAATGTTTTACATAGTATCCATAATATTTTATACATAGAGTGTAACACATCCGACGCAAGAGTGGTTTTCATAAAACGTTGGATGTGAGTGCATTAAAATTGTGCGTATTTCGTATTTGTGGATTTTGATATAATTGAGCATAAAGCTGGCACAAGAATAAGCTTAAGTGTTAAGTAAATAGGCCTTAACTTTGCATGGGAAGGTCAGACGTGCTGATTTTTGCTTCATTGGAATTGGAGCAGTAAACTTTTTAAGAGCTATGGCGCAAAATTTTAAACGATTATTAACCTAATTTTAAATGATTTTAACAGCATACTATCTCTTAATAATTTGCCAAAGGTTAAATCAACTTAAGGTAGCCCAGGAAGGGATTAAATCCAAGATATCCTTTGAATTTACCGTCACTTCACTGGTACATGCAGCCAAAGTGTCAATATATATGACCCTCATCCAGCCCCGTCGAGAGGTCCCCCCGGGCACGGGATTTTCTAGGGGCCCGTAAAATTGAAAGCAATGAGAATATAGGTACTCTATATTTATCATCAACATACCTATTTCCACTTATTTATATTTAGAAAATTTAAAATCATTCATGCTTTCGAAATCGGGCCCCTGTTTACATGGTATCTGCCAATCTATCAGTCACAAGATTGCCGATCTGGGCCCCTGATTATTATTGGCGTACATTTTTGTTAATATTTAATGGAAAATTGGGCAACTCTGAAATATTGAAAGAAAGTTATAATAAATTATTTCGCTTTTCTTATTTAATTTAACGTACACTTCAAATTTATTTTATTTTGAAAATTTTTAAAGTCAAAATAAGGGGGCCGGCAAATTAAAACAAAACACAAATATTCATTTCGGATTCTGTTTTTATAAAGTTTCTTTTCTTCTATTTTTGTTTCTGCTGTAAACGAAATTTTTGATTCGGTTTCGGGGGACAGGAAAATCCCACCAGGGGACTAGGAATACGAGGCGATGGCAATCTTATTGGAGAGCCAAATAATGGTAAATTTTTGGGCATTTTGGAATTAATTAGTCATTATGACCCCTTACTTCAGGAGCACTTGGAAAAAGTAAGAATTTCACAACAAGAGCACAAACGTTTGCAAGTCCACTACCTTTCCGTTGAGATTCAAAATGAGTTCATCAAAATTTGTACCCAACATGTGAATTCAGCTATTTTGACGGAGATTGAAAACGCCAAATACTTTGCTATAATTGTCGATGCAACACCCGATTCAAGTCGTGTGGAACAAAACACATTTATTTTGCGATATCTGCGATTGGAATAAAATGTGTTCACCATCTAAGAACGGTTTTTGGAATTTGTCGATTGCAACAAAAAAAACTGGCACCGCAATAGCTGAATTGATCTGCGAAACATTGTCAAAAAACGAAATCCGTTTAGAAGACTGTTGTGCACAAGGCTATGAAAATGGAAGCAATATGAAAGAACAGTATAATGGAGCACAAAGGCATATATTAAACAAAAATCCGAATGCCGTGTATTCACCATGTGCAGCTCACAGCCTTAACTTGTTTGGAGTCGATTCAGCGAAATGTTGTACTGCCGCAATAACTTTTTTGGAGTTGTTCAAAAGTGTTTCAAATTGTTTAGCAGCATTATTAAGAAAAATGTGCCCGGATCCCTTCACAAACTCTCCGATACAAGATAGTCAGCTAGAATTGAGGCAGTGAAACCATCTGAAAAACCTTAGAACATCATTAGAAGCCTTAAGTGATATTAATTTAACTGAAAAACTCGAAGAGATGTAAATGGTGTTTTAAAATATATGCACAAATTTGAATGCGTCCTGATGTCTTCGATTTGGTGCAAGGTTCTTAGCGCTATAAATGAAAGAAGTATCATTCTTCAAGCCAGAAAAATGGCTATTGACGTTGAAATTCGAAATCCTGACAACTTGATCTCCGATTTGAACTTTATTCGAAACGAATAGGATCAAATTTATCTGATTGCAAAGTAGTTGCTACTGGATTGGGGGATTTTCCAGAGTCGTTCCCATCGAACCAAAAAATTCAATTAAAGAGACATTTTGGAGAGAATCGAGGAGCTGGAGAACAAATTGAAACAGACGAAGAAATAAATTTTAAGAAAAACACCTTTTACGTCATAAGTTGATTCAATTATATCTGGAATTTCTCGTCGGTTCGATACGATGAAGAATTTGAATGCTACATTTTCATTTATGGCAGTTTTCAATAATGGACGAAATTGAGATTTAAAACTCCGCTACAAGGTTCATCCAAAAGTATAACTCGCATGCGTCTCAAGAGTTGAAAGAAGAAATAATTAATCTGAAAAAACAATTTTGAAGCAGAACTTCCGCCATTGTGTATGCTCAATACTATTTATTCCCAGAACTTGGAGACGATTTTGCCCAACATTTGTGTTGCTCTCCGTACCTGTAACCGTAGCTAGTACCGAACGTTCATTTAGCATCCTTGCCAGAAAAAGAATTTTCATCGTTCGTGGCTCATCACAAGATCGTGTTTCTGGACTTGCTACACTATGTATCGAAGCACCTTTGGCAATGAAATTGAATTTCGATGTAATTAGAAGTTGTTTTGCTGCTCAGAAAGCTAGGAAAGCTCGTTTACAAAAAGAAGTATTTCATTGAATAAAAACTAATTCTAATGAAAACATTGTGATAATATTTTAATATAAAGAAAAACAATAAAGAGTATTTAGTAAACCTTTTAAATACATAAAAAAAGACAAATTTCAAATACTTTAACTTCGCTCTATTTTATTTTCATAGTAGGTAATAGATCTTCATGCTAATTTTTTTTAAATAGTTAATCGACCAACCAACATGTCGTTGGCACTATCGAATTGAATGTATGATTCTGTTCGGAATCTGATCTACTCGCATGTAGAATTATTTTCTATCAATCTTCTATTTCAACTAAACTGGACTATACCCGTGATATTGATTTGATGATTAACACTTTTTTTTCTGTTCACTTTGCAAACAAAAAATTATTATTTCCGTTCATTCCAACCAATTTCATGCTATTCGTAATTGAAATTAGAACGTACCATATTAGTAGGCATGAACTTTGAAAAAAATGGTAAATATGGGGGGCCCGAGATTTTTCCGTCCCGGGCCCGGAATTCCTCTCGACGGCCCTGCCCTCATCACCCCGTCCTGCTTTACAAGTGCTGAAGCGTGGACTGTGTCAAAAGCAAATGAAAGCACCTTGGGTTGTTTTGAGAGGAACAGTTCTTCGTAAGATCTACGGTCCCATATGCATAGCAGGTGAGTGGAAGAAAAGATGGAACGACGACGCTGTAATAGCTGTGCAGCAACGTAGACTTAGCCAAAAGGATAAAGGAAACCAATGCTCCAGCCAGGACATATAGCTAGGTACCGAGCTAGATGGAAAAGTTTGTTGGATAAGGTCCTAGTTCACACAAGACCGTAGCGCCACATCTTAAGTTAGTAAGACATGGAGTGGCAAGCTCTTTTGAGCTCAAAGTACTAGAAACTGAGAGTATGATCTAGAGCGGTGAGCGGTTCTGAAGTGATGTATTCTCAACAAATAATAGTGCGTAACGAGAACGGCTCCAAAATGCAATGAAGGTTGTAATTGGTTCCTTAATTACTTACTACAGGGAGAGTTTGCAAGAATCTGTAAAAGCGTAACAAAAGATGTTGGTATCTTTTTAGCTAAATTTTATCAACAGAATTACCAAACATATGATCTATTAGTCTACTTATTGTCGCAGAATAATAAAATTTAATTCTGAATAATTGTTTACCGACCTAAAGGAACTAAATGGCTAAATAACTGCATACCTACTAAAAATATTTTTAAATTTAAATTAAAAAACTTTATATACATATGTATACAAAATTAATTTAAAAAACAACAATTTTCAAATAAAAATTTTGAAAATCAAGTTTTTTTGAGAAATCAAATGGCATTTAAATTTGAAAACAAAATTGTTTGGCAGAGATGTACATTTTAAAATTTTAAAATACAGGACAAATTTTTAAACAGACTCTTGCTAGATACATAAGCAAGTTCGTGCGACCCAGTCGTGCATTTTATTTGTATAAAATTTTTAACCTTAAGCCATATAAGTACACTCATATGTATGTAGTTATGTATTCATTTACAGATCACGATTGAGCTCTTGACTTTTGGAATTCCCCAACCGTCATTAATAATTGCGGGAATCACCACCGGCTGAACAACAACTAATTTGTAATTAAAGCGTCAGACCAGGAAATTATATTTTGCGGTTTTATTTATTTCAATACATGATTATGCGCACGTTTATTAACTTCCCGTAGGAATTTATTTTAATTGATCTAATTTTTCGAATAGAAAATTTTGACATATTGCTACGTCTTAATTAAAGATTTTTAGAGTGATGTCCGTCTGTGCACGTACGGTCGAAATACCTTTTTTTTTTGGCCATATCTAAAAATCCAATGGAAATATCGACTTTAAATAAAAAGGTATATTCATAGTCATATTTTAAACCCGAGTTTATTTGAATCAGAATCTTAATTTAACATCCAGGTTAATTTAGTTAGAAATAGGTTAAGGTATATTCTTCTACAATTTCACTTGAACCTATAAAAAAACGACTTGTTGAGGGACAAAATAATTTACGCTTGAGAGCTGGAGAACCAATGTCTTGAAATCCTTGAAACTATTCTGCTGACTGTTGGTTGAGAAATTCCATGATTATAACAAAGTATTTACTTATTGTGGTAAAGATACGTGTATGTAGCAAACATCACATTACCACTGTCACTTTTCGATTAAAAACCTAATCGCTTAGACTTGGAAGCTCACAGATATTCGCAAACCTCTCATTCAAGTTCGATCTTTCAATTATTAACTTAGCAATTTTATAATCGAATCGATAGCTTCCATAGAAATCGTCGTCATCCATTTCAAAGGGTTGATTTGGGTTCAGTAGCGCTATTGTTTTGTGTTGAGTAGCTAGCACCGGGTTATCCATTTTGCGGTTTCAAAAGTAAACGTAAATAAAATAAATACAAACTATTTTTTGTTCATGATATTTATTATAAAGTTTGAACGTTGACATTATGTATGAAACACTACATCACTTGAATGACTACCACGCGAATTGTTGCAAGAATCGATTCTTTTGAGGCAATTTTCGAAAACTTTTTGACACATATTGGGTGGTATCTCAGCCATAACTTGACGAATGTTGGTTTTTAAGTGCTAAATGTTGGAAGGTTTATCTGCATAAACACGGTCTTTCGCGTAACCTCAGCGGTGTCAAATCGCATGATCTTGGTGGCCAGTTGATATCCCCAAAACGAGAAATTACGCGGCCAGGAAATGTCTTGCAATAAAGTCATATTCGCTCGAGTTGTGGGCATGTGGCACCGTCTTCTTGAAACCACATATTCTCCAAGTCGTATTTTTCAATTGTAGACAAAAAAAAGTCGGTTATCATATGACCATAATTGACGGTGACAGTCGTTCTATCGTCGTTTTCGAAGAAGTAAGGTCCAATCACAACTCCGGAGAAAAAAACGCACAAAACAGTGACTTTTTGTGGATGTAATGACCCCCTTCAATTACTTGAGGATGCTCAAAACCATACTATAATTTTGTTTATTAACATATCCACCGAGTAAGAAATGTGCTTCGTCGCTGAAGAAAGTTTTGTTCGAAAAATCGCCGTCCACCGCCTGTTGTTCAAGAACGTTGTGAATGGTCAGCTGACTTCAGTCGTTGCGTGAGCTGGAGTTTATATGGATGTGTAGGTGTAGATCTAAATGCAAAATACGCAATAATATGCCGTAAGACAGTCCTAATTCCTGAGAATGACGAGGAATCGACACATACAGGTCTTCGGTACATTTTCACTTACAGCAACGATATTTTCAGTGGTACAAGCGAAACGATGGTGCACAGTCCTTACACTTTATGTAACCAATCCAGTCTCTTCAAATTTCTTCACAATTTTTCCAATTGCTTGCGTAGTTGTAGGATTATGTAAACCATAATCTCTTCTTAAAGCACGATATGTGGTCATGGCAGAATTACCATTTTTTAAAACCGCAAAGTGGAAAACCCGTATTTTTTAACGGTTACAATTACGGTTGTATTCAAAACGTTAAAATCTTAGATTGTTGCCATATCAAAAAATATTTCTAATTGGCTTAAAATCACCTCGTTTTCTATATTTACTCATAAGTTTCTGGATCTTAGAAAACCTAAAATATTTTAGAGCTAGTGTTGCCGTTTTTTAAATCTCCCCAACAAAATAAAATAATACTATTAAATCTCTCCTAAAATCCGATTATTTTACATTCTTGTTCTAATCATAATCTCCCCAATTTTTAAATGTTTCTGTCTCAAAAGAATCTCCTCAATAAACTATCTATTTTAACAAAAACAATGTACCTACATCTCTAACTGGTACATTCCTTTTGAGCAGTTCTCCTTGTATTGCTTTTTAAAACTTCTAGTGGACTTACATTATCTTTACACTAAATTGAAATATATGTACATACATATGTATGTACGTAAAAATATTACTTATTTTTTTTCCTTTTACACAAAACATTAAATGGAATTGTGCGGAAAATAAATAAATTATAGAGTAACAAAGTTCAGCTGTCAGTTAAATGAAAAGACATGATCAAATGTCATTTTGGCATAAGTAGACATGGCTTGAAAGTTAGGGAATTTTTTCTTGACTAACTTTCCAATAAAGTTACCTTAACTGGAATTAAATTTTTTGACAGTTGGCAAATCAGATACTATAAGTTTGCCTTACTTTCAAATCCCTTATGTCGTCTGGACCTGTCCATTGTAATCATAGGCTGACAATATTGTAAGATCTATCAGTGGTCTTTACTTGTAGGGTTTTCTATTGGTAAATTCAGATTTCCTTCAAAAATTGATTTTTTTGTGGCTAATAAAACACGATTGGAATTGTTATTTTTTACATTGTATTAGTGTAACTTCCTGCGCGTGGTAACGAGTACGGTAGAGCTGTCAAATTCCCAGCTTAAATTTTTTTGAAAATTCAATTACTATTGTTGCAAAGAGGGGTAAATCTGCCGAAGAATCGAGCTCTGCAAATTTGATCTTAAATCAAAAATAAATCAATTTGTTTTGCCCCATGAAATACAAGAACATGGGAAATTGATTTGGATTAAGAATAAATTGATTAATTTACCCATGGAAAACCACATTAGCTTAAGGACTAAATTTCAACAGTTCAACTAACTGAGCATGGTTTTTGCTAACAGACCTGACAATATTGTAAGATCTATCTATCGTCTATATACTTAGCTTAAGAACCAAATTTCAACCAACTATTGCATTAATATGATGGGGATGGAAAACACCCTACATATGTATGTTCGGTTCATATATATGTAGTGCTCAAATAATACATACACATTTTATAACATCTTCTTTCATAATTCCGTTATTTACCTGTAATATAATTTATCTATTTTGCTATTAATTTTGTTTATTTTTTTGTATTTTCAGACAGGAGCAATGACCAAGATGCTTCAACGAATAATTGTAGCTTTTTTAGCTTTAACTTTGCATTTTGAAGACTTCACATTGGCTGGTTGTCTATCAGACGTCGACGAAATTGACTATCCAAACTCTATTCGATCAGATCTCTATAGAGGACAACAACAATTCACTGTGTCAATGCTTGATGCTATAAACAAAGCAACACCCAATGAAAACTTATTTTTCTCACCCTACAGTACGTACCATTCACTTTTGCTTGCCTTTTTCGGAGCACGAAATGAAACTGAGGCTGAACTTATCAAAGTACTCAATCTCCAATGGGCAAAGAATAAAGACCATGTCAGGCAAGCTTATCGTATAGAAAAAACACAACGTGCCCTTCGCTCTAAAGACAGTAATATTGAGTTTGCATCTGCAGACAAGATTTTCTTCTCTAAAGAAGCAACACTTAACGAATGCATGCGTGATATTCTTTTTGAACTCGAAACAATGGATTTCCGCTCAGATCCAGAACAATGCAGAATGCAAATAAATAATTGGATTTCAGAAGTGACTAAAAACGAAATTCCTGAAGTGCTCAATGCTGGCGATATTGACACGGAAACGAATTTGGTTCTTGCAAACGCTGCTTACTTCAAGGGGCAATGGGAATCAAAGTTCGACTCGAAGGACACCACAAAAGAAGTATTTTATACTTCATCAAATAAACAAGCCTTCGTTGATATGATGCACAAAAATGGAACATATGCTTTGTCCGTAGATGAACGCCTTCGAGCACATGTTCTTGAAATGCCATATTTAAGCGACAAAGAAGCAGGTGTCTCAATGGTAATAATCCTTCCCCCTTTTACACCAAACAGTTTGGACGATGTTTTGCAGAGGCTCACACCAGAAACCTTGAACTTGGCCTTGAAAGAGGGTATGGCTCGTGAAATTGAAATCTCTTTGCCAAAATTCGAATTCGAGCAGAATTTGGAGTTATTGCCGGTAGAATATTTTAAATTAATTTTCTTTTAAGCCATTATTGATGGTCGTTTCGTTTAATTTTGTTTAGATCTTGAACAAAATGGGCATAAACCAACTCTTTACATCTAAAGCTGACCTCAGTGGATTCTCAATGGACAAACAACTTTCACTAGGAGACGCAAAGCATGTTGCCAAAATAAAGGTTGATGAAGAAGGAAGTACGGCTGCAGCTGCCACAGTACTATTTAGTTTTCGATCTGCTCGTCCACTTGAGCCAACAAAATTCGAGTGCAATCATCCATTTTTATTCCTGATATATGATCACAAGACACAAGCCATTCTATTTACCGGAATCTACCGTGATCCCATAACAGAAAAATAAGGATCTAGTATTCTGCCTTTTATTTAGTTCGATTTAAGTTACATTTCGAGTAGTATGTTAAGGAATTATCGTTCACTCGCTGTATAAAGAATTTTTTAAGGAACTTGGTTGTTCTAATTTATTCCATTTAAATTTACACCTGTAAAAAATAAAATCCTTTGACTTCGTTCTCTTAATTATTTATTACTTTATTGCTGATGAAGTACTCGTACTTCTCACAGTTAAACGCGTCCAGCTTTTGCGCAAAAACAGCTTATCAATACTTTGTTTCACTATTAATCGTTGAGTACAAATTGTGAAGTGCCGTAGAAGATCGTTTTCTCTAGTATGTACCTACTTCTAATACCTTTGGATCGGGTTGAGCGTTGATCTCCGATTAGGATTAGGTCTCCTTCTTTAATGCTTGCTTCTTTCTTCTAGATCACCTTTTCCAGAAATCTGTTACTTCCATGATAAACATGTGGTGATAATTTATGGACCGAACGGAATTAACATAGATTATGTTTTCGAAACTCACCAAAATAGGAAACATAAAACAGATTTTTCGATTTTCTCCCTTTTACCAAAAAAACATAAGGATCTACTCAAACAGAACGCGGTTCAGCGGGACGATCAGAACGAGCCGCTACTCCCCGCGTTCTGATACGTCAAACAGAACGTGGTCAGCTTTCGGCGTTCCATTGACCCAGTTCTAAAAGTCAAGTCAACTCTTTTCTTGCTTTTGTAATTAACTGTGACAAAAAATAACTCAGGAAACGAATCCAAAATTTAAAATTTTTGTGAATAATTAAAGTTTTTCGTGAACAGTGAGCAGCAGCAGGGAATATAAAGCCCTTTTTCTCCTTTCCTTTCATTCTGTTTTGACGTTTAATCGTCGAGTTCTTTGTAAAGCAGCATTCACATAAGTGCGACCAACGAACGACGAATGAATTACAAAATGTGAGTTTATATACGTTTGAAGACATATTTCCACACAAATTCTTAACAAAACGATAGCATTTGATTTATGATGCATACTTTTACTTTTAAATATCATATATTAATAAATTTAAGAAAACAAATTTATTCGTCGCGAAAAAAATTGTAGTTGATACGAACTGTCAAACTTTATTCGCGTTCCACACTATCCACACTCGCAACGAATAAAACAGTCGCACGTACTTAACCTACAAAAATCATTCTTGTTTTGTATTTGTATTTTTATTTGTAGCCAAAATTTTACATACATATCTTAAACCTATATTGCACAATTTACAGAGATTGGTATATATGCTACCTTACTACTGCCAAGTATAGGTACACAATTTTGTAATCAATAATATAAAGCTTTAATTGGAGAGTTTTGGTTTCGGTGGTGAATGGTGTTCGGCTGTGCGACGAATTAAAAATTCTCATGTGAAAGAAATGTCAAAATCGACGAATATTCGTTCATTCGTTGGTCGTGCTCATGTGAATGCTGCTTAAAAATCTAAAACTTCCATTTGACCGTTGCATTACTTTTGTGACCACTGGCGTGGATTGCGTTCTGTTTAAACAACAACGTATAATTCAATAGAAGACAAGTCACGCGACGTGCAAAATTGTTTCCCACCCCCCATGTCGCGTTCTGTATGACCAGGCCTTTAGCAATCCCACATTTATTTCAATTTTTGGCTAAAACAAAGACAACAATGTGAAACATAGACAATATCAGTAGGTATCTATCTTATCGAGCCCCTTCCACTAAATTATAGTATAGTCATTATTAGCAATTAATAACTTCACTATAGCTATAACTTGGCACAAGGTTTTATGACTCCATGTATTATGAACAAATTTTAATAAACAAAGTTCTTTTTTATTAAAAATGTCGCTAACAATAAAATTGCAGAAAGTGGTCGTTATGTTGACAATGGGCGCATTTCCAAATTTCCCCTATTTTTCCATTCTATGAAACAAAATAAATTGATTTATTTTTGATTTAAGATCAAATTTGCAGATCTAGATTTTTCGGCAGATTTACCTCCTGTGCACTAATACTAATACAAGTTTAAAAAATGTTAAGCTGGAAATTGTACAGCAAAAACACTCTATATGAAGATATAAATCCTTGGTAGACATCTTGGTTTGCCTACAAGCTAAACCGGAAATCAGCCTCATAAAATTATTCTTAGTGTGCGTGTAAGTTATCCTCTAATTTATGAAATTTTTCCTAAAAACTCAGTAGTTGAGTCTATATATGCGTGAAAAAACGTCAAATTTTCTCGTTGAATTCGTCCACATTACAAATACAACAATGTAAACAAATGGGTTTTGGAGGATGATACGTACGAAGGATTTATATCTTCATATAGTGTTTTTGGTGTACAGCTCTATCACACTCGTTAACACGTCCATATACGAAGATACACTTATACAATGACAACAAAAAAAATGTCAATCGAGTCCCATGGGCCACGAAAAAAATGTATGTTTTATAGTGGAGTGCCTGGAGCATTCAAAACCGTAAAACCTCGGATAAGAGTTACAGTGAATGAATTAATATGATCGATGTGGGATATTGTTTTTTAAACTATAAATTGCAATGTTTACCCAAAATTTTTGTGTGCACTCCATTTTTTAATTGTTTAAACAAATTCTTATAAAATATTAATGTTTGACCATATGTTTTCACTTTAAACAGTAATTTTTTTTTTATTTATATGTTAAATCTTACCTGAATAGACATATAGGAACAATTTTTAAAGATACCTGTGTATAAAAATAGCAGTAGGGATCTCAAACAGGTAGAAAAACGTGGAGGGGAGAGCGGAGCGACAGCTACTATGTACAATGGAATTTCTCGGCTAGTTTAGTTGCAAGTAACATGTGTTCTGTGAGTATTGTGCTTATATATTGGCTTTAAACTACTTTTATATTTTAAAAAATATTGTTGTCAACATTCAGCAAAATTTTGAGAAAAATCGAATTGACAGTTTTTTTTACAAAAAATAAAAACTTAAAAGAAAATTTAACAAAAGTTGGTAAAAATTGATTTTCGACTCAAATATTTTTTCAAAAAATTTGGATTATGGCTTCCAACTAATTTTAACTTATAACAAATATTGTTTTCAACATTCGGAAAAATTTTGAGAAAAATCGAATTGACAGTTTTCTTATAAAAAATAAAAACCTAAACAAAAAAATTAATAAAAGTTGGTAAAAATTGATTTTCAACCCAAATATCTTTTCAAAACTTTGAGATAATGGCTTTAAACTACTTTTATCTTTTAAAAAATATTGTTGTCAACAATCAGTAAAATTTTGACAAAAATATAATTGACAGTTTTCTTACAAAAAATAAAAACCTACACAAAAAAATTAATAAAAGTTGGTAAAAATTGATTTTCGACTCAAATATCTTTCCAAAACTGTGAGATATTGGCTTTAAACTACTTTTATCTTTTAAAAGTTATTGTTGTCAACATTCAGTAAAATTTTGACAAAAATATAATTGACAGTTTTGACAGTAATTTGAGAGCTATCAAGAACGGAACATCAATTTTTACCAAATTTGCGTACTATTTTTTGTAGATCTTATTTTTTTATGAAAAAACGGACTGTTGGATTTTTATAAAAAACTACTGAATATCGAAAACAATATTTTCTGTGAAATAAAATGAGTTTGAAGAGTTTGTCAAAGTTATTTGATAGGTTTTTTACAAAATATAAAAACCTAACAAAAAAACAATACCTACTACAAATTTACTTACTACTCAAATAGCTTTTCAAAAATTAAAAATATTGTCTTCAAACTCTTTTTATTTTACAGAAAATATTGTTTTCGATATTCAGTAGTTTTTTATAAAAATCCAACAGTCCGTTTTTTCATAAAAAAATAAGATCTACAAAAAATAGTACGCAAATTTGGTAAAAATTGATGTTCCGTTCTTGATAGCTCTCAAATTATTGTCAAAACTGTCAATTATATTTTTGTCAAAATTTTACTGAATGTTGACAACAATAACTTTTAAAAGATAAAAGTAGTTTAAAGCCAATATCTCACAGTTTTGGAAAGATATTTGAGTCGAAAATCAATTTTTACCAACTTTTGTTAAATTTTCTTTTAAGTTTTTATTTTTTGTAAAAAAAACTGTCAATTCGATTTTTCTCAAAATTTTTCTGAATGTTGACAACAATATTTTTTTAAATATAAAAGTAGTTTAAAGCCAATATATAAGCATAATACTCACAGAACACATGTTACTTGCAACTAAACTAGCCGAGAAATTCCATTGTACATAGTAGCTGTCGCTCCGCTCTCCCCTCCACGTTTTTCTACCTGTTTGAGATCCCTACTGCTATTTTTATACACAGGTATCTTTAAAAATTGTTCCTATATGTCTATACAGGTAAGATTTAACATATAAATAAAAAATTACTGTTTAAAGTGAAAACATATGGTCAAACATTAATATTTTATAAGAATTTGTTTAAACAATTAAAAAATGGAGTGCACACAAAAATTTTGGGTAAACATTGCAATTTATAGTTTAAAAAACAATATCCCACATCGATCATATAAATTCATTCACTGTAACTCTAATCCAAGGTGAAAGCCCCCAGGCGCTCCACTATTAAGGAAATCTGAATTTGCCCATTTAAACCCCCATGATATTTACATATATCTAAATACTGAACGATTAATTAAATTTTGAATTTTTGTGTCCTTACCGAGAAACTTATTTTAAATCTTCAAAATCAGTGTCCACTCACTTTGTACGCGCAATTTGTACAACACGTCGCGTTGGAGGAGAAAATTTCAACTCATTTTGTAGTTGAATTTAGCCAATCAGAATGACTTGACTACGTAGCCACAAGCTTAGTGAATTTTTTATTTGAAGAAGTTTTGCTAAGGAAAAAGAATTTTTCAAATTATATGAGGAGATTTTTTGGAAATATTTTTATTTGGGAGTTCTTATGATATCGATAAATGTTTATTAAAACACATTTTTTTACAATAAGGTCTTTATGTGTTTGGGTGTTGGATCATAAGTTATTGATTTAATATACATATAATGTTTGTTTGATTGGGCTTTAATGATCAATATTCTTCATCAAGAATATTGATCATTAAAGCCCAATCAAACAAACATTATATAATAAGGTCTTTAATTTTGACTCATAGAGGATATAAGCAAAGGCTTACTTTGGCAAGCGCACGAGGTTGAGCAACAGAAGGACCAGAGCTGCTCGCAAGCTCTACGAGCAGAAGAGGAGAGAGAAACACCGGCGTCTCAGATCGAAAAAATGCAGCATGACGTAGGGCAACCAAAAATATGTCCTAAAAAACTAGTTTTAAGCGCTTATAATATACCCTTAAAAATCAAATATATGCCCTCAAAATATGCTCAATAAATGTAAAAGATGTTTATAAGAAGCGTTATTTGCTTTAGGAAATTAATTAATAAGAACAATACCAATCAAAAAGAGAAAAATCAAAACTCTTCTTCTTCACTCCAACTTTTTGAAGATAAATAAAACATCCAAAAAATTTGTTTAGTCGCAAATAGTTCAACTTCGCACACATATGTATATTATTTAAGAAAAAAAAAAAAAAACAAAGTTAACAAAGCAAATTCATTTTTGAATAAAAGAAATTTTTTAATGCCAGCGATCAATAAGAAAATTTATTGCAAATTTTTGTTGCAGTAAATAACTAACATTTCACTCAAATTTTTGAAAAGGAAACTTTGTCTGTTTGATCGAAAAACACTTTTATACATGAAAAAGCTCCGTTCAACGTCAACAGAAGTGATCGGAGCGTATTTGAATGCTAAAACTGCAGCACTTGTATAGTCTTCAACTACTATAGATTTCTCTCCTGGCAAAGCCATTGCAATTATTTTTAGTTTTTTCAAAGCCAGCATTTTTGTCCATTACATTTTCTATTTTTTACTTCACTGATTTCGCAGCCTTGCTGTTAATGCTGTAGATTATCTTCACCGCATCACTTATAATTTGTGTGCTGGAATTGAGCGATAAACCACGTAATTCAAGTTTTGAAATTGATGTCACTAGAATCCCATAGCTTGATGCCAAACAAAATTAATCCGCTTTCAATTCTGTTTTTTTTAAGAAGATCTTTACAAATTTTTACTGATGCAACTTCCTCGTTGTCAAAAGCACCAAAAATCCGAACAATCTTTTCAAAATGCTTGGCGTAGTTATTCACCGATTCGAGCCATGTCCCCCATCGCGTTATGATTGGTTGTGGAGGAAGTTCCAGTCCAGGTTCTATGTCTGTAAAAGTTTTCACTCTGGATGGAGCTTTAATTTTTTTCTGATTTTTTGTTTCGTCTTTTTGTTCTTATTAATGCTTTGTTTTTATTGCTTGCCTTTACAAAAAAAAGTAAAAATATGCAATAATATGCCTTTTGAAAGGAAAAATGCGAAATTATGCATTTTCAGTGAAATATGCAAAAATATGCCCTAACAGATGACGTTTAAAAGACGAAGATTTCAATGAAACGCATTTCTATCACAGTCTCGCTTTAATAGTGATGTTAACAAAAAATATGTTCGAACATATTTTTGGTTGCCCTAATGCATGAGAATCGAGGAGATAGAGGGATATCACCATATGAATGAGGTTCTTAAATTCACGTACATATTTTGATCCATTTTATCCTTAATCAAATATATTGGTATAATTCCATACCAAGAAAACAACCCCAAAGTATGATACTGCCACCACCATACTTGACCGTTTTCTGGGTGTATTTGGGATTAAGTTCTTTCAAGAGAGGCCTTCTCACAGTTGGTCTGTCATCACTTCCGAACAAATTTATCTTCATTTCGTCTTTCCTCAAAACATTTCTAAAATGTTTGTCTCCTGCTGGCCTACTCCTATCAAGATGATCGTGGGCAAATTTTAACAACGATGATATATTTTCCCCTTAGAAAGGGCACCCTTCTTGCGACCATCCTTCCGTGTAAGTTATGTTAAACAAGTCTTCTACGAACAGTTCGGAAAAAAATTGAAAGCTGGGGCCTGATTTTGGGATTCGCGGCGAATCGTTTTGCTAGCAAGTTTGCCATTTTTCTATTATCGCTTTCGCTTTCGCCTTCTTCGTTTTGAATTCGACCAATTAACGAATTCGAAGGTGAATTTGAAATGTCATAATGTTTGTTGGCGAGTTGAAATCCGACAGCTTTTTTTTGGCGGAAAGAGTGTTTATTATTATTCACTGTTAGATTTCATGGATTATTTCTTGATTGTATTTATATAAAAATGTGAGTTAGCTTTATTTTAATTTTCTTATAATTTGTCCACAATTAAATATAAAATTTTGAATAAATCACAGCAAATTTCACAAATCACTGGAATATAGGAAGAAAAATTCAAACCAAAAGTGTCAAATCACTGGAATATAGGAAGAACTATTTTCGCGTCGCCGCGAATTCGTTAATAAGGAAATACGACGCGAGTCGAATTTGAAAGGTCGAATTGAAAACGATCCGCCGCGAACTCATAATCATAATTTTTTATTTCCCTTGAAGACTTGTAAGGGCCTTAATTGAGGCGGAAATGATCGTTTGGTCTTCTCTCTTGGTTGTTTTTATTGGTTTTCCCAGCTGTTTTTTGGCTCTCAGCGATCTAATTGCGTTTGCAATTAACTTGATCTGCTCATTATTCTGGCTATTTCCCTACTACTTCTCATGTATGTATGTATGTTGTCGTTTTAATTTGGTTTTACTGTTAGCAACTGTCTCTGTGTTTATTTTAATGTCCATATCTGTAGGTATATCGAAACTGAAGGCCCACAAAACTGCTGGAGCCCAGAGCATCGCTGCCGAATTAATCGAAGCAGTAGGCAATGACTTGGTTAAGAGCGTGCACCAACTCATCTTCAATTATTCGAAGCAGTAGGCAATGACTTAATAAGGAGCATGTACCAACTCATCTGCAAAATATGGTCGGAAGAAAGTATACCCGAAGAGTAGAATCTCAGCCGAGTTTGCCCAATACTCAAGAAAGGATACCCTCTGAATTGCGCCAACTACAGAGGCATCAATCCCCTGATATAAGATCATTTCTGGCTTATTATGCGAGCATCTGAAACCGTTCGTCATCAACCTGATAGGGCCATATTAGGGCCATTCAGGAAAATCCAGATTTTGAAAAAATCCAGGAACTTTAAATCGATGCACACCATCCCTTTATCGATTTCAAAGCTGTGTATGACAGCATCTATAGGTTAGCAATGCCTAGTTTTGGCATCCCTGTCAAACTGATCCGTTTGTGCAGAATGATTATGGAGAATGCACGCTGCTCTATCAAATTCGTAAAAGATCACACCAATGATGTCAAAAAAGGTTTTAGACAAGGTGATGCATTGTCATGCGACTTCTTCAACATCGTTCTAGAAAGAATTGTACAAAACTCAACCGCCAACACTAGAGGCACAATCTTCCAAAGGTCCTTCCAAAAACTCGGAACTTTACTTCACTAACTTCTACCTTCAGTTCATCGTACAGTAACTACCAAAAACATTATTGTCTACAAAACACTCCTTAGGCAAGTATTTTGTTTTGTAAAGATATATTGCTTTTCTTTTCCAATTTGACAAGGAACCATTTTAAACAATTGTGCAGAAAAAAAATAAATCATAGAGTAATAAAGTTCAGCTTTCAGTTGAATGAAGAAACATGATCAATTGTAATTTAAATGAATAAATGGGCGCATTCACTAATGTAGTCACTTAGTAGTGAAGTCATTCTGATTGGCTACTTACAACTACAAAATGAGTTAAAATTTCCCCTCCGACGCACGTAGTGTACAAATTTCGGCTACAAAGTCAGTGGAGAATAATTTTGAAGTTTCACAATCAGCTGCTCGGTAAAGACACAAGAATTCAAAATGAAATAAATCGTTCAGTATTTACATAAATACAAATATAAATCACTCAAATTGTGTCTTAAATTTGATTTTATTGAATTTAAAAACACAAAAGATTATTTAAAGTTATCAAATCAAAAATGTTTCTTATTTTATATATTTGCATTTGTCGTTAATATGACAGTTCCGGATTGACTAGCTTTGTAGTGCAATTTTGCATTCACAAAGCTAGTTAAATTTCGACTACGTAGTCACTAGATTTATGAATGCGCCCAATTAGGTGACGCAACAGGGGTGGAATCGGCTAAGGGGATTGTTGATTGTTGACAGTCAAAATAATCGAATTTGATCTGTGTAAGGTGATAGTCAAATTGATACCTAAAAAGCTGTCACTAGAAAAATTTGATAGTCATTTTCCTACAAATATGTCGTTTCTGAATAGAGCTACCAGACGCTTACAAAAAACGAATGGAAAAATTTTTCAGTTATCTTTTTAAGGTACAAAAACACATTCTTGTAACCGACAAAGCTTACGTAATTCGAAAAAACACAAGAAAAGTAAAAATGTTATTTAAAGACAGCCAATTTGATACAATTAGATATTTTATAGGAATCATTTCAAAATTTCACCTTAGCAACAATGAATTGTGACAATAATAATCAGAAATTTTTCAATCGAATTGAATTGAGTTGAATCATCTTACACAGACGGAATGAAAATGATAGTCAAATTTGACTATCAAAAATATGATAGTCAATTATTATCAGCTTAGCGGATTCCACCCCAGATCGTAGACTAAAGTGAAACAATTCAGGAGAACGTCTTAAGGAAGTGTACACTCACCACTTCTCTAGATTTTTGTCATGAATGGAATCCTTACTGAACTTGATTATAGTGGACTCAAAGTAGTTGCCTACGCTGGTGACTAAGCCCTACTGGTGACAATGAAATATGTTTATGGGAATAACTTTAAAATTGTTTGTATTATTTTATAATTTTAAGTGATTTCATATTTACAAATTAATTTAAACAAAAACAAAGGAAGATTAATTGCTGGAAGACGTGCGTTTTGTTATCATATTTACTAAGACTGCATGTAACTTAAATATCAATTGACGCCAAATATAAGTTCTTAGGTATCGGTCTAATATTTATTAATACATGTAACATAAAATACTATACAAGAAAATTACACAATTAAGTATATTGGCAAAATATAATAATAAAAAGAATTTTAAAGCTATTTAAATAAAATGACAATAAAATTAAATACTTTTGATTTTGAAAGCAATTATTAATTTTATCTCTGACTTTGCAAAAAAGTTTAAATAAATTCTGGTTTCTTTCACAGATCCTTAGCTAAGTTCTTAATTTGTCTGTCGAAAATAATTTGGATATACAAGATGCAAGGATTTACAAACAGTCAACAAAATTGTAACGTTGTGTTATACATTCGCAAATCATAAAGTCAAATTTTACCTTTACAATGGCGTTAATCACAAAAAAAAACTTACCAGCTAATTCAATCGCCTTTAGGGCAAAAGTTCACATACAAAATTTTGCACACTGGGGTTCTTAACTACTCACGGGAGTTATTATTAAATTAAAATTTTCCGCCAATGGTGTCATATATGTATGTAATCAGACAAAAAAATAAATGTTAAATAAACCTTTTCTTGTTTATATTAAATCATAGAATATTTAAATTCTGAATTTTTGAAAATAAATAATTTGAATTAATTGATTTCATGGAAGAAATCAAACACTTGTATGCAAGAAAAATACTATAAAGAGCTTGTATGAAGGCACTTTTTAATCTAAATTAATACAAGTTTCTTAGGTGTTACAAATTTGTTTTAGGGTGTTTTAAACTTTTCTGTTTTTGCAAAGCCAAATTTTTGTTTGTTAACAAAATTTTTCTATTTGAAATTTAATCTTCTTGAGGGCTCATAAATAATGATGTAATGGCAAACAGAAGAAAGACGATACCACCAACTATTGTTACAGTTTTAACAGAGATCTTTTGTGCAATCATTCGTCCTCCAATAACTGCCAAACCTGTACACATTGAGTGTCCAAGAACTCCACCGACAATAACACCGTAGACATCCTAGAATAAGAATAAAATTTGAATGGTGCCTAATTTTTTAAATTTAATTTTACTTCTCGAGCTGATAAAATGATAGTTGTCAATTGCGAACGGTCACCCCATTCTGCCAAAAATGTCATTGTAAAGGCTTGCATAAATATCCTTGATGCCATATATGTGCCTGATCTTTTTGCATTTTTTCGAATGACTCCACTTTCTGGGTCTTGAACTAAAGTTGATGACACCTCGCGATCCAGCTATTTTTTAATAAAGAACAAATATTTAAAAAAATATGATTAATGTTGGTCTATAAAAAATAATTTAACGAAGTTATAAAATATATAAAAAGGGTAAATATACAAAAATTAGGTTCGAAGGCTCTGCCAAACACAAGCTAAGCTTTTGCAAATCAAATTGAGTTTAACAGTGCTTCATGAGTGAAATCACAAAAACGCGATGCAACGCAACTTAAAATGTGAAAGCCTTTGTTCCGAATTTTGTATATTGGTTTGGAAAGCCTTAAGACAAACAAAACGGTCACTTCATTAGTATCGACAAACAATTTTAAGATACTCAACAAATTTATAAGTTTTTAAAATATTAAAAATATTATTTTTCTCGTTAGAAATTCATTTTGCTTACAGCTAGTTAAAATTTTAGTCTTACAAAAATATAGAATTAGTCAGAAGGAAGACATTTTCGAGTAAAAACTGCTTTGAATATCTTAAATGTACATTTGGTATTAAACCCTTGTCCTATAGAATTGTTAAATCTTGCTAAACCAGGTTCAATCCTGAACGCTTTTCGCTCAGCGATAAAGTTCATGAACAACG
Source organism: Eupeodes luniger (assembly GCA_951509635.1). Taxonomy (NCBI): domain Eukaryota; kingdom Metazoa; phylum Arthropoda; class Insecta; order Diptera; family Syrphidae; genus Eupeodes; species Eupeodes luniger. Next base: position 168,750,148 of record OX608073.1, read on the forward strand.
TCACCGGGAGATTAGGTCTACCATAAACATTAGTATGACTAGCATTAAAAAATATTGCATTAATACTTATTTGTAAAAAAAAACATTGAACTGATGGAGAATCACAGCTATAGGTTATTGGTGACCGTAGTCAGTAAACTCAATCACAATTGACTAAAAGATTTAACTAAACGTTATGAATTGTAGTTTAAATTCATATCATGAGGTCAATTGAGGAAGTAAATTGACTCAAAGTCAATTCGACTGCAATATTTTTAAATTTCAGGAATTCGAAAAAAAGTTAATAATTTATCTTAATTTCAAAAACTCAATATGATGGTAGCTAAATTATACATTTATTGATTCATACATTGTATGCAATATCGAAAGATTATGTTTTATTATCAGAGAAAGCTTTTGTTAAAACACTGACAGTATCAAATTGGAAGTTTATTTTTTTTAAATGTACCTACGTATACATGCATATGTATTTACAGTTTATATTTACCAATTAAGTATAGTATTATGCTTTAAATAAAAGTTAAAGTATACTAAAAAGTATTGTAAGGACATAAGAAACACCGAAGCCATAAGAAGCAAAAATCATGTTTTGGAAATCCCTCACTCAGAATGGTAAAAATGTTCCAAATTTTATTGAACAAAAAAAATTAAAATATTTATAATGAAACATTATTGTGTTACCATTATAACGTCGGAAATATAGAGCACATTTTAAAATTTAGAAAATTCATTATTGAACTCAAGCGACTTCTTACATTTTAGGTCAGTTTCAAAATGTTCGTTAGAAATTCTAAATAACTCATAAATATATGGAACATATATGTACATAGTATGTGAAAACAGATCATTGAGAACAAAAAAACCATTCAAAATAATAATTCTGAGTTTATAATTAGAAAATATATGTACATAAGTTATAAATAGTAAAATTATTTGTCGAAAATCCGGATCGAAATTAATTGGTAATTTTAATTTTTTCTTAATCAATACATACGAGGGTGGGTCAAATAGTTCGCGGAATGGAGTAGTTGGAGCAGACCTGGGGGAAATTATTGTGGGTGTCGTATTGAATCCCCAAAAAAAAGAATCCCCACGGGATAATATCCCCAAACAAATTTAATCCATTTTGATAATATCCCCAGAGACATAAGACAAATGGACAAAATCCCCAACTAAACAATTTATTTTGCCAAAATCCCCACGAAATCTCCAAATCCCCAGTATCCGTGCATATCTTCATTTCTGCATGCAGTTTTTAGAAAAAATCTTATGAAATTCTCTTATTGTGATATTTACAAATGATAATGATAAACAGTTTCTAAACAAAAAATCACTATGAAGGCATGCACTTCTCAGTCTGACTTAAGTATTCATAGAGAATCATTGTATTCGTAGTGCTTGCTTAGTGCTGTCTTAGTGTTGTTTTGTAGTGTCGAGTATTTCTTTAATTTTGGAATATAAATTGAAATGGATGATGTTATTGTTTCCAAATCTTTTGCTTGTATTTCATGCAATATATGTAAATGAAATTTAATATACATATTCAAAACAATTATGTTCAAGTAGTGAATCATGGGATTAAATTGCGCGCGCAATTTAATCACATGATTCACTACTTGAACATAATTTTTTTGGGGATATTCACTTGGGGATTTTCGCTCTGGGTATTTTCTCTTTGGGAATTTTGCTGCTGGGGATTTCGTTTTGGGGATTATGGATTTGGGGATTTTTCTTTGGGGATTATATCTTGGGGGATATTATCACCAACCCAATTATTGTACCTCATTTTGTTTGGACATTTATTGGGGAAATTTATGTCGAGCTTGATTCAAGTCAGGTAATTAGTGTTTGAGCTTTTGCTGAGTGAGTAAGTCAATCCGAGAGAAAAAATAATGATGGACAGAATTGAGCTTCGGGATAAAGTCCTAAGAAAGGCAAATCGCCTCAGATCATTTTGTATAGGATGTTAGCTATTTACGGAGACTCTTGCCCTGGGAAAACAATGGTTTACAAGTGGCATAGTCTTTTTAAACAAACGCTTGGGCCGACCGATTGAAGCAACTTCGTCAGACATCGTCGGACAAGTCACGAAACTTGTTCTGGAACATTCTCGACTAAAGAAGAAACAACTTGCAGAAATGTTTGGAGTATCACCTACAACCACTTTAAATATTCTGCATGACCATCTTGGCATGTCTAAGGTCAGTGCAAGGTGGGTGGCGAGAATGCTTTCAGCTGTTCAGAAGCGACAGCGAGTAAAGTTTTCTCGTGAGCCTTTGAATTTCTCTAATGGAAAGAGAGATGCATTTATTGTCCAAATTGACTGGGGATGAAACCGGCGGATACTACGCAAACATAATACATAATTTAAAAGAAGCCATCATAGAAAAAAGGACAAAAGGTGTTCTGCTTTTGCAAGACAATGTGTTCTGCTTTTGCAAGACAATGCACCAGTTCACAAGAGTCACGTTGCGGTGACTGCCTTGCAGAAATGTGGGTTCAGTTTATTGAATCACCCCCCTTGTAGATTTGGCCCCTTCTGAATATTTTTTATTTTCAAATCTAATCTAATTTGTGGTAAAGGTGAAGTCGGCAATTTATGCATATTTTAAAGGACTTGACAAATTATTTTTTTTAAACTTTTCGGCCGATGTGAAAAGTGCTTTAGGCTTAAGGGAGATTATATTGAAAAGGAAAAATAAAAATTTCATCTTCCTTTCCTTCCATCCGCGAACTTTTTGACCCACTCTCGTACATTTATTAAAAAGTGTTAAGGTTTACTCAGTTGTTCTGTATTGTATTGTAAATTTGGGTTTGTACTACTAATATTTATTTTTAAACAGGAATTGAGCGTTTAACTGAAATTCAATGTATACTTGTGTCGTAGTATTAAAAACAACTGCGACGTGACCCTCAATTAATTTTGTTGAATGGGTGTGATCTGGTGGCGCAGGTTATGGTGGTGATTTATGCCCAATTCCCAATTCTACCCCAATATGTTCATTGATGGCTGCCCATATCTAGCCGTGGTCGTTCTTCTCCAAGAGAGTACTATAGATTTTATATATGTATGTACATATACAGAATACGAAAACACACGAAATAAAAAGTATAACATGACTGAATTATAATGAATCTGACCTGATTCTTCCATCTTGTCGGTCTGATAAATAGATATGTTTTTGATCTGATATAATGTGTTTTTTAAATACATAACAAGAAATTTTGGAATATGCTTATGTATGTACATATGTATGTATATAATACAAAATCAAAGCTTTTATTTTTTGTACAATTTTCTACATTCAGATTTCGAACGTACAACAAATAAAAAGTATGTTTTGTTATGTTTCAAATGGTTACCTTAAAAAGTATGTAGTACATAAGTATTTGTTTCATTTCATTTTTGCAGGGCTGCTAGCCTCAAATTTGAAAAATTTTAAATTACTAGTTATCATGTTTTGAATCTTCTTTAACTTGAGTATAATTGATTAATTTAAGTTGGCGGTAACATTTTCGTATTAATTATTCAACCAATGTTTCAACCGGGAAATTATTCTTAATTATTCAAAACAAAACAATTTATGTATGTATGCTTAATTAAACATTTTTTTTTAAATAATATATCTCACAGAAAAATAAACAGAAACAACGCACTTGGGATGAAAATCGTTTTTTTGACAAATTAAGACAAAATATATGTATACTTTTTACACTAGTATTTTCCTAGCAAATCGCTTAATGACAAAACACTCTAAGCCACATACTTTTTGTATATGTTTAATTAAAAATAGTAAAGCCATTATGTCAATTGCGCTGAAATATTGGTGGACATTTTATCACTATAAATTAAATTTTAAAAATTTAACTTAGATAAAATTTAGCGTGTTTTTTACGTAAGTGAAATAATAATTTGGATTCAAAAGCACAAAACAAAAATAACAAAATAACAATAACAAAACTTAACTGTTTAATAATGAAATATGAAAAAGAACGAATTAGAACAGATAACAATACAAATATAAATTTAATTTGTATATTCAAATTATGGACAAATAATTAACGTGCTTTATTTTTGTATTAATATTTTGACACACAAATTTAGATTTAGATTTAATTGCTAGGGATAATTTTATAGGTAACATAAAACATCCAATGCTAACCCGTTTTTTGCTGCCAAGTTGCTTCAATTCCATTCCGTTTGTCTTGATTTCGCAATTACTAAGTTTACCATTAGACTGACCAGCAGTAGTTGTATTACTTAGGCTATTATTACTTATACTATTTGTGGTATTGAGGTCCACTGAGGAGTGTGAGGTAGTTGAATGCACACCGGGATCTTTACTGGTTATGATAGCAGCGGGTTCCCCATTCCCGTCGCCAGTTAATACTTTACCATTACCCGATGGCAATTTATCACAGTTTGTATTGATTTTAACAGTTGATTCAACTGTCGATGTAGAAAAAGATGGGCTACCGTTCTTTTGTAATATTGTCGGTGCTGTATTTTCATCGTTGAGATTATTCATTATTGCATTTGTCGAAATTGGAAGAATTGCACGGCGCTGAATCGACTTTTCATCACCTTCATCACTTTCGGTTTCATTGTTGTTATTGTTGGCTGTTGTAGAAGATGCAGCTTGTTTTCGTTGACGGTGGTGCATTTCTGCATTGGAGGCAAGTCGGGTACCAATTGTATCGGAGGTAGCAGCGTTGTTACTGTTTTTGCGCTTACTTTTTTTACCATCAGTTTCTTCGTAACCCCCATGCATTTTTTGCTTGAGCTATGATGCAATTATGAATTTTTTTTTATCGATTTTATGAAGAAAGAAATCATTATTTTTGGATGAAAGCGAGAGCCAATTTATTGTTGTGAAAAAAAAAATGAAATAAATAAAAACAAATAAACATTTTAAACAATAAAAAATAACTAAAAATTTGCTTAAAATTCTTGTTTTATTTTTAAATGTTAGTATGTTAAAGAATCAATGAAAGTATTTATACACATTGGGAATCTGGCTTTAAGGCAAGTTTTAATTTATTTCAGGAAATAATGTATGGACCGTAAAGAATGTATCTTGTTTTAAATTCAAATTACTTTAGTCCATTGAAACAGTGGTGATTTCAATCACCATCAAATTGCAGTTTCTAGCTGGATATTGCATGCGGAACGAAACTAAACAATTGGAAAACGTTAACGTTCAGTTATTTAAACTTATTAGGTATAATATTCAGCTTTTAAATATATCATAGGTTCACGCTTGCGTATACACTAATTCTGCATATAGATGTCATACTTATGATATTCAAGCTACTTTTAGTTTACAATGTTTTGAATCAATTGAAAGTCGAGAGTAAACTAAGAGCGACTTAAGAGCTTGAAAAATACTTACCCCAACATCGTTTAAAATTAATTAAAACGCACTTACAATGCACAGTAAATATTTTTGTTGGTTCGGATTCAGGTTAGAGCGCTAATATATGTATGTAATATTTACTTTTCCAAAATTTAAGTAATAAAAATACTTCAAATGAACAATGAGTAACTAAGACTTTCCTTTAAATTTTTCATATAAAATTCTATGCTTAAAGATCAACAGGTACACATTTATATTACTTATCACAAAATGTATTTTAGTAACAAGTTGTTAGGGTCAAGACAAATAAAAAATGAAGTGAACGTCTTGTCTGGGAAAAATATTCAATAGACATTAAATTTATGAGAGAAAGATGTCAATGTCAGTGATAGTCATAGAATAAAATAAAATAATAATTTCGGAATGCTTAGTATATTGGTTTAAAATAAGCGCTGGTGAAATATAAGACATACACAATTTTAATTATGACTCTAAGCCGGCTTACCTCATCTTCTCGTTTTCTTAAATCTGATTGCACTTCTTCTAACTCCTCTTGTGCGTCTGTAGCTTTCATGTAATAGCCTTCCTTGAGCATTTTTAAACCGAATATTGCAAATAATGCTGTTGAAATGTAGTATGTATAAACCCTAGGAATAATTGTTGCTGCCATGCCAAAAACTGCCGAAAGAACAGTCATAAGACCCAACGCTGCAATTGCTCCCACAAAAACAGTAAGCCTTGCGTGGCGCATGGCCATAATGGCAGCAATAAAGAAAGTCTTATCGCCTAATTCACTAACTAAAATGACTGAAATGGATGCGATAAAAGCATGAATGAAACCAAGGTTAGACGCGCTCGTAGTGCCCTTGGTACTTGGAGTTTCGATTTTGTGTTCAATTGGTGAATCGCCTACATTTTGTTCATTTAATATTGGTTTTAGAGCATTTTCAGGATGGATTGGCATTTTCTAAAAATAACAAAATAACGTGAGGTTAGAAAAAGTTGTATTCTTTAAAATTTCAATATTACAGTTTCTTCTTCAGTTTGTTTTACTCTGCTGTCATCATCGAAATTTCGGTCTAATTCTGCAAGGCATACAGTTGAAAATGCAAGAACAACCATGAGAGCCATCATCAAGTGATACTTAGCGGAACGCTTCAAATAGACATTGTGTCTAGTTGTCTGCCAAAAATACGACTGATTCTGCGACATATTTTTGCTTTTTAAAATGTTTCAATGGAAATATAAATGTTGAAGGTATCCAATATCACATGTGCTGAATGTCAATTTAAAACCTTTAATGATTTAAATAAATATCTTGGACGTAAGTTAAAGTTATATCTGAAAGAAAAAAAAAGTTTTTATTTAAATAATGTTCTACAAACAATGTTATTTTAGAGCATCTTCCGTTAGAAAAAAATGATTGTGCCTTTAAATTTATCCGGTAAGAAAAGAGAAGACTATTATACATTAATTTTATCTGATATACATAAATATATTGGAAAGCTATTTAGATTTTGTAATCTTACTATCTAGTTTAAGAGTTCAACCGGTAGTGACTTATGTGTTAAAATACTAAGAATATAATACGATCTTCTTTAAAATCACACTCCAAAAACCTTATCTTATCACAATAAAGTAGAATCAAACAATGTGGTATAAATAATTTATCTTTTTAAGATTAAACTTCTATGTGATTGTTTTTTAATGTGATTGACTTTGAAAATATGTATGTACATATGTATATACAATATATGAATTTAATACTCCCAACGGCATTATTTTAATTTAATGCTTATTAAAAATAATACACCTATTTAAAACTTGTAATTAATTAGTTGTAATCTTAGCTGTGGATAACTAATTAGAAACACCTATTGTATATATTTTGAAGCCTCTTTGATTACACTGCCGCTCATCTGAATAGGATCATTCTTTTTCGTACCTTACTTGAAGAATGTCTGAATATGTATGGCCATGACATTTCTGTCTTATTTATATAATGAAAAAGCATTATTATTCGTTTAGTTTGGTAGTTATAAACTATTTTCTATTAAAGCTTACCCTTATTTTCACTGACCAGCTAAACCTAATTCCTTACAAAAAAACTAATGTTTTTTAGCTCATATGAATAGGTTCGAAAGCATAAAAAAAAGTTTTAATTGATGTCCCTGGTTGATATGAACTAAAATTTAATTTTTTTAGGTAAGGCGAATTGTTTGAAAGCGTTTAACAAAAAAAAATAATAAAAACGTTTCATTTATTAGGGTTAAGCCAAAGAAAAATCGCAAACAAAATTGAAAGAAGTCTTAATTTAGTGGGTAGGCAATTGTTTGCGAAACATCAAAATTGCGGGACAAATATGGAAGGTGGAACTTATAGGGCCATATTAATGGCCGATACACGTGCAATCATCAGAGCTGCTTTCGCATCATACTGCGTCAAAAATAGGCTTGAAAATGGTGTTAAGTGTAGTTTGGCAACGGTGAAACGAGTTATAAGAGTTCAAAACATTTAAAAAGAAAAACAATCCAGAAAAAAAACATCCGAACGAAAAGCGAAAAGAAAAACGTCTCTAATTTAGCAAAAAAAAACATGTCGTGGAAATCGAAGTGGAAGCGAGTCACCTTTTCAGACAAACAAAACTTCAAATTAGAAGGTCCAGATGGCTACAACTATAACAATTATGACATTCGCAAAGAAGAACATTATTTAAGCCGTCTGCATAGCTGTGAAGGCAATATTATGATGTGAGGAGCAATTAAGTATTATGAAACCTTTAAGCTAGAATTTCTTACATCGCGAATGAATCTCTTAGCTTTGAGGACCAATACAATTGTCATTGTAGCATGATAAAAAACAATGGAACGAGAATCAAAGATTAGAAGTGTTAGTATGGCCTCCACACTCACCTCATCTTAACATTGTTGAAAATGTTTGGGGACTTCTTTCCCGTAAGGTGTATGAGTCGGGGAGAAAGTATAAAGACCAGAAATTCCTAATCGAGGGAATTAAAAAAACGTTGGCAGAGACTTTTCTACAATATCTATAAACACTTTAGGACTCAATTCCAAATCGAGTTTTTGAAACAATGTTAAAGAAAGGTGGTTATATGGCATTACTACTGTAGATTATTATGTCCCTACCTATTTAATAAATTATTAAGTTACATTTCTTTTTTTCTTTCATTTTTTCTTTTGAACCTATTAAGATGAGCCAAAAAAAACGCTAATTTATTAAGTTTAAATTTAGTTGGTCAGTGAGACTAACGCTAAGCATTAAGAGACGATGATTTTTCCCAGGCGAAGCGCATAATGATGCTCTTTCATTACATAAATAACCCAAATGTGTTATTGTTATTATATAGCTATGCAGAGTCTTACAGTATGTTACGAAAAACAATGAACCTATTTCGATGAGTGGCAGTGTAAGAAATTATCCGCATCTTCACTCCGTGGAAGTTTAATAAGTCGCCGCAGCGCTCTTATTGCCATTCCCACAATAAAACGACCCCAAATACACCACATCAAGAACAAAATTTCCAGGGACAGTTCTATTACCGTAAAAAAATAAAGATCATACATAAAAAAGCTTTAATGTTTTTTATTCGAATATTAAAGCCGCCTGGCAGGCTATAATCATAAAGAACTGCATTCGAACTATTGCGCAAAGATGCAACAAAATTCTAAATCTAAGGGGTCCATCAACCAAATACAATAATTAAAAATTATAACAAAATTCAGGATGAGAAACAAATTTTCATTTTGTTTTTACTAAAATGTCCTACAAAACTGTTCCTTATATGAAAAAAATTAATTTAATAAATAAATAAATAAATTAGGTGTCGCAACAATCCGTTGAGAACTAGCGCCTAGTGACTTAAAACTCTCAACCATTCCTGTGTGCGAATAATGTTGTCAGGGATGGAGGGGACCGACAGTTTTTTTTTTAAGCTGAATTCAAACGGCTAATTAAAGAAAGCACTTTTCATGACAAGAATTACTCTTGGAGGATTTGTCAATTCCTCCCAAGAGGCAGTACCAGTGAAAAAAAAACTTTAGATAGCATAGGCATAAGGCAGGGATCGAACCCAACACCTCTGGCATGACAGTCCAACGCACTTTTTTTTTTTTTTTTTTCAAATTCATTTTTTATTAATTCAATCTTAAATCTATCTTAAAGCTAGACAAAAATTCATAAAACTAGCCTAATTAACCATAACTTACAACTAACTTACTGGTCCCATACGGACACTCTAAGTTAAACAATAATGCTTAATGCTAATGCCTTTCGGCCCTAAGATCTATTTTACTTCAATTAAATTTTATTTATTTTGTATTTATTAGAAAATTTGAAAAAACTAATATCAATATCCTTTTTTATTTTTACTTAAAACTACTTAAAATAAGGTCCTTAAAATAAAACTTAAACTACCTATTCTACCTATAAACTACTTAAAACTAGAACAACCACAGCAGCAAATCTAACTATCTAATGTTTTTTGTTTTTCATATTTTGTCTTCTTTTTTTTTTATTTTTTTTTGATTATTCCATGTTTTTTTTTAATTTGTTTGTATTTTTTTGTATTTTTCTTTTTTGTATTTTTTGTATTTTATTTTGTATGTTTTTTTTTGTGCCACCATGCCTATTCTACTTATAACTAAACCCTAAAACTATAAAACAAGTATGTAAGCCGGCCAAGGCTTAAAACCCCATCCCGACTACTCACTATCAAGTGCCGATTGAAGCCACCAAAACTGGTTCTCCTGCTTCACCCTATCAGTTCGGTCCCGTTCGGACACAGCCCTACTGAACCGAAGGAGCTCTGCTCCGCCTTGTGCCATGACGTCCCGATTGTACAGGAGTCGCCTATCCACGGTTCGTCGTCTGACGTGGTAGATTAACGGAACTGCCAATCTATCCTGTATCAGACCGCATCTATCTAAAAAGAGGAATGCCTCTGGTGGAATGAAGCCGCTCAAGCGTGCACTTTCAAAGTACTCGTCGTTCGGATAGAACGCCCCGAAAATTAAATTGTTGGTCGAAGACGTAGCTCTTGCAATGTGACCTCGAACGAGTTTTATCACGAAATTGTCAATTCTGTTGATTCCAGCCCCGTTGTATAGGACCTCGTTGGAATAGTAGTGCACGTAAGAAGATTCTGCTGTTCGATATAAGCCGGTACAGCGTCGTAAACACTGCCGCTCGAACACCCGAAACTTCTCCATCTGGGAAGGGGCAACGTTGAACCACACAGGACAACCATAAACGATCATCGGCCGTATGAGGGCCATGTAGCAAATTACCTTCACTCTGGGGTCAAGCCGACTGCTAAAAAACAGCCGTTTCGTCAGAGCGAAGGCTCCTCTGGCCCTGGTCAGAGCAGCATTTATATGTCTGTCGAAATATAAATACTGATCTAACCAGATACCGAGGTACTTCACTACACTTTTGCTCGCTAATGGCTGCCCGTGAAGATCAACGATAACCATCTTGCGCCAATTCTTGCGCGTATCCCTCGTGGCCCTAGCCAACGGAGTCCGGAACAGAATTGTCTCCGACTTCTGGACATTTATTTTCAGTTTCCAGTCGTCGCAATATCGCTGAATCTTGTCGAAATCACGCTGCAAGAGAATTCTAATAACCTCAACCTTTCGGGCCGTTCTGTACGCAATTAGATCGTCGGCGTACGCAATTGCCTTTGTAAGACTACCTATCAGATCGCTGGTGTAAATGCTGAAGAGAATCGGCGAATTCACCGCTCCCTGTTGAAGACCATTTTTAATTAAGAATGTTGTGGTAGAAGTTACATTGCCACTTTTGACAACAAACTTTCTACCGTTGAGCATATCATAAAGTATATACAACAATGGTTTGCTTATACCAAGCCTGCTCAGTTTTAGGTAAAGACCCTCTAACCATACGGTGTCAAAGGCCTTTTCCAAATCAACCAGAACAGCACCTGTGCATTGTTGTTTTGTTTTATTCCATTGGATATCAGAAACGAGTTTAGACGCAGCATGAATTGTGTCATGACCCGCCTTGAACCCGAACTGTTTATCCGGAATTATTTTGTTGTCCGCAGCCCACTTAGTCAGAGCCCTATTGATGATCTTTTCGAAAACTTTGCTGATGCTCGGAAGAAGACTTATCGACCGAAGATTTGACGGGTTGGAGTTGTCCTTTCCCTTTTTCGGGAGAGGATGAACCACAGCGGTCTTCCAATGCACTGGATAATATGCATTATTCAGTGCATTATTGAAGAGTGTGGTGTAAATGTCAATTGCCTCCATCGGTAAATGTCTTAGTACAACGTTGGATATACCATCGACACCTGCTGACTTTTTGTTTTTTATTGAGTTGAAGATGAGCTGAAGCTCAACCTTCGTCACTAACAAGGGACTTGGTCCCGTTTGCTCGGCGATTATGGCATTTGCCAAGGAATCGTCATTGAACCGAATGAAACCGCGGTTCTCAGATCGCCATTGTGTTATATCATTTCGAAGGTAAAAATGATTAAGTAGGGCTCTGTTTTCCAGGTCGTGGTTGGGGCGAATGCTAGCATTCACCTTGTAAACTTGCTGGAAAGCAGCTCCCACCGCCTCCACTTTTTCCTTCGGATCTTCAATTATATAAAAGTCATCGTCAAAGATGGCTTCTTCTGGATCTATTTGCGCTGTCCTGAGTACGTCTGTGTTCTCGTCAGTTCTTTGAAGTTTCAGACACGGAAGGTCATTGTCGTTCTTTTTCCTGAATATCTTGTTGATTTTAGGGAACATACTAGGGTCACTGGAATTAACTGACCGGATCTTGCGGTCCCAGTACTTGTTAATCGATAACCTGTAGTTCTCCTTAATCAACAGATTGACATTTTTTATTGACGACTTCAGTGTCCTAACCTCCAAGTCGTGTGGGTCTGTGAGTCGTCTGTAAAAGTTTTTGAGTCTTGTCAGTAAGCCACTTTTGTGCTTACGTAGTGCGTCAATAGTCGCGTTTCTGTAAGCGTCCATTTGGTCCCGTTCTTTGTACTTTGGTATTGTCTGTTCCATTGTTCGTTTTATTGTTTCGTCCATCTGTTGTAAATGTTGGTCAATTTCTGTATTTGTCAGGTTTCTGTTGTTTGGTGGGGCTATGTCACTCGAACGAAGTTCTCTCGCTAGGGCGTTGGTGAAACGAGGCCAGCGCATCTTACTGTAATTGTAAGAATGCGTTGCAACGTATTCCTCCAACTCCACGCGTTCGTTCGGAATCTGCATTACAGCAGCCAGTCCGCAGTGATCACTGTCGTACTCGACTGTCTGTAAGCAGTTTCGAGGGTGATTACCCACTTTGTCCGTAACTGTCAGTCTTGTGTCGTACAGCAAAAGATCCAGAAAGGAGCCGCTTCTTGGATACGATGGCTTTTCAGTAGCCAGCAGGTCGACGCCATATTCAACGCTGTAAAGATTCATCAAATTAAAAAGATGGTTACCTCTGGGATTACTATGTTGATTTCCCCAATCTTCATGTTTTGCGTTCAAATCACCGGCCAAGATGAAATAGTTTTCTTCCAAGCTCAGTTTCAGTTCCCTAAAAAGAATCTCGAGTTCTGAAGCAAAGTAAGTAACCTGCGGAGCTCCAGCCGCATAAGCCGCAATCATATACATCCGCTTCCCTTGAGTGAGAGAGATGCATACAACGCAAACTTCTAGCGTCTTGAGCTTTCGCAATTCATTGTTGTATATGACTTTATAATTAATGCCTTTTCGTATAAAGAGAGCGACACCGCCCCCTTGAGTGGAGTCGGGCCGGTCTCTTCTTACGATATTGTAATTTTTATGAGTCAATTTGTGTTTGTGGTTTAGCTTAGTTTCGCTAGCCATAAACACATCGGGACTGTAGTCTTTCAACAATTGGAACATATTGGCTCTTCGTTCAATCCTAATCAGTGAATTTACATTCACAGCTAGGACTTTTAGGCGCGTCTCCGGCAGCGCGCCCATTATGGTCTAAATTGCGCCAGGCCAGGCAACAAAGAGTAGAGATGATCTACCCTTTTGCCTTGCTCCTTTATCTGACTTTGCAGCCCTGTTAGTTGACCTTGAATGCTCAACAACAAGGCTACAATGTCAGGCTGCACCTCTGGTGCCTTAGGCACGGGGGCCTTTGGGGCAACCGTTGGTGGAGCCTGTCTCGTATTCCCATTCCCTGACACCATTTGGGCGTAAGAGAATTTGGGATCCACGAATTTTTGTGTTGGAGCCTGTCGAACTGTTCGACTTACTTCGGCTTTTTGGCTGGCCTGTTTCTGTTTCATTTGTTGGACCTTAGGGCAACCCCTATAGTTAGCCGGGTGCCCTTGGTTTCCACAAAGGACACACTTGAGCTGGGTTAAGTCCTCAACCCGCTCATTCCCAGCTTACATTCTCCCTCATTGTGGGTTTCGGAGCACCTGACGCAGCGCAACTGCATATTGCAGTTGGCTCCGGCATGGCCGAACCAGTCCAACGCACTAACCATCATGCCACGGGTACTACAATTTAATAAATAATTGAGCGAAAAAACGGTTCTCAAAGTATATAAAATCTGTATTACTTATTATTATACTACTTATTCACTTAATCACTAGTTTTTCTTTCGCCCACTTGAAAAGCTTTATACTAGGAAAAATTGATATAACCTATTCAGTTGACTCCAAAAAAATATGACTGAATAGGTTTGTACCTATTCAGTTGACTCCAAAAAAATATCAATTTTTAAAATTGTTACTGGATTGGAATAAAACAAGTTTCTTTTAATTTTGGTAGTCGGTACTTCCACCTTTACATTTAATTATTTTGTAAACTAGTTCCGGTATGAATCCTAGAGTCTTTCAACGATATTTCGCTAAACGCTAATTAAATTGCAGAAATTAAGTATTCTTTGTCTTTAAATTCACGTCCACCCACATTAACTCTTGGTACTAACCATACCCCAGTATTTTTAATACTGTTTAAATCAGATGAGTATGGCAGTTATTGAATGAAGTGCAAGTTTTGCTCTTCTGTCCAAGCTTTTATTATGCGCAATGTACACCAAGTGAATATGCGCGTTATCATGCTGGTAGGCCAAGTTTATGGGTCAAACAATGTTGGATTGCTTAGGAAAATTTGGTTTCGAGATTCTCTTATACCCAGCTGCAATAATTTTTGGTGTAAAGACCTCAAACCTTACTGTTCCATCCAACAGCTCTCAATATAACAATACCTACTTCACAGTTGTGACGAATCAGCTGCTGCATATCCTATCCACTTAGGCCTTGGTGTCTTTTCAAATCGATTTTAGCTATTGGAACAATGCTTAGGAATGTCTATATATTGGTCTTAAAATTTTTGTTTTTGAAAACGCTCATAAACAACGATTAAATTGTCTTTGTACCTATTCAGTTGACTAAAAAGAAACTCCTTCCTTACGATTGAAATACTTTACAAGTGGGCAAAAACAAGACTCGCAGTTCTAGTCTTTGACGATATTAGTATGTTTAATACAATTTTAGAAGTTTGTTGTTGTAAAATTCTCACAATCATTTAGTTTAGTCATGTGAAATCTTCAAATAAAAACAGCTTAAGTAGGTAAATATTGGCTTTTTGATTTTTGTTATCATCTACATACGTGCAAGTAATATGTTTCACTTAACATGGAATCAGATAAGGCGGTGTGAAATAAGGTGAATTTTTTAAGCACCCTATAGTATTATATTATTTTTACTATACATCATTATACCTGATGTTTATCCATTAAAAAAAACTATGCGTTATTTATTTTAAGAATGAAAACTTGGATGATTAAACAATAAATATAGTATAATCAAATTGACTTGTTGCTGTTTTTGGTCCAATTTAAGCCATTATGAAATGTTGCATAATCGTACTAAAACAGTCAACTTGAAAAAGAAAATATAGTGTTCTGACAACATGGGTGGCAAAACACATACAGGGTCGAGCATAAGTCATGGTACTTAAAGTGCTCGTGCTTTGATGGAAAAGAAGACGTAAGGACTTAATTTTCATGCATCAAGTTATTTAAAATGAGAAAACCTTATTGTTTGTTTTACCAATAGAAACAAAATAAAAACAAATTCCATTTTCAAGCAAAAAATAATAAAACCTTGAAAAAAGTAGTGCAAAAGTCTAGGTACTTCTGCACTTTACCAGTTTTAACTGTTTTAATTTGTAACGGTTCTGTTAGCTTGAACTATGTCATTTGGCTCAGATGGGCGCATTACAGTGTGAAGAAAACAAGGCGAAGCCATCAATCCTAAAAACACAATTAAAACTGTGAAACACGGTGGCGGTGGTGTAATGGTATGGAGGTGTATCGTGTATGTCATCCAGTGGCGTCGGAAATTTGTAAATCATTGAAGGGATTATGAAAAAGGAGGTTTATTTAAACATTTTATAAGAAAACTTAAAACAAAGTGTAGAGAAACTTGGGATGGTAGACACATTTCACTTTCAACAGGATAACGATCCCAAACATACGGCTACAGATGTTAAGTTGTGGATCGCCTACAACACGCCCCACATGCTAGTTACAACCCCACTTCCCCCCTCCAAGTCTAGATCGTAACCCAATCGAACATTTATGGGATGTCTTAGAAAAACGACTTCCAAAACACAATATAACGACCAAACCCCTTGTTAAACAGCTCCTGGTATCGGAATGGGAATTAATACGGCCAGATGTCACGCTAAAACTTGTGAACTCTATACCAAATCGTTCAAAAGAGGTTATTAGGCTCAAAGGTTTTCCCACAAAACATTAGGTAATCATATTCTTAACATAAGACATTCAAAACGGAACTAAATTCTCTTGTCCTTCTAAGGTAGCAAGACTTTTGCACTATTGTTTTTATGGACTTACATATTTATTTTAACTTAAACTTGAATAAATCAGAACATAAATTAAAAATTGTGTCTTAGTATCATTTATACAACTCATTCATCAAGAATACACACACGGGTACTATGACTTTTGCTCGACACTGTATATTCTGTTACATATTTAATAGTTGTATCTATTTTCAATTTTTAGATTAATTGATAAGACATTCAACATAATGTTCAAGACATTTAATAAGCTTATTGTGTTGTAAAATGTTATTATTCCTTTCGTTAAATTCATTTTCTAAATCATATTGCTAATTTTTTTGGCATTTCTTATCCTGAGCATAAACAAACCACTCATTTTTATTCTGCGAGCTGATCCGAGCCAATTTTGGTCTGTGGAATTGGAGATCTATTTTATCGGTCGTCCGAATCAATTTTATTTTCAGTAATTTTAAATTCAAGTAAATTCAAATGACTAAACAGAATGACAAATATAAACAGTTTCAAGTGCAAGTGGATTGGTGATCCATTGACTGGCCACTATGTTTTGGAATATAATATTTTATTTATTAAGTTTTCTGAAACTAAAAGAAGGTGAAGAGAGTAATTACAAACTCATATAAATTAAGCACAAAATACTTGAAAAAACAGTTTGAATCACCAAAAAGAAATACAAAATAAAATAATTTTTGAACACAAATAAAGATAAACTTTTACTTAAATATAAATATTTACTATAGTACCCGGCTTCTTATATCTGGCCACATTGACAACTAATATTTTGTTTACTACAAAATATTTAATTTATTTCAGGCCCGGTTTACCATTTAGTACATTTTAAATTAAGAACATCTCAGGCTCACCAGGCGAAAAATTATAAACCTTCAAGATTTAAAAAACTGTATTGCTTGATTTTATGTCTTTATTATTCCTTCCTATTTGATTTGGCAGGCATCAAACACAATATTATCAAATACTCTTCCTCTTTTCGTACGTTACGCACTTCATTAGAGAGAGGTATATGTAAACAAAAATTGATAACAAAATAAGCTAGAATCCGGACTCAGTTTCTTTTTGCTTATCTCCTACGCCTACCATACGATCCCTGCATCACTACACTACCTAAGCAAAAAAAATCAGAAATCTATCAAAAAGTTTTCCTAAAAAGCGAAAAAAAAAAAAAATCAGAAATCTATCAAAAAGTTTTCCTAAAAAGCGAGAAATTGTAACACAAATCTATTTGAAAGAAAGCTTATAGGTACTCGGATCCCTTACCTACTGTTTAAAGATGTTAGTAATCCATGACGAAACATAGCTAATACTTATTTGAACGAGTAAATTGAAAGTTGACTGTTGTCTATTGCTTAATTATTCACATTCATTTTGCAAACCAGTCTTTCGACAGTTAATTAAATCTAAGATCAATAAACTAAATACATTATCAACAATTGTTTAATTTGTGCGCACTAAATCTCATCACTAGTAAAGCTTATAGTATTTATACATTCGTGGAGATGAAAAATAAAACTATAAAAGATGAGCTATCATTCGATCAATCAGTTATTAATAATCAAAAATAAATTACTTCTGCAAAAAATCTTGCCACTATATCTACACTTTTAAAATATGTTATATTTTATATTTATTGCAATCGTAATTGCGTTGTCAAGAAAATGAAAATACATTCCACTTCTATTTTGGGATTCATTTTATTATATCGCGGCTGACGTTCATTTTATTATCTACATATATACTTCTTTAAATAAATGTTCCCTAAATTACAGACGACATTTTAATTGTTTAGTATAGAGAATTTGGCAAGAGCACATCATGTAACATTTATAATTTAATTTTAAAAATTGCTACTTACAATTTTAGATTTTTTTACAGAGTCGATGACAGCGACATCGGTACGACACACAATTCGTTGTCGTCCTGCTTATAAACTGTCATTAATGTCAACGCAATGACCGGCTTCAACGCGAAAATCTAAAAATGGAATTTGTTTGTCACTGAACCGAAAAATAAAATGTTTGGCTGCGTTCAAGCTCATATAAACTATCCAATAATTCCTGGGATTTAAAATTGTGATTGAATTTGAAGGAACATGAACATTTTTATACTTCATGCGATAAAATCGATGAATTGTTAAAATTATGTATTGAACAATTTATTTTACAATACAGTATTTATCGCTTATAACACAACCTCATTTTAAACTTTAACAAAAGCACCGTGTACTTTAGCATATGTTTTAATGTGAATTGTGAGTTTATAAGAAAACCACAAACGTTCTTTTTTCAATATAAAGTTGGTTGAATTTGATATTGATTGATTGAAAGCCACCGAAAAATGTTTACTGACAGAAATCTGTCATTGGAATTATGTGAAATTGGAACACAAATCAGTTAACAAATATAATTTTCATTTAGGGGCCGGTTATAGCTATCAGTAAAATCCATCAGTAAAATTTGAAACAGGAGGAATCTGAAATGTTTTACTGATGAGCGATCATAGCAATCAGTAAATTTACGTCATTAAATTAAATGTCACTTTCAAGTTTCTATTTGAAGAGTTCGTTTTGTTATTCATTTGTTTGTTATCGTTTGTGCTTCTGTGAAATTAAGTTGATCTTATCATAGGTCGTGCAAAAAATAAACAAAATTTATTGATTGCAACAGCTTTGTGTATAATAAATAAAAGATCTTCTCAAAAAATACGACGCTTTCAAGTACACCCGCTTTTCCATGCTCGGAAGATACATGGCGAATATTTTTCACTTATTGAGAGACTCGAGTTGTTCCCAATTAAGTTTTTTGAGTACTTTCGGATGAGCCGTCAGCAGTTCCAGTGTATACTTTTAAAAATACGAAATTATATCCAGCCTAGATTTAATTTGTTTCGAAACGATACCATAAGTGCCAAGGAGAAACTTTGTTTGACTTTAAGGTACAAAAATTCAATATTATCATAATTTGAGATTTTCATTACACTGATTGTTTCAGATTCCTCGCTACGGGAGCTAGTTTCGCGGACCTATCTTTCCGATTTTTGATGGGAAAAACAACAGTCAGATGGTGTATAATGCAGACTATTCAGGCAATCAACAAGCATTTTACAGACTTGGTTATGCCAGTCCCCGAAAACCCCAGTTTTTGGAAAGAAATTTCTTTGGATTTTTTGTCAAACTGGAATTTTCCCAACTGTCTTGGAGCTGTTGATGGAAAGCATGTGAAAATGTTTGCCCCAAGAAAGTCCGGCAGTTTCAATTTCAATTATAAAAAAAGCTTCTCAACAATTCTGATGGCAGTTGTTGATGCAAATTACAAATTTATTATGGTAAGCATTGGAGCCCACGGATCTAACGCAGACTCGACTGTTTTTGCTTCATCTAACTTTGGAAAAGCTTGGCTAAGCAACCCAAAGTCATTATTTGTTCCTGCTGACCAAAAATTGCCAAGCACAGAAAATTGTCTACCCTTCGTTCTTTGGGAGACGAAGCATTTGGCCTCCGATATAATTTGATGACTCCCTTCCCAGGTTCTCATTTGACCACCAAGCAAAGGATTTTTAACTACAGGTACGAAAAAAATATAATTCATATATATGTATGTACACTATCGAATCATCAATTATTTGATTGTTTAGACTCTCGAGAGCAAGGCGAATTGTGGAAAGCACATTTGGTATTTTAGTCCACACTTGGAGAGTTCGAAATTCAAATGGATCTGGCAAAACCCCTAATTCTTTGCTGCTGCGTGCTGCACAATTTTGCAGAATGCAAAAGAACACTTGAATCCTTCCCATTTTCAAGATGAATTTTCAGCGCAGTTGGTGGATCAGGATGCAAGAAATGCCGAACCAGCATCGATGGCTGTTAATATCAGAAACGCATTTTCTGACTGGCTTGTGACGGAGCGAAACCTTGATTACCAGTGGGAGAGAATTTAAAGCAAAATTATTTAAGTTTTTTATTCAAAATTTTATTTAATAAATAAATATGAAAATATTCTTCCTTAAAACTTAATCTAATTTTGATTTCACAGCAACTTAGAGCTACTTTTAACTTAACATAAATCCATACAAAAAAACAAAACATCACTTCAGTAAAAAAGAAATAGTAAATAACAAACGTAAATCATACAAAAAAAAAACAAAACATTACTTCAATATAAAAAATATCACATTCATTCAGAAAAAAAAAAGAAATTCAAACTTATGTTTGAGTACCAGCCAAGTGCTCGGCCATTTCCTCTCCCAAAATGGAAAGTATCCTCGATTGGAACCGAACAATTTTTTGCGGACTAAAATCCGATACCTGGAGTGCGACATGAACAGCTCCATCGGGCTTCTCACCTCCTTGTTTTCTATTGCTTTGAGCACTCTGTCCAGAGGCTCTTCAATATGCCTCTTTTGGGCTTTGTTCTTTCGAATATGCGGCTCAGTACCCACGTCAATGACTTCCAAATTCGATGAATTGTGTTGTTTTTGGCTATAATTACCACAATCACTAAAAGTAAAAAAAATTATTATCTCCCCTATTTTATCAGATTCCGATTATACTTACTCGTCTGGAATCCTCACATAGGGTATTAAAAATTTAAGTGATTCAAAATGAATCCATCGTACCGGAGTTGTAGCTCCAGAGCCACTCGGCACACTATTTTCGGCACGAAAATAAGACCGAAAAGAGTTTCGGAGCGTGGTCCATTTACTTTGGCACTCTTCGACTGAAAATAACAAATTTTATTGTCAACAATTCAGATTTAATCATTCCATAACTATAAACTTACCAGGCCTTCCCAAGACAAGGGATATATCCCCCCAAGCATTTATTCGTGCCATTTTGTCTGAATATTTTTGGTCGTCTTTGGCATAAAGACACATATGGTTTTTCACTTCAAGTATTAATTTGGTTTCAAACTCTTTTTTTGAAGTCATTTTTGTTATTTTTTTAATTTGTTTTGTTAGGAAAATGTTGTTTACTTTCGATCATAACATCGAGCTTCGCGGCTCAGACAATTTTTTTGCTGTTGCTTTCATCAGTAAAATTTTTAATGATGTGATCGGAACAGCAAAAAATTGAAACACGAACAATAAAACGAAATGGAATTTCTTTTGACTTTTGGCAGTCAGCTGTTCAGTAAAATGAAATTTCATCATTAAAAAAATTTAAATGGATTTATAAATTAAATAAAACTTTAAATGCATTGTTTCTTTTTGAAAAAAATACTTCAATATAGGATTCATCTTATTGCATCATTTTTTGGTAGAAATAAACCTGTAACATGTTCAAAAACTAAAAACAAAATTTTTACTGATGGATTTTACTGATAGCTATAACCGGCCCCTTATAGTCAAAGGGAAACACCGTCGATTTAAACTTTTTCCGGATCGATTTCAATGATAGCTATAACTGGCCCCTAAGAGAAATTCAAAGCAACCTACGCAAATGTCTTTTCAATTTGACAATTGAAGAAAATTTCACTTCAGAGTTGATTTGACATTTTTTAGGTTATTGTTATTTTTTGTGTTTGTGTTCTGTCCAGTGTCTATTGTGTTTACCTTTGCTCAAAATGTTGTGTCAATTGCCGTGTGTTAATTGGGTTGAATATTAAGCAGATGATATATTTTTGACCTGGGGTATATCGGTATAAGACATGATACAACTAAAACAGATAGCGCATTCGCGTTTCTATTTTTGTTTCGTTCTGCGCATCTACGTCACGGACACTCAACGAGTTTGACGTTTATTATTCAGTATGTGAAATCAGAACAAATCAATGGCACTAATTTGTTTAGATATTTTGTTATTATAATAAAATGTTAATATTTCTATTATTTTTCATTTAGGTAAATGGTTTTAAATGGTTAATATTTGTGTTTATTTGTAAGTTAAAGAAAATTTGTGTGTTTGAGTGAAAGAAATTAATAAAAAATCGAAGTTAATGAAGAGTATGGTGTATTTTTTTTTCATTTTCATTTGGATGCAATTTTCTCTATGGAATCACCTGGAAGATTGTTTAATTAGTGATAAATGGTTAAATAAAAGATATGATGGTCTTTTTAAATCATTGGTTTTTCAACCTTTTATTTAATAAATAATTTGTTTGTATTTTCTTTTCCTTGATAGTTTGTTTTCCGTGATTTGTCTGTTCAGTTTTCGCATTCGGAAGTACATACGACAACGAAAGAAAAAGTTCATAACCTTCTCATCGCATTCGATCGTTGCTTTCTCGGCAACTTCAAGTAAATGCTGTAGTTAGGACAGATGTAAATGCCTTCACCTTCTCCATTTACTGCATTAAAAACATTTTGTAATGCAGCAAAGTGATCCATAATTGTGGGATTTGCTTAAGACAAGCCTCCTTCGTCCAAATGATTTACCCAAGAGCTTTCGTCTGGTTCAATTTGTTCCAGTTTTAGTATGGTGTTTTTAAAATGATGGCAAATGTAGTCAAGCAAGTTTTCCAAACCATCGTAATTAAATGGGAGATTTTCTTCTGGCTCAGAAGCAATAGGCATGCTATTGTAGGCTTTGTCAACGACAAAAATCCTTTCTAAAAAAGCGAATATTGTTAAGATGAATCGATTATTAGATTGTGAGATCAAACCTTTCAGAATGCATGGATAGTACGATTTAGATTTTGCCCCTATCATAAATGCCTACAAATATTATTAGATATGTAGGTATTACAAATTGAGCTTGTTTTAATTGTGGATGTGAAATATTTTCCGTCAAGTTATCATTTTTGCATTGCTGTTCAGGCACGTTTTCATGCTCGAGCTCACTGCTGGAACACAATGCAAAATCGAAGCCGGAGTCGTAACTGGAGTCGGAAAAGTTGTCGTACGTTTCACAAAAAGTACGCACACAATGTGTCGTACGGCTTTTTGATGTTATTTGGTATATTTGCAGTTTACAACCACATCAAATTTCTTAGAAAATATTTGTTTGTTCACTTTTATTTCTTATTTAAATATTTTCCCACTTTTTTATTGAAAAACTATTAAAAAAAATATAATCACCAAGTTATTCACTTCAAAAATTGAAACGTCACATGTGTCGTACGACAAAGTTAAATGTTAGTCAACTCTTCCGACTCCGGCTGCGGCTCCGATGCCAGTTGCGTCGCGTTGTGTTCGTACATTTGCATTTGCGTACATTGAATACTTTGACAGCTATTCCAGTTACGACTCCGACTCCGGCTCCGACACCATTGTGTTCTAGCAGTCAATGGGAACCAGCAACCCACCCACTACATCTTTTTGCTTTTACAGCTCCATTCTTTTCGAGCGCTTTGTTGTGTCAGGCTCAGACGCTACAGGCAGTTGCTTTGCGTAAACCGTAGGAACTGCATCTGGTTTCAAGATCCGATACCTTGTGAATCCTATTGATATAAATCTATTTCAGATTCTTATTCTGAACTACTTTTTTTATTATATTACCCATTTCATAATTTGTATTTTTTATATAAACTTCTCGCAAAAAATGGAGACTACAAATTCTTGCAGTTAGAACCTTAATTTTTTCCTTGCGTTTGGTGAACAAGGTCCACTGCTTCGAGAGATTTAAATTTCCTTTTGGAAATTTATGAAAGCTGGAATCTCTCGTTATCTCATTTCTTTTCTTTCGTTGCAGTCAAAACAAACACCCATGTTTATTAATACATGTTTTTTTATTTAGTATAAATTATAAACAATACCATTTTAAATAACTTTATTGATTAAAAAATTTGAAAATTCACTTCCGTTAACATTTACAAAAGAAAATAGAGTGAAATTGCAATAACAATTAACTCTCTTCAATTGATTGAGTGTCCGTGACGTCACGATAGTTTGACAACCAAAACCTAACATGCTCAATGCGCTATCTTTATTAGTTGTATCATGGGTATAAGAAACTTGTTTGTTATATCCGTATAAGAAACGTACATATTTCTCATATCCGTTCTAAGAATATAAGGAACACTCGGTTATAAGTTTTGAGTTTCTTATAAGCGTTATGTATTGTACTTACGTACCTAAATACGTAATTAAATTGACATACTACATATGGATTATTATTAACTAACTCCACGGTGGTCAAATGGATTACTAAACGACACTAGCTCTTAGATTGCCACCAGCGAAAAATGTTACTGTCATTTTGGACATTTAATATTTAAAACATTTTTCGAGGGATTTGTATAACAGCAGGTTTTGACACATTATTTTTTTTTAAATCCATCTAATACAGTAGAGATTTATCACAATAATAGAATCACTATGCCGATAAGAGGTTAAATTGTTTTCACTGGATTTGAATGGTACCTACCGTCATTAGCAGCACTACGTCAGGAAATCGAATTTTGTTGATGCAAATAATTTGGAAAATATTTTGAGAAATTTGGAGAACCATTTTTAGAATAAAGTATCAAAAAACTAAAAAAATAGTAACAGTAGTGAGCTTTTTTGGTACTAATCGATCGGAAATACAGTTTCAGTTTCATAAACAATTAACAATTTCCGCACATATATCCGTTTCGCAATTAGAATAGTTTATTTATTTTATATGTGTATGTATTTGCATAATGCAGAAAAAAAGAGGGAGGCAGATACAATTTGTCGAAACCCGCAAGTGAGAGAGAAGAATTTCAAAATTTTTAATTCGACAAATGATAATGGGCGTAATATACATATGTTTATTGCATGTTTCTTATCCATACGACCATTTTTCAAAAATCATATTTAAACAAAAAAAAGGAAAATCTAGAATAATATGTATTAAATGAAGAAACCATTTATGATGACAATAGTAACATGTTACTATTTTTGTTTAACTTTCAGCACTCTGGTGATGTCAGCTAACGGCTTCTTTGACAACTTCAAACAATTTGTTCCTGAATGACCGTTGCTATCATTCTGGGAGCTTTTATGTGTCTGGCTGTATTAATTGGAAAGTTACGTCGTTTTCAATTGGCAATCTGGAATTGTTCTTCGATTCGGAATCCCAATTGAACAGTTTTTTTTTATTCCGAAGAATCTGAAGTTTGGTGAGAATGTATTGGTTGAGTATGACATGTATCACATATATGTGTATTCGCGCTAAATTTCATTTTGTTTTTGTGCTGCAAACATGGAGGAAGTGACATTTAAAATTTATGAATGTGTGAGTGATTCTGCTTCTGATTCTGTTTTTAAAACCAGAAGGGAAATTCTCTTCTTTTCAAAATCAGAACTGTCACTTTTGCCCAATTGAACGCATTCAGAATGCTTTTTTTCACTTCCAGATTGCCAATTGAAAACGACGTTAATGTTTTAGTTCTTACGCTCTCAGATTTCAAAGTATTGATGTCCTTAAGTATTTTAAGGGCCTCCCCACCAGATGAAAATATTTGTGTTGAGTTTAAGCAATCATCTAAAAAGGTAATTGAGCACTATAGGTTATATTGACTCCGAGATGTCATTAGGAATATTTGTTTTTAAAGGAGAATAGACTTGGGGCCCATTCGACTTTGCATTTCCTTTTGCTGCTTTTGACTATATAGCATCGATCAGTTGTTCTAAATGAAATGTGAAATCAAATTGTTAATACGTAATCAAAATCCTTATAGACCAAGAGCCGGCAGCAAATTTTGGGAGTGGAATGATAACCAAAATATATATACATGTATTTGTAGATATACGCAACATTATGCCAAATTCAACCGTCTGGCAGGTTTTTTTTTCAGCCGGGGGCGGGGGTGGGGGTTCGAAAATGGTAATTTTTTCGATTTTGAGGTCGAAGTGATAACCACTTAAATGGATATATAAACAATAGGGGATGGTGCCCTGATGTCAAAAAAGTGTGTCCAAGACGTTTTGCTTTCAGCCTTCCCTTGCCAGACGGCCGCCAAAATGCGCGAAAATCAACTTTTTGGGTCGAAGAGATAACCACTTAAATTAATATATAATTAATAGTAGATGGTCCACTGATATCAGAAAAGTGTGTCCAAGACGTTTTACTTTCAGCCATCCCCTTGCCAGACGCATTTTAACACTTCTTAAAAGAATTTTTCAACTTAAATCCTTAATAACTTTTTTCCTATTCACCATAACCAAAAGCATCATATACCAAAATATCAGACAAATTCCCCTGATTCTAAAAATGTGTGTCCAAGACGTTTTGCTTTCAGCCTTCCCCTTGCCAGGCGCATTTTAACACTTTTTAAAAGAATTTTGCAAATTAAATCCTTAATAACTTTTTTCCTGCTAACCATAACCAAAAGAATCATATACCAAAATATCAGAAAAATTCCCCTGATTCTAAAAATGTGTGTCCAAGACGTTTTGCTTTTAGCCTTCCCCTTGCCAGACGCATTTTAACACTTTTTATCAGAATTTTTCAACTTAAATCCTTTAATAAATTTGTTCCTATTAACCATAAGGTTAAAGGTTGAAAGTGGTTTATTGCCACCAAACAGAAGCGTATTACTGCAACAAATTAATCGTTGCAACTATATATGCCATATTTGGAAAAATGCAATATTAAATACAGGGATACAACTTTCCCCATTTCAACCCTAAAGAAAGAATGCACAAAAACCACCGTTTTCCTTTAAGGCATAACAATTGTATTTTATTTAGAAAAAAATTATTAGGCGTGTACCATCAACTGAGCGCTCAGTGAGCGCTCAATGTTAGATTGACGGAGGCAGAATCGTTTTGTGGGACAAGAATCTCCGTACAAACATATGCTGTCAAAAACATAATGTTGTCAATTGTAGTTTTTGATGTGAATTTATTATTTTTTTCTATTGATAATTCTTTGTTATTTTTGGAAAAAAAAACTATTAAAATGGATAACAAACAAGAACAAGTTTTGCGTCAAATTTTAAGTAGTTCATCAGATAAAATAAGAAATAAAAAAAGGAATGAGGAGCATGAAAAGATTTTGATGGAACTCCTAAAATTAAAATTATTTAAATTACGCGCCACACCAGACAAATGACAACTGAACAGCTGTTTTGGGTGAGCAAGCAAATTGAGAAATGAATCCATGAATTTTTTGTCTCCGAGATCTCCGCAAAAAATCTCAGTGCTCAGCTGAGATTTTTTGTCTCACTTAAAAAAATAGTTGAGCGCTCGGAGCGCTCAGTTGATGGTACACGCCTATTGAATCACATGACATAAAATTGAATGAAATTTTGAAATTAAAAATTATAAAAAAAGCTATTCTTCATCATCAGATTCGTCCGATGAAGAATTTTGCGAAATATTGTCTTCTTCACTATCATTTTCATCACAGATAATTAAATTTTCAATGGTTTCTGGGGCCACGACTCCGTTGAACCATTTCAATTTGACCATGTCATCCTACATGGTCCAGCCGCATTGAAATGGGGAAAGTTGTATCCCTGTATTTAATATTGCACTTTTCCAAATATGGCATACATATATAGTTGCAACGATTAATTTGTTGCAGTAATACGCTTCTGTTTGGTGGCAATAAACCACTTTCAACCTTTAACCTTATGGTTAATAAGAACAAATTTATTAAAGGATTTAAGTTGAAAAATTCTGTTAAAAAGTGTTAAAATGCGTCTGGCAAGGGGAAGGCTGAAAGCAAAACGTCTTGGACACACATTTTTAGAATCAGGGGAATTTTTCTGATATTTTGGTATATGATTCTTTTGGTTATGGTTAGCAGGAAAAAAGTTATTAAGGATTTAATTTGCAAAATTCTTTTAAAAGTGTTAAAATGCGCCTGGCAAGGGGAAGGCTGAAAGCAAAACGTCTTGGACACACATTTTTAGAATTAGGGGAATTTGTCTGATATTTTGGTATATGATTCTTTTGGTTATGGTGAATAGGAAAAAAGTTATTAAGGATTTAAGTTGAAAAATTCTTTTAAGAAGTGTTAAAATGCGTCTGGCAAGGGGATGGCTGAAAGTAAAACGTCTTGGACACACATTTTTACAATCAGGAGAATTTTTCTGATTTTTTGATGTATCATTTATGTGGTTATCACTTCGACCCAAAAAGTTGATTTTCGCACATTTTGGAGGCCGTCTGGCAAGGGGAAGGCTGAAAGTAAAACGTCTTGTACACACTTTTCTGACATCAGTGGACCATCTACTATTGATTATTTATTAATTTAAGTGGTTATCACTTCGACCCAAAAAGTTGATTTTCGCGCATTTTGGCGGCCGTCTGGCAAGGGGAAGGCTGAAAGCAAAACGTCTTGGACACACTTTTTTGAAATCAGGGCACCATCCCCTATTGTTTATACATATATCCATTTAAGTGGTTATCATTCGACCCCAAAATCGAAAAAATTACCATTTTCGAACCCCCACCCCCGCCCCCGGCTGAAAAAAAAACCTGCCAGACGGTTGAATTTGGCATAATGTTGCGTATATCTACACATACATGTATGTATATATATTTTGGTTATCACTCCACTCCCAAAATTTGCTGCCGGCTCTTAGACTATTAGCACAAAAATAATATTCACAAACACTCCTTGAACATACATACTGATTTTACGTAACTCGTATTCCAAGAGTGATTTTTTCAAAACTGATTCCATAAACAAATTATTTTGACGCTCGTTCTTAAACTTTAACAAGTGACTAGGCTTCATTCAGCCTAGTACAGACGTCACGTGTTTTGCAAATTCTTGATGATTTTATGCCAAATTAAGCGGGTGTCAGAAGTTTTATTTTTAGTTTCCAGGAGTGTTTTGTATGTTTTTTTTTTGTCTTTAGTATTAGATTTTAAGAAAAAAATGTTAAATTGTGCGTAAAATGTATATAAAGTTGGTAATAGTTTTTTTCTAAGTATTAAAAAAGTGATTACATTTGTTTTATTGTACACCAAGAGTTGAATAAAAACACAATATCAAATCATCCCCGTGTAGTTTTGATAAATTTTTAATTTCGATATAGTAGCTTGTGAGACGTCGTGTCCCTTAAAAGTGTTTTAAATGTGTCATGTCCCTAGTTGAATGTTAAAGCGTCTAGAGGTGATTCCAAAATGGTATCAACCATGCTTACAGGACAAGCCGTTCCACAGCGACACTCCGTGCGTGTGGGGCTGTTTTCTACTTAGGGTTTGTTTCGAAATTTAAAAGTAAAGTAAACATTTCTGTGATCGAAAAAAATTTCTTGATTGAAATCCACCGACAAATTTTTACTGATAGAAATCTGTCATTGCAACTGTGTGAAATTGGAACACAAATCAGTGGAACGATTCGTTTCACTTTTGAACATACAAGTAACAGCTGCTCAGGAAAATGAACTTCCGCCCAGGAAATTAAAAAAATACATTTTGAGCGAAAAAAAAATGCGCAATTAAACTATTTTTTCTCAAAAACAATTCTTTGTGTGATTTCCGATCGATCAGTATTTAAATTTACATATCTAATCAAAGTGAAACACACACAATGTCCATTCAAAAAATGTTCCGGTTTAGAAGCCAGTTATAGCTATCATTGGTTTTTATCATTGAAAACAAACATTGGATTTTTTTGGCAGGTCGTTTATAGCTTTCATTCAAAATTTCTGTCATTGAAAAAAATTTCCTGATTGAAGGCCACCGACAAATTTTTACTGACAGAAATCTGTCATTGGAATTGTGTGAAATTGGAACACAAATCAGTGGAACGATTCGTTTCACTTTTGAACATAAAAGTATCAGCTAATCAAAGGGAAAACACCGTCAAATATCGATTCAAAAATTTTTCCGGGTCGATTTCAATGGTGCCTTAATTTCAATGATAGCTATAACTGGCCTCTTATTCAGGCGGAACTTTTGGTAGCTTTTTATAAATCGGGTGAACAAAAATATTACGGGTAAACGATTTTCCGGGCGAAACTCCTGACAGGTCTTAAATAGTCAATGCTGGAACATTGTACTCGAAACATCTTCGATGTTTACGACCTACCCAACAATAACAAAAAACATTACATCGACCTCTTTTAGGACATGTAACAATAATTATCGTGTGGTCAGCAAAAATATAATAAACTGATTTTAATGATTTTCGCAGAGATCACATACGATTCACCATTTTAAAGGATGGTTGATCAAATCAATGCGTCTAATGAAAAATCATGCAATGTTGTTGTTGTTCGATGTTATATATTTATTTCTATGGTTTTCAAGTTCAGTTAAATAAGTCTCATTCCACTGTAGAAGATTGTCAAATTATTTATATAAATGTTTATATACTATCACCTGTATATACAAATTGAGTATACATATGTACAATTGTACACATAAATATATGGAGTTGGTCGATCCAAATCGCTTCAACCAAGCTTAAATTTCTGGTCAGTCGAATACGAGAGTAGGAAGCGTTCGGTTCTGTATTTCACTATAATAATAAGTTCGTAAGCATTTTCCATATCGTTATTGTTTTATTCTGTTTAACATTTAACTACCTATCATCAAACCCTCCTTTTGTCAGCTTTGAGGTTTAGCTAACGGAAAATATTTTATTTGCCCTATCGTGAAAGTATGTGAGGGAGATTGATTGATTTTAATAATTAATCATCGGAATCGTATGCAAGATCAGTGAAGTGAGTTCAGAAAGGTTAATTTAATTAGATTTATATTGGAAAATTAACGAGAGAAATAGGCTTCGAAAACTGTTACAAGTGCGAAGAATAAAATTGATTTCTTTAATTTAAATAGCGGAGCGTCGTTGATAAAAAAGTTTTGATAAATCTACATCTATCAATTATTTGCTCGAATTTTATTTTATTCAAACTTCTAAATAAATTTAAATCATACAATTATTTCTCACAACAAAAGACTTAAAAATAGGCCTAATGAGGCGTTTAACCATATAAACCTAAGTAAAAAACAAGTTTAAAGTTTGTCACTTTATTTTATATAGGTAGGTTATAAGTACTCCTTGTGAGTGCTTAAATTCGGTTTTTCAATTTCTGCAATCTAAAATTCGATAAAACATCAACCAAACATTGTTTTGATCATGAAAAAAGTGCACATACCTATAATTTTCACCAAAGGTATTCAACATTTCAAATGTACCGTTATTCTCATCATTTTTATATATGCCTATTTATCCATCTATTTCTTTGCCCAATTTAGAACTGTATTTTTAATATTATCAATGGGTATTTGCTATTCGCATAAGATTTACAGAATAATGTATTAAAACAATTATTACATTAAATTTTACATAAAATAATAATTATCTTTTAAGTTTATATAACTGCATTAGTTTAAACACACTTGAGAAAAATATTTTCGTATTCATATTTCACTTACAAGAAATCAGAAATCCCCACAGCCTCAAATTTTCAAAGTACGTCTAATACTTTTTTAATACATAATTAAAATGTTATGAATATTTACTCCATTTTGTTATACATGACTTTTATCATATTTGCTCAAAAATGTATTTCAATTGAATGAGATTGTGTTGCAGAAATATCAAATTTTGAAAAGTGCACCATTTTGGAATTAGAAATGTTGACCTCAACCCAATATTGCTAAAAACAGTGAGTGTTCTTTTAAGAAGGCTACTTAATAAGCTCTACTCTACAATTTTAGTATGATACCCTTCATCAAACAGAATATTCAAAAACAAGCATCATAAAACTGATCTTACTGCTCGTGGTTAAAAACACTGGTCGACAAAATTACGTTTTTTTCTGTCTTACAAACAAAACAGTACTTATTAAAATGATTAAGATGTTCTAAATTCGAATCTCGCCCTTAAATTTTTGTATCACATCAAATTTTTAAAATATTCCCCTTTAAAAATTATAAAAACAACCAGAAACAAGGTTTTTATGACTAAGTTAAAACTCAAAATATCTCTTCACAATAAATAAATGTTTTTGAAATCAATACATTCGTAGTTTTGAACATTACGTTTTGAACTTAATTTTTAGTGCTGATTTAGAATCCAAACTTTAATTTTATTTATTGACTCAAGTTTTAAAAATTTCCGTTTTCAACAGTGTTTTTATATTTAAACTTGATATAAAAGAATTGTTCAGATAACAGGATTGTTTACAAGAGCAAAATTTACTATTAAACCACATTGCCTTTTTTCAAACCGTTTAAGCATAAATGATTTAGCGTTACTTATTTTTAGATGTTTGTAAGCCCGGTGAAATCTAACAAGTAATGAAGATTTTTCCAATGTTAAATGAAATGATATAAATATTCCAACTGAATATTAAAGAAAGAGATTATAGATTTGGAAAACCATCACGGAATTCATTGAAAAAAATCTACTTTATAAATTTAGATAGCGTTAAATTTATATACGTGTTTTTGTAATTTTAAAAAGCAAAAAAACAGACTTGATACATTATTTTGATGTCAGATTTGAATTAAGGCCACCAAAAAACGAAGTGCAATTTTACTGTCAGTAAGAAAACCTTGTCGACCATTGAAATTTATTTATTTTTTAAAGGTTCACTTCAAGAGCTTAGTAAAACTTATGACGATTGTAAAAACTTTAGAGTTTAAGCTTTGTTTTGCCTAATAGAAGGAATTTTTTACCAACAGCCTCTTAATATTTGAAATATTTTTTTCTTAGATTTTTGTTAGGGAAATTTACTCATTGCTTAGGTACTTTGAACATAATGTTAAATCCTGAAATCATAGGAATGAAAATGAAAACAATGCTAATTTAGTTATTAGAATTAGGCAATTTAAACAAGTGATAGTAGTTAAAACAATTATGTTTTTCAAATTAAGTTCACATTTAAATATAAATTGACATTCATTAAGATAAGATAACACACTGCTTTTGGTAAGGTGACATACCTGGTTTCTTATTCAATGATTTAAACATGTCTTCTTTTGACCAAAAATACCTGATAGTTGGTCTCTTTTAGTCATTTAGCATTTTTAAACTTGTATCCTTAATATAAATAATCTAATTTTTGTGTATTTTTTCTAAAACAGGACTAACACTTTCAATATGAAGCAAAAGATTTTTTTATGCTGTCTAATTACGATTTCTATTCAAATAATACTTACTAAAACAGGTAAAGTTACATTTTATTTTTAATAAAAAGGAAATTTTTGTATTTTAATGATTTATTATGCCTGATTTAGATCCTTATACTTGTGGATCTATCGAGATTCATAATGAAGATGATTTGAAAAAAATCCAAAATTGTGTAAGAATTGGCGGCTATGTGCAACTTACAAATTTCCGAATCACCAACACTTCTGACATTGTGACAAGTATTGAAGAGATCTCAAACTATCTGCTGGTCTACCGAATAGAGGGACTTGAAAGCCTGGAAGATATTTTTCCTAGACTAACAATAATTCGTGGACATGATTTACTATTTGATCGATATTCTCTTGTGGTATATGAAAATAGGGAGATACGTAATATAGGCTTGAACTCTCTACTGAAAGTTCGAAATGGTCATATCAAGATTGAATCTAATCCAGTTTTATGTTATACGAAAACAGTAAATTGGATCTACCTTTTGGAAAATCATTTGACACAGCATTTCTTTATACAGGTAAGATTTTATGTATCTACATACATATATACTTTTATATGATTACCTATAATACATGCATCTGTATATAAACGATTAAAATTTAAGTTCTGTTGTGAAGCCCAACTGGAGGAAAGGGATTTCTCTGATTTTGGTTAAAGCTTACCGTGCGGGCCGTGCTTCGTTGGGGCAATTAAAGACAAATTCCTAAAAAGTGTTAAATGTTCAAAAAGAAAAACAGTTTTCCTACTTTTAATGTCTCGATAACTTGAGGTAGGTGCGCGGTTGAGTGTATGCAAAGATTATTTGCATTGATGACAAACCATACCGTTGAAAGTGAATTAAAACCAATTTGGCTTTATTTCACTTTGTTTAAGTGCAATAAGGCCGACTGTTCGAAATTGGCTTTAATACACTTTACAAAAGTGAAATAAAGCACCACATACCTCACTGTAAAAATAATTTGGTCTTATTTCTCAAAATAATTTGGCCTTATTTCACTTTGTCAAAGTGCAATATGGTCAACTGCTGAAAAGTGGTCTTATTTCACTTTTGTATAGTGCAATATGGCATAATCTTCAAAAGTTGGTTTTATTTCACTTGGCCTTATTTCATGGCACCGTTGGATATACTGAGTATTGGACTGAAAGAATGTTTTCTTTTTATGTTTTTCCAAATGAAATTTTTATTTTTTAATTCATATTTTATTTGCATTATGTATGTATTACAACGCATGAAGTCATATTCCAAACATTTTGGTGACTCACTGTTGGGTTGCAATTTTTAGCTGATGTTATCATAACAAATTGAATTGTTTATGTTCTGTATTGCACTTCTGTGGCCTTGGGAAATCCTTGAGTTAGATTGTGTATTATATGGGAAGCCTTACTTTCGTCTCATATAACACATCTATCTACTCTAAGTTAATTCATATCACAAATTTCACACCCTGGGGACTTTTTGTTTTTCATTAAAAAAAAAAAAACAATATTATATTTAAATGCCTGGTTCGCAATGAGACAAGAAAACAAATTAACATACTCAATATTTCTTCTTTATACATATGTATATATTCGTAAGCTTTCTATATAAAATCTATAGTATTATCATGGAGCTGTTATATTTTACGTTTGCCGTAGCCACAAGGTGGCGTTGGAAGTTTTGTTACTGTTATGCGTGGTTTAATAAAAAGACGAAGTTCTTTTCTTTGCGTCTGAATTAAGACTACTCATTTATTCTTATGAAATTTTATTTACAGTGTCGATGAATTGGCATCGACAGATACTTAATATTAATATTGGATGGAGAGATGCTGCACACTCAGCATATTTGCTGTGTTATAAAAAGAAGATAAGGCACCCAAAGAAAAGTATCTCATGACGGGTGGCAGTTGATGTTTATTTCATAAACATAAACAAATGCATATCCGATCCGGAAGGGATATCCGCAGTTAATTAGAAGATATTATGCATGGTAAGCACAATAATAGTGACGGGCACAACATTACAAAACTTGAAGTAAAATAACTGAAATAACTAATGTCGCCGTAGCCACTAGGTGCCGCCCCCGTATAATCTCGCGATGATAGTATTATATACTTTATTATACAAAGTTGACAAACAATATACTTATATTAAGCCACTAATTATAGTAGACTACTTGCAAGTTAGTAAATAGTACTACAATTAAATTTTTTTTCATTATAGAACAATCAAAATGATAACGAGTGTCCTAAATGCGTAAAAATACATGAAGAATTGGAAAAAAACAATTTTTCAGAATTTAAATATTTTAGATTTAATTGCTGGAACAAAAATACCTACCAACTTAAAAAACCTTTCGAAACAACAAAAGGTTGCCCTGAAAGCTGTAAAGACACAGGCTGCAGCAATGAGGGTGAATGCTGTTCGCCGTTTTGTTTATCAGGATGTCATGCCGAAAATTGCCGCATATGCAAGGATTTCAAAAATTTTAATGGGAAATGTATTCCAACTTGCAATATTCCTTACTACAAGGTACACATTTTTGAATATTTATTTTAATATACATATGTATGTATGTATGCATGTACATAAGTAATACTTTGGTAGCTTATAAGTAGGACGCCTTGTCATTTAAGTAGAAATAAGATAATTTTGCAAATTAAAAAAAGACTTACCCACAAAACGGTTAATTTCGTTTGATGCCACCAACTTTTAAATTATGTGTATGTAATGTATGTATGTACATTGTAGTTAATCGTTTTTTTAGATTTCAATTTCTTTTTATTTATCGAATTCTGACATTTTACAAAATTGACTTTAGAAAAACC
The DNA here is from genome assembly GCA_951509635.1 of Eupeodes luniger. Lineage (NCBI taxonomy): Eukaryota > Metazoa > Arthropoda > Insecta > Diptera > Syrphidae > Eupeodes > Eupeodes luniger. The sequence continues at coordinate 168,786,134 of OX608073.1, forward strand.
CAAATTGCTTATTTTTGTGTGTCGTTTAAAATTTTGACATTTTCCAGAATATTATCATTAACATACATACATCGATCAAACAAAGTTGTGACAATTTCTTTTTGCTACGACTTAGGAAACCCACGACCAGAAATTTAGTAAAAACAAATTTATACTGGAATACTTATTATAAATGGATTTTCAATAAGGGCGGGTAGATGTTTTCAATGTCAATTGTGGCGTTTGCTTTGTGGCACGTAGCGCCGCCGTCCTGCTGGAACCACATGTCGTCTAGGTCCATATGGTTCAATTTGGGCCATAAGAAATTAGTTATCATCGTACGGTGACCACCTCACTAACGTGCGTCGTTTTCAAAAAACTACGCACCAATTACATGGTTTATAGCTAAATAGTTAAAGTTAAATAACCAATAATTCCTGGATGCAAACAATTTCATCGTTACTCCAAATATCAGATTTTCGACTTAGATTTTGTCAATTAAGAGTATCTCAATTTAGGTATTCAACTCGTTCAATTAAGTATCTAAAAATCCAAATATCCTGGATAGCGTATCCAACTCGAGATTGAAGGCAGCCATTGACTGACAGATAGATTATCCGGATACCTTTTTGTAGTGTTTTATTGTAAAAGAAAGAACAGCTGGGATGGCAAAAAAGGAATCTAAGGGTATCCAAGAATTTATGGTATATGTGCGTATCTGAGAACAGAACAGCTGAATTAACATATAGTTGAATTTAAAGGAGCCTGAAAATTGATTTCAAATAATGTTTTTTTTTTTAAAGTTAAGTGTTGGCACGATTTGGTGGCAACAGAAACTACTTTTATTAACTCTTCAGTGAAACACAATTGTCTGTGTGAAGGAGTTATAAAATCCTTTGAAATAAATTTTATTAATATAATTATAGCTACATTTATAATTCATTTTACTATACTCACATTAGTTTCTTAATTTTAGGATTTTTTTTAATTTTATTAGGTTATCTAGGTTATACAATTACAGTTTTTTAAGGTTCTATGCGTGCTTAATTATGGAATGAAAATGGTACAATAAAAAAGGGTTAAAATGGATGCCAATTTGTATGGCGGAGACTTCCGGCATATTTGTTTATCCGAAAGCCGCTAGCCACCAGGGAGGTAGTACGTTATGACATAACAACCCGATCATACTGGGTTTGCAGCAGGGTTGTTAACACTCCCCCTTGGTAGTTCCGACCGTGGGCTAACATCTTTCTCAGCTCTGATATCTAGAACAGCTAATTTCACTGCTGGCCTTTCATAAACTCCACTTTGTGTTTGCACAACGGCGCTTCGAACTTGGCCGTCTTTAGAAATCGAAGTTTGGATTACACGACCTTTGGGCCAGCAGTTTCTTGGGCTCATTGGATCGACGATCAGGGCAATATCACCTTTTTCAATAGGCTTCGCTGAAGTAAACCACTTGGTTCGGCGGGTAATCGTCGGAAGATACTCCCTTACCCAGCGTTGCCAGAAGCGTTCTGCGTACTGTTGCGATATAAGCCAGTTTCTTTTAAGTAATTTAGTGTCACTGTTGAGTACTGTGGGTGGTTTGCTGCCATTTGAAGACCCCAGAAGAAAGTGATTGGGAGTTAACGCTTCTTCACTTTCGTGGTCGATGGGAATATAGGATCGGGTAAGTGGACGGGAATTCACTATGTTTTTAAACTCTATAAGCATGCTCTGTAACAACTCATCCGAAGGATTTCTAGCTGGCACTATGTCGTAGAGGGAGGTTTTTACTGACTTCACTAGCCTTTTCCAGCTGCCCCCCATATGTGGTGACCCCGGTGGAATGAAGGTCCATTTGGTATCGGTTGTCGTGAACGTCTCCATCAGTTTTTCAGTGTTGACTTCTTTAAGCGCCTCTCTTAGCTCTCGCTCAGCACCATGGAAATTTGTTCCGTTGTCGCTGAAGATCTTGATCGGAACGCCACGCCTTGCCATAAAATTTCTGAGAGCCCAAATGCACGAATCTGCCGATAATGAGTGTGCGATTTCAAGATGAATTGCTCTGGTTGTTAGACATGTCAACAATACTCCCCACCGTTTCTCGGTCCTTCGAAGAATACTCATATTCATAGGCCTAAAGTAGTCGACTCCGACGAATGAGAAGGGTCGACAGAATGGAGCAATTCGTGTTGGTGGGAGTTGAGCCATCATAGGAGGTTGCGGTTTGGCTCTGGTATTTTTGCAATCTTGGCAGTTTTTTCTTACAAGTCTTAATGCAGATCTCATATGAGCGATGTGAAATTTCTGCCGCAGTTCGTTTATAACGGTTTCGTGGTTTCGATGGTTGAAACGGACGTGAAGATCGGTGATGATTAGCGCGGTGATGGGATGATTTCTCGGGAGAATTATGGGTTTCTTAACGTCTTCGCTGACATCAGCAGAGGAAGGTATCCTGCTATTCACTTGAATAACCTTATCTGCGTCTAGGTATGGACACAGATTGTAGAGTATGCTGCTCTTTTCAACGGATTTTTTGGAGGATAAGTTCACAATTTCATTCTGATACTCGCTAGTCTGGGCTTCACGGAATAATTCAGCTTCGGCAGATCGAAGTTCTTCTTGTCTGAGATATCCCTTTCTCTGCTGATGAAGAATACCTGATTTCCTTTGATGTCTCTTGATACTAGTATTGTGGATGAAGCGGAAAAAGTATGCTGCAGTCCTAATTAGCCGTCTCCAACTTGAGGTATCACTGATTCGAAAATTGTCTTCTTTCTACAGAGTGTGTAGGTTGACAAAACATGTTTTTATCTCCTCAACTGTGGCATTCTCAGGGGGTATTTCATTTGGCCAAGGACTCGGGTGAGTTTTCAAAAATTCTGGACCCGTAAACCACCGATTGGACGCCTTAAACTCGGGAACTTTCTGCCACTTCGTTCCTTCATCAGCAACATTTAACTTAGTTGAAACCCATTTCCAATCGGATATTTCTGAAAAGTCCAGTATTTCGCTTACACGAAAGGCAACGAATGGTTTGTATCTGCGGTGATCAGATTGAATCCAGCTTAGAACATTTTTTTAATCCGACCAGAAAGTACACTGGGAAATACGGATCGTGTGTGATTTTGTAATGACTTTCGCAAATCTTACGCCGAGGACTGCCGTCTGAAGCTCAAGCCTTGGGATCGATAAGCTATTTAATGGAGCTACTCTCGTTTTGGCACCAATCAGGACACAGTTTATATTATCGTCATTTCCGATTCTCAGGTATGCAACAGCGGCGAAACCATTTTCGCTTGCATCCACGAATACGTGCAACTGCATTTCGGAACTCGGATCAGGATTATTGACGATATAGCATCTTGGAATTTTGAGTTTCACTATTTCAGGCAGGTATCGAATCCATTTCAGCCACTTTTCTAACTCCGCATCTTTGATCTCTTCGTCCCATCCGATATTGGATCGCCATATATCCTGTAGAAGTACCTTAATGTACATGAGGAAATGTGCTAGGAGACCTAATGGGTCGAAGATCGTCATCAAAATCCTTAGAACTTCTCGTTTTGTTGGACGTTTGTGACCGGAAAGAATATCAGCTTGAACTGCACTGGCATTTATTTTATAGGTAAAGCAATCAGATACAGTGCATCACCACATGCCTAAAACCTTTTCAGTCCCCATTTCCACGTCAAGAGCAAGATCCACTTGGTCGGTTGGTTCAGATTTCATTGCTTTCACGACTTCAGGTGAATTAGAAATCCAGTTCCTAATGAAGAATCCAAACAAACAAATTTGTTTAGCCAATTGTGTAGCCTTCTCTTCCGAGCTTGTACTATCCATCAGATCATCGACATATTGATTATTTTTGATCGATTGGACAGCTCTTGGAAACATGGCGGAAAATTCATCGGCATTCTTTCTGATCACATACTGCGCGCTGGCGGAGGCAGATGTCGCTCCCATTATCATTACTTGCATTGCTAACACCTCAGGTTCAACTTTTCCTCGCTGGCACTCCATAAAAACCTTTGAAAGTGTTGGTCTTCCTTGCGAATCTGAATTTGGTGGTACATTTCCATGATATAGGTATGCGAAGATTGCAACTAGGTTTTCTCTGAATTTAAACAAAACAGCTACAAGTGATGTAAGTTGACCTGGACCCCTTAAAAGCATAGAGCTCAGCGATATACCTTGAACGGTCGCTGCTGCGTCCCATACGATCCTTAGCTTCCCAGGTTTGTTTGGATTGAAAACAGGAAATATAGGAAGATACCAACAGCGGTCACCTCTTTTGGCTACTTCTTCTTTTGTGAGCTTTCTAGCATACCCTTTTGTGATAAATTGTTTGATCTTCTCGTCTAGGGATTTAGCCAGCTGCGGCTCCCTCTTCATTCTCTTATGAAGACAAGCTAATCGCCTTTTTGCCATGGGAAGACTGTTTGGTATAGCGAAGTCGTCGAATTTCCAGAGCAGCGATGTTTCGTAGCGCCCATTTTTTCGAATTGTATTGGCATCTAGCTGATCCAGCGCACGCTTGTCTTCAGTTGGCATCAAGACCTTGTCTGCGTTTGATATCCCGAAGTTATCCATGCAAATATAATCTTTTACTAGACGCTGCAATCCAGTATCATTGCATTCACATATGTGAAAATTGTGGTGTTGGTATCTTAATTCACCGTCATGCAACTGTTGAGAGCAACCACCATGCACAAGCCATCCCAAACGAGTCTTAGCTGCGACCGCCTCTTCGGTTCTCCCTTCTCGACATTTTAGAGGAAGTCCCAATTTTGTATGCTTCAGGCTAATTAACAAAGGTGGAGATTGATTATCATTAGATTCAATGGGTAGTCCTTTGAGATGTTCATATTTATTCTGTAGGTCTTCGAAATTTAGAGATTGATAAGGCAGCGATAGGTTATTCACAGTGTGAACGTCAGAAAATGCATAAATCTCAGCATCAGGTACTGTGCTTGAAATTCGGAGAGTGAGCAATTGTGACTGGTTTTCATATCTATTAGTATTGCCAGTCCACTTTAGACACAACGGCTGTGGTTTACCTTTCATATTAAGTTGGGTTGCGAGTTCCTCGTCCATCAAGGTCATGGACGAACCATCATCCAGGAAAGCGAAAGTCTAAAGTTGAGATCCATTCCCATACAGGATCACTGGTACGATTCGAAATAGAGTGGATTCACAGTTGTTACGATGAGCGTTGCAATGGCTTTTCATATGGACCGAAATGTTTCCTTTCACCTCTTGAATTTCTTTCTTGATCGATTTCTCGACGTTGTTCTGATCATTGTGCAATAGCGGATGATGTTTGAAGGTGCAATTATTTTTGCCGCAAACTGATGTTAAAGGGCAATTCCGTATATTGTGTTTGTTTAAGCATCTTCTACAAAGTTGGTATTCTCTTACCGTTGCCCACTTCGAGGTTCGACTGAGCTGCTGGAATTGTTTACATACAGCCACTGAACTACAACTTCCTTAGCAAACGTAGCACTTATGTTTTGATTCGTTATTATTTGCATCAACCTGTGAGTGAGAATTAAGGAATCCGGATTTTGGTTTGATCTCTCGAAATCGACTGGTACCTTTGCTCTTTACAGATGGCGTTTGAGTATGTGGAACTAGCACCCCGTTGGCGGCTTCAGCAAGTTGGTAAATCCATGCACTAAAGTGGGAGAGAGTGCAATCCGGCAACATCATCTTATAGATACCCCAGTTCAGGAGGATAGTTGGCGGAAGTTTACCTTCAAGCTGAGTCAGGAGCGAGGGGTTGTTTAGATGAGCGTATAATCCTGTTGCTTGTATAGTGGCATATAAGTTTTGAACTTCCAATGCGAAATTCAAAATTGTCTCTAACTTCCCATCTTTGGGTGGAGGTGTCGTATTAACCTTCTGAAGCAGTGTTTGGATGATAAGCTCCGGTCTTCCATAAAGTGTCTTCAGCCTCGACATAACTTGATGAAAGCAATTCGGTTGCAAGAGTAACCATCTGACTGCGGTTTTTGCCTTTCCCGTCAAGGCCTTATTAAGTCACGTTCTCTTCATCTGTAAAACCACAAAGTTCGGTACTCCTTTCAAAACTGGATATGAACAACGGCCATTGTTCAGGATCTCCATCGAAACTTGGTAGGTCTTTGGACATCAAATGACGCGCAGCTATTTGATTTTTACTTCAGCTCCGTGTTTGTGGTTCACTTACATTTGGTGGTAGAAAAGGTACTGTTGAAAGGGGCGTTAATAATGCTTGAGGCGGAAACTGGTGCTGTGGTGGTACGTATGATGCTCGAGGTGGGAACTGCTGCTGTGGTGGTACATATGGTGCTTGAGGTGGGAACTGCTGCTGTGGTGGTACGTATGGTGCTCGAGGTGGGAATTGCTGCTGTGGTGGTACGTATGGTGCTCGAGGTGGGAATTGGTATGTTATATAATTGGAGCATGTTGAATTTCCGTCGACATCTCATTTGTCTTGCACAAGTTTCCGGGCCATAACCTAGTAAGATCACAATCATGACCATTGTATTGCAATATAGGCTCAAATGGATGTCCTTGACTTGGATCTAAATCTTAATGAATCAATTTTGACTGCGACAAAGGCTTGCGTGAATCATCTCCTAACCACTTATTCACTTTGGTGATAGACATTGCTTCGGCATCGGTAACTGATGATCCGTCTTCCCTTGGCACCTTGCTCAAGATTTTATTTTTCTTCTCCAAGTACTCGTTATCTCTTTTCTCCTTCAACTCCCTTTCTTCACTCAACAACTGCAGCTCTATCTGAATATTCCTCTCAAAGGCAGTTCTAGACCCTCTAGAACTGATTGAGAAATTTGACAATGATCGTGGCTGTTTCGATAAGACAATGGGATTTCCCTTTAAGAAAACCTTAGTCGAATGTGTTGCAGGATGAATTGCAGCATCAACAGTGTCAGTAAGGTGTGGTGCAGCAGTTGTATGGATACACGAAGCATATGAGGTACCATGTGTAACGTTAGTGCCATGGGTATCAGCACCAACACCCGTTGTTCGGGTCGCAGCGGCAGCAGAAGAATGAAGTCCATCAAAACCTGGATACGAGTTGATGATGCTTGAAGTGGAAGCGGCACTAAAAACTGGATACGAGTTGGCGATACTTGGAGTGGAAGTAGCACTGAAAACTGGATACGAGTGAGATTCACTTGAAGTAGAAGTAGCTGTAGCAATAACAGGAGCAGTAGCAGTAGCAGTGATGTGTTTAGTAACAGTACCATCTCTAACAAAGGTGGCATGTGTTGCGGGTGGCTTAGTAGATACGGGTGTATCCGAATGACCAATTGTATCGAAGGTTCTCGTGGCATGTGATGCAGCGTTCTTTCCAAAAAATCGTCTCGGAATAGCACCTCTACTAATCGTTCCGGCTGGATCGGCAACAACGTTGGATAGGTGGTGACTAAAGATGGCAGCAGTTGACATGGAATTTGAAAATCCATCTGTGGTAGCACGTGCCGATGTTGACTGCACATCTCTTAATGTGATGTCACGTCTAGAATCTAAATACAAGCTGGATTCAATGTGACCTGCTTCAAAAATATTTTCAATACAATAAAAAAGGGTTAAAATGGATGCCAATTTGTATGGCGGAGACTTCCGGCATATTTGTTTATCCGAAAGCCGCTAGCCACCAGGGAGGTAGTACGTTATGACATAACAACCCGATCATACTGGGTTTGCAGCAGGGTTGTTAACACTATTGTTAATTACTATTATCCATTGAAAGCTCTATTTTACAATAATTTTGGGCCTCAAAATCTCAATGTTTGTCTACTTTTTGTGAACAGCTATAAGTTGACAAAATTCAACTAGCTTTGTGAATGAAAAATTACATTACAAAGCTAGTCAATTTGGAACTGTCATATAATGCCAAGTGCAAATACATAAAGTAAGAAACATTTATGTGTTCAGAACTTTATTCAGAAAATAGTTATTTTTGTTTTTAAATTTAATAAAACGAAATCCATATCCATACTTCCATACTAATATTATAAATGCGAAAGTAACTCTGCCTGTCTGTCTGTTACTCGAATAAGTTTTCGAAGCTAGTGGAACTGATAGAACATAATGCGGACATATGTAGCTAAGTTTATATGATTTTTTGTGTCTGTTGGTAGCAATATAGGTATACCTACCTGTCTTTATCCAAACAGAGCAAATGTTCACTTTAAGTGAATTAAAATCCTTACCTACACTATTTTTTTACCGCTACCGAAAAAAAGTAGAGTACATGCGATTTGTACTATCGAGGGAATACATAACTTAAGGAAGTCTTTAATTCCGAGTATATTGTATTCACAACATTTTCGAACGTTTATTCATTTCATTCGGAAATACAAAATGCACATTAAAGGGAACACTACGTCCAATTAAAATAATATGCAATTAATTTGTTCTTTAAAAATATGAAGTTGCATTTATCCTTTAAATTTCTTCGGAGCGATGTGTAATAATTGTATTCGTTATTCTATCCCTTTCCATAAACGATAAGAGTAATTGACGGTGAATTGCTGAACTCATTCCAAATAAAAAGTTATGACCGATTTCCTGAAGGGTGGTTTGCAAAGTTGACATTAATGTAGCAAAAAGTCTAAAACAAAATTAACATTGCACGATGAATTCAAAGTTGTGACAGTTAATTAAAAATAAGTTTATCCAACTGTTAGTTTAATATTCTGGTTAGTTAACACTTATTATTTAGTATTAAAGTAAAACGTTGTATAACATCCTAACCTTTCAAATTGACCATTAATCTAAGCTTTAAAAATAATTGTTTCATGAAATCGAAAGCTAAGTATACACGATTGAAAGATCTTCCAATATTGGCCATACTGTCAAAAGTCTTCCAATAGCATCTAATAAGGTGACAGTTACCACTTTTCTAAAGGATAACTTTCCGTTTATACTGTTGTTTTTATTTATCTAAATTTTAGACAAGTTTATACTTAGCTCTAGACTCTAATGTCTTCCATAAAAGTAATGTTTTAAAATTTTTTAAAATTAACAATTTATAAGTCTTGTTTAAAAAAGTATATTTTTCTTACCAAATTTAAAAATATTGTTTATAGTTAGGTGACAAGTGCCTTACTGAAAATCAATGTAAGGATATGCGTTTTATTCCACATGCTGGTTTTTGCATTGAAAACTGTCCACCAAGTTATCAAAAGGACGATGATAATTTAAGATGTAATTTGAAGTGTAAGGGTAATTTTACAATACGCTCCAAAAAGGACTTGGAAAACGTTAGAGACTGCGTTGTTATTTTAGGTTCATTACATATCGAACTAAAAGGAGATCAGTGTAAGATATAATAATAAAAATTCTTCTAATTTCTTTTTAATGTCAATTAAAATGTTTTTTGTTATTTAAAAGCCCATAACATCATTCAAGAACTTGAAAGTGCCCTAGGAGGAATAACGGAAATAAGAGACTACTTAAAAGTTACGAATTCACCTCAACTCATGAGTTTGGGTTTCTTCAGAAAGCTTGACACGATAAGGGGTGAAAATTTAATAGACCAAGAGTATATTTTATTTAATTTTCTGAGATTATTATTTATTAATCAATATATTGCAGAGTTGCTTTGTTTGTTGTTGATAACTTTCATATGGAAGAAATTTGGCCAGCTAATCATAAAGTTGCCATTTTTAATGGCCGCATATTTTTTCACTTAAATCCACGACTTTGCTATGAAAAAATACTCGAATTAGCTCCATCAATAAAGAATATGGATAAGATTGAAATAAGAGATGCATCACATAATTCGAATGGCGAAAGGACAATTTGTACTTTGGATAAATAATTAACTTTGATGCTTAAACTAATAAAGATTTTTGTTTTAGGTGGAAGTGAAGTAAAACAAATTTATCCTATAATTGAAGCTTATAATGCAACTGCTGCTAGAGTAAAACTGACTCCTCTAGCCTCTTCTGATAGATACTCTATTTTAGGTTATTTATTTTACTATAAAGAAGCTCCTCTAAAAAACGTTACAATGTTTGATGGAAGACATGGATGTGGTCGTGACAAGTTAGCAAATATTTCTGTTTTTTTTTAACTGATTCATTTGTTTATTATTATTTTAGCTGGATAATGGATATGCAATTAAATCCAAATATTCGACATGTGTTTTCAAATTTGAAGCCAAATACACAATATGCGTACTTTGTGAAAACATTTAGTTCCTTAGAAAATAACTATCAAAAACAGGATTGGTATTCTGCAATTCAATATTTTACAACAAAAACAGCAAAACCAGGTGCTGTGCAGAAAATTTATTCACTTCAGATTGCTGACACCGCAGTTGTAAGTATTTTTGAAAAAAGTATCTTACTTGTTAAACTTATAGAATACAAATAATTAACTCAATTAAAGAGTAGACTTAAACGTAACGCAACATTTCTTGACAGATTCTGACAGAAAACTTAAAGTTCAATCAAACAACCTTAAGTTTATCTTTGAAAATTTGTTCTTAAAATGCATATTTATAACTCAAAACATTTCTTAGCTTTTAATTATTTCGTTAGAACTCGAAGTAAATTTATTTTTCAGATGATTTTGGATTCAAAACAACAAAATCCAAACGAATAAATTATTATTACTTTTATAGCAACCATTATTATTTTTCAACAAAGTTGTCTTAATCGGAAGTAATATTTTGGCAGACGGTCAATCAGATACTAGAAACTTGCCGTTTCTTCAAGTCCCTTATATCGGCTTAACCTGCCCAAAGTTGATTACTTTTGATTTGGCTGTAAACTATTTTGACATAAATTTAAATAGTTAATACATTTGATCAAATGGTCAATTTGAAGAAATTTTCATTTTAGCTTACCCATATACCAATTTCGTTTGGATGCTTTATGTATTGCAATATTGTGTATTATTTTGTTTTCTTTATCATATTCGATGTTTTTAGATTTTCGACGGAAAAGTTTTAATGCATGGCCGTATTACATAATGTTAGCGGTCACAGTGTCTTTGGACATGCCCTAACGGACATAAGGTACCTATAGATCCAAAAACACTCTATATGAAGATATAAATCGTTCGTACGTATCACCCTTCAAAAACCCATTTGTTTACATTGTTGTATTTGTAATGGGGACGAATTCATCGAGAAAAATTGACGTGTTTTCACGCAAAAATAGAATTAACTAATTAGTTTTTTGGGGAAATTTCATAAATTAGAGGAGAAATGACACAACTAAGAATAAGTTTATGAGCCTGATTTCCGGTTCAGCTTGTAGGCAAACCAAGATATCTACCGAGGATTTATATCTTTATTAGAGTATTTTTGGTAGAGATATTTTATGTCTTTCTCATAACTATGTAGTTGTGTCTTTTGCCCGCACAAAGCTAGGGGAGAGAGTCATTTGGGTATATAGAGTGAGACGGCTGGTTTCCGCACTTGCTGAAATAATGTCTATTGGACCTTATATTGGTTGCATTCACAAAGCTAGTGGCTACGTAGTCAAGGGATTCTGATTGGCTAAATCTAACTACAAAAGTAGTTGAAATTTCCCCTCCAACGTAGTGTAAAAATGTCGGCTATAAAGTTAGTGCACACTGGTTTTGACGTTTCACAATCAGCTGCTCGGTAAGGTCACAAGAATTCAAAATGAAATGAATCTTTCGGTATTTAAATACAAATATAAATCAATCATATTATACCTTCTATTTGGTTTTATTGAATTTAAAAAGAAAAAAAACTATTTAAAATTCTGAAAACACAAATGTTTCTTGTTTTATATATTTGTATTTGTCATTAATATGACAGTTCCGGATTGACTAGCTTTGTAGTGCAATTTTGCATTCACAAAGCTAGTTGAATTTTGACTACGTAGTCACTAGCTTTATGAATGCGCCCATTATGTTTAAAATTATTTCTAAGGACATAATATCAAAAAAGTTTTTCTTCTTCAAACATTTATAGGGCTTTCTTATTTACACTTTTAATTAATCACAATGAACACGCAAAAAGGCTCCAAAGACATATTATGCAATGTCTAAACTCTAAAGGCAGTTGCGTGCTTAACGGATTAACTAGATTAAAGAATTACTGATTATGAGGACTTCGAAAATCGTCTATGATAGTTGCATACAATATACGTACTACATTCGCACTAGAATATGCATACATGTATATACTTTATATATAGGGTCCGCCATCTAACGTTTTTTTTCAACTAGTGCTTATTTCGCGAAAGGTTTCATGGAATTAGTTTTATCCTTCGGCTGAACGAATATGGTTGTGTATACGCTTGAACAACGCTTAGAGAAGATGCCGATTTTGCCAAAAAAATCATCTTTTTACATGAAGCTCATTTTGATCTTAGCGGGTATGTAAACAAGCAAAATTGTTGCATTTGGGGCACAGAAAACCCGCACGCATACATTGCAAAGCCGATACACCCAAAACGTGCCACTACTTGGTGCGGATTTTGGTCCAGAGGCATAATTGGGCCATTTTTCTTCGAAAATGAGCAAGGAGTGGCCGTTTCAGTCAATGGCGATCGTTATTGTTGAACGAATTTTTGTTTACAAAAGGAGGAGGAGGATATTGGCAACATTTGTTTCAACAGGACGGCGGCGCTACGTGCCACACAGCCGAAGATACACTCGATATATTTATAGCATTTTGAAAAAAAAAAGTTATTTGGTGGACCCTTTACCTATTTTTCAAAAACAACTTTCCTTAAAATATATTATCACAGAGTCAAGTGGTGTAAAAACATTGCTCAACCTAGTTCTAATATTCTAGACTTCCAACTTTAAGGTTCTAATAAATAAAAATTCTATCTCAAAATGAGAGTTCTAACGCTTGAGAACAAAATGAAGAAATCGAGTTCTAAATGTTCAATAGACCGACGGATATATCAAAATTGTATCCTATATTTTTATTTTATAACAAAAATAATGGACATAGATCTCATTTTAAAAGATTACCTTTAGCACAAATAACATCTACTTTTTTATATGTTTTCTCAGATAATCCATTGGTGGCCACCAAAAAATAGCAATGGTATCATCCAAAAATATCTAATCCGTCACGAGTTGACAAATCATCACGTTAGTAAGTATCCTGTTTGTCACAAAGTTATAATTTGTATATGTGTGGTTTTAATTACTAAAACTTTTGTATCGGAGCGTTTTATAGAATTCTAAAATCAACTCTAGGTACGTACTAACATACTTATGCTTTGGTTCATTTAAATAAAGGTAACTTAAACGTTTTATTAAACAGTGAAGTTCATGGTTGTTAACAAAGCTGCAGAATTTCTCTACAGACTTCACACGCACAAATTAACATATTTTTCAACTTAACTAGTTTTTCCTCGAAAAACCAGGCAATAAAATAAGTTCAAATAAATAAAGTTAGTAGGAAACATTTATTAAAATACGTCCATTTGTGTTCATTCGTTATTTGTATGTATTATTATAGTATAAAATTAGCTGTTTGATTTGATGACATTATGTTCTTATTACTTTCCAAAAGAAGCTATGTTAAGTAAGTGCTGTATACCGGGCATGTCGGAATTCATATTTAAAAAATAATTGCCTTAAAATCATCTACCAAATTGTAATAATAAGGAAATTCATTGCAACAATATTTCTGTCTTGTACCCAATATTATATGTTGCCTCTATTTAAGTAAAGTACTGTATGTAGATAATTTATTTTAATTTGGGGACAGTACGATAGAATTGATAATGGCTTTTTGTAAAGGGTTTAGAAACAATAATTTTTTTACTATGAGAGAAGGGCTTTAGCTCGATCCGTTTGGGAGATAGGAGCAGTTTTCAAAAAATTGCTTAAATAAAATAAAAACTATTGCAACACTAAAGCTACGAGCAGACGGCATATAAAAGCCGCAAACGTTTGCGGGTCTGACGCAATTTTCACGTTATCATTTGCGACTATGGACGCATATCATCTGACTGAACACCCTTTCGGGACAGTCTCCACACACACGCAAATGGTTTCCGGACGATGAGTGACGGCGAGACCGCATATAAGTGCGACAGTTTGCGTGCTTTTGCGGTGACACAAAAACAAATAACGCAAATAATTGTTGTGTGGTCCGAAGCGGGAATGCTTGGTCGCATGTTCGTGTGAAGTTAAGTATACCCGATTTTCCAATATTGGACGAACTGTCAAAAGTCTTCAAATAGCATCCAATTAGGTGACGATTGCCAATTTTCTATCAATTGGAAATTGTCCGGTTATACTGTTGGTTGATTTTATCAAATTTTAGACCATTTTTTGGTAGAAAATATATATTCAAAATTGTGAAATTAAATAATTGTAATAACTTTTTGCAACAAATTGGATAATGCAGCAAACAAAACTTTTTACAACATTCAAAATTTCGAAACGCATTAAGAAGTTCTGAAAATAATAAAATAAATGCTGAGATACTTTTTTTTATTTTTTTTTTAATTCAATTTAATTATAAAAGAATTTTGTCAAGCATAAATAGAATACCAACTTTACTATAGTCTTGACCAGGAGTTTACATTAATAAGTTACCAAATGAAAGGCTTGAGCTTTTAATATATGTCTCGATATATTTGAACTTGAAGTTAGCAGTAGTAAAAAAAAGCATTTCTGTTTTCCATAAAATAGCTTCCGAGATACAAAAGGGAATAAAATAATTTCGATATCCAATAAATGGCAATTTTGTAAGCTTCAAAATATTCTTCTCAAGTGCACAAATTTTAAAATATTTAGATTTTAATTCTTTAAGAACGTTTATTCAACCTTTTAAACAAATACATATGTAGTTCAATAGACCGGGAAGACTATTGAATTTTAGTACAGAAATTGAAATTATTGCAGACTAAAGTGGATAGCTTGGTTTTTTGTCATAAATTAAAGTTCTTGGTGTGAATTAATCCAAACTTGTGTGACATATAATTTGAAAGTCTTTTTAAAGCTCAATCAAATGACATCAAATCAACACCATCCAACCTTCCTATACGGCTATACTTTGAAGTTAAATAATCTAGCCTATCATTTGATATCAAAACTATTTACCTATACCTCTTTTATCAGCAAATATCAAAACAACCCATGTCTTACTGAACGGTAAAATTTAAAATCATTCATTTTTTTTTCAAATTTAAATTGTTAACAAAATCAAGCTTTTATTCTGATACACAATTTTAGCAATACTTTTTCAAGGATTTGGTTGTCTTGAATTATTGGAATATCATGATGTTATGGATATTTTAAATCTTCTTTTACTCTCTTGTTTTGAAAATACTCTTATTTTAATTAAAATAGATACTTACTGAAAATATTAATATATTTAAAAAAAGAGAAATCAATTAATGGCCACGTCCAGGCAGCGGGCTATTAAAAACGAAGCCTCTAATTTTAAAATATCCTATTAATCAATTGTTTAAAAGGTGATATTATTAGAACTGCTATTCCAGGAAGTCCAATCTGCATCGGCATATCCAACAAGTTTTGAATTTTTATTACATCCAACACAAAGCTGTAATTGTTGAGTTCCTTTCAAGTATCTTAAAATGCGTTTAACTTCATTCCAATCACGCTGAGTAGGACAGGATACTTTTCTGCTGAGAATTGAAACGGCTGCTGCTATGTCCAGCCTTGTATTTCCTGATAAGTAAAGAAGTGAGCCAATAGCTTTTCGATACATTTCATTGTCGTCTAAAAGCTCATCATCCGTTGTTTGGTTTTTAAAATATCCAGTATCCAAAGGTATTTTGGATGTCTTCGCATCTGACATATTGAAGGTAGTAAGTATTTTCTTTATGTATTTTTCTTGGTGCATATAATACTTTCCATTTCTCTTTTTAATTTGAATTCCAAGATACAACTTCAAATTTCCCATGTCAGTAATTTCAAAATGTTTTCTAATTTCTGTAATTGTCTGTAAAATTAAATTCTGTTCTTTTGAAATAACCAGGATATCATCAACATAAACAAGTATATATATAATTTTGTCACCTTTGCCTTTTATATACAAACAACTATCAGCTTTACCCCTTCTGAATCAAAAGTTAATTAGGATCAAATTTATCTTTTGATTCCAACATCTCGCTGATTGTTTGAGACCATATATACCTCTATTCAATTTATATACCAAATTTTCTTTTCCGCTTTGTACAAATCCTGGGGGTTGTTTCAAATAAATTTCATTTTCTAGGTTACCATTCAAGAATGCAGTTTTAACATCTATGTGTTGTACTGTCATGTCATTCATTGATGCAATCGCTAAAAGGGTTCGAAGAGTCGTCTGCTTCACCACTGGGGCAAACACCTGGTCGTAGTCCTGACCATATTTCTGTGAGAAACCTTTCGCCACAAGTCTTGCCTTATACCTTTTTGATTCATCAGCTAATGTTTTGATCTTGAATATCCATTTACAGCTTATAGCCTTTTTACCTTTCGGTAACTCCACCAACTCCCAAACATTGTTTCCTTGCATAGCCTGCAGTTCTTCCTCCATGGCACATACCCATTGGGCACTGTCAGAACTTTCCAATGCTTCCTTATAAGTTGTGGGTTCATCCGGGTTAGCTGTTTTATAGCCATATCTTTTAGGAGGTACGCCTTTGTTGGTCCTTGTTGATTTTCTAACATTATCTTCAGAATCAATGCCATCTTCTTCAGAATAGTATAAGTACTTCCATCTTCTGATAACTGTTCTTCAAAATCAACATTGTTTTCATCTTCAACAATTTCTTCATTTTCAATCGTATTAGTTGGTAAGTTGTCGTTTCCTTGGTTCTTGCTGGTAAAAAGATTAATTTCAAAAGTAGAATCATCTTGATATTTTGTCATATCAGGTAATTTGTTCAAGCCGGTATTCATTTCTTCATTAAACTTGACATCTCTGGATTTGATTATCTTGGCTGTTTCTGTATCCAACAGTCTATATGCCTTTGATTCATCACAGAATCCTACAAGTACATATTTATAAGATACATCTTCCAACTTATGTCGAAGATTCTTAATGACATAATGATATGCCATGCATCCAAATGTTCTTATATGAGTCATAGCTGGTTGTCTTTGAAAATACATTTCATAAGGAGTTTTCAGAGTAGCTTTCGATGGTAATCTATTTTGTAAATAATTAGCAGTATTTAAAGCTTCTGCCCAAAATTTTCTGTTCAGTCCAGATTGTATGAGCATGCACCGTGTCATTTCCATAAGACTCCGGTTCTTTCGCTCAGCTACACCATTCTGCTGTGGACTATAAGGGGCTGTTAACTGCTGCTTAATACCTTTACCTTTAAGATAATCTTTCAACTTTTTGCTAGTGAATTCTCCACCTCTGTCAGTTCTTAGTATTTTCATTGGTCTTTCAAAATAGTTTTCAGTTTGTTGTATAAACTCTACTATTTTCTCTACAGCTTGACTCTTTTCTTTCAAAAAATAAACAGTACAGTACCTACTGTAGTCGTCAATCATTGTTAGGAAATATTTGTTCCCACTTGGAGTTATTTCTCTCATAGGTCCACATAGATCTGCGTGAACAAGATCCAAGACCTTATCAGATCTGTTTGTGGCTTGCTTTGGAAACTCTGGTCTTATCATTTTACCTCGCAAACATGAATCACAATGATCAAGACAAGAACATTTAATGAGTTCAACTCCAGTAATTAAATTCTTTTGTATTGCATCTTTTATCGACCTTAAATCTCGATGACCAAATCGGCGATGAAAAGTATGAACACATTCCTTTTCAATGTGTGTTACCCTCTTTGCATACAAATCTTCATTAAGCCTATAAAGGTTTTTATATAAACTAGCCGTTGCATATATTTTACCATAATGTGATAGTTCACAAATCTCATCTTTAAATAGAACTTGCCAACCACTTTCGACAAGTTTTCTAACTGAAAGCAAATTCCCATCTAGCTCAGGAACATAAAGAACATTCTTGACAGGAATTGCCTTATTCTGACAAAGCAATATACCACTGCCAGAACCATTTGCTTCGATTTTGTTCCCATTTGCTAAATAAATGTAATTGCCAGTCTTTCTATTTAAATTTCTAAAAAATTTATCATCATTGCACATATGACATGTAGCGGCTGAATCAATATACCATGCAGAATCAATTTTATTTGTACCAGAATTAAAACACAAATCAATATCGTTTTGGTTGCACTCACCCATACCAGACATCGAAGTTTCAACGGTTTTCTTGGCTTTGAAATTGGGTTTTCTATGCTGTTGCATCTTATTTGGACAGTTCTTTTTTAAATGTCCTGTTCTTCCACAAGAATAGCATTTGACCTTGAAGTTTTGAGTCTTCAATGCAGCATCTTCTAATGGTCCTTTCGAAGGTTTGTCACTTTTATTCTTATGTTCTTGAATCAGCTTTTCTTTAACTAATTCGAGTGTTAACTCTTCGTCTCTTCTGACTTCAAGAGCAGTCACCAAAGAATTGTAGTCGTCTGGCAAACTTCCTAGGAGTAATGCAACCACAAGATGAACTGCTAATTGCTCGCCTAAGCCAATTAGACGATCCACAATGTCCAGCATATCACAAATGTGATCTTCCATTGTTTGTCCGTTCTTAAGCTGCATACGACACAATTTCTTTAACAACGTTACCTTATTCGAGAGTGTTGACTTCTCGTGTGCTTTCTTCAGAGCATCCCAGCATTCTTTAGCAGTATTCAATTTCCGAATATGCATCAGTTGAAAATCTTCCACTGCGAGTCCGATTGTGGCACGAGCTTTCCCATCTTTCAAGGTCCAACTAGCAAGAACAGGATTAGGTGCTGCATCAGCAATAACTTCCCAAAGATCTTCTTTGATTAATAACAGCTCCATCCTGTATTTCCATGTTTGATAGTTGTTGTTGTTCAGCTTCTTGAAAATCGATCTTCCTTCTTCCTTCTTGAAAAAATTTGTCTTTATAATTTTCTGAATTAATTCCTTTAATTATAATTGTTGGGGTTCTGGGCCCATAACCTATTAGAACGGCTATTCCAGGAAGTCCAATTTATAATTAAGAATACAATTAAATTCAACATAAATTAAACAAGATGTTTATTATACAACAAAATATGATCGAATAATATAAACTGAAAAATATCGAACTTCAATATTGTTCGATATTACAACTTTAAATATTAATATCACAAGTGTTTTTATAGTAAAGTATGTACATATATACAAATAGTTCATTATATATATACTAACAGATATTTCAAGAACCTGATGATAAGACCCTCGGGAAAGTTTAATCTAATCGTCTTGCCAAATATGAAAGATTTATTGACAACACGATAGTTAACTATTTAGCTTAGGCATTTTATAGCCACCTTTGGCTATATTTTGCTTTTTAACCCCTAAAATAATTGTGTACTTAAACGTAAATATTAAGAAATTTAAGTTTCTGATAAAACATACAATAATTATAATTATTTTTGTTTCATTTTTTAATTCTAAATGGTTAAATTTTAATTACATTTTTGTAGGATATTCGCAAATTTTTGGATATAGTCCTGATAAAGACGGTAATAAGGATTGTGAATGCAATATCAAGCAAAAACTTCGTGGTCCCACGCCCTCTGATGAAGACTTTTATAATAGAGAAAAGGCTGTTTACGAATCCGCTGTAATGAATTTCATTTATGTTTCATCGTAAGTTTAAGTTTAAGTTTAAGTGATTGTACCTAGATCATAAATAACAATTTTATTTTAAGTGATCGTCTCAATAAAATTGCAAAGGAGAATGAAGAGGAAGAAAAGACTCGTCGAAAGCGTGATTCTCAAAACTTGACTCAAACACCTGAAGAAAAAACTACAGAGAAAAGCGTTAAAAAATTGGATATTAATGATACAGAAACTGAAATTTTGTTGAAAAAACATTTTGCGAAAGTGGAACAGAAATCTATACGCGAACAGGATACAGGCCCAGAAAATTTCCCCATTTTAAAGCCCCCTATTGTTTGTTCGCAGAATTCTACCGAAAAGACGGATTGTGAACCTTTAGAATGTTATTTAGGTACAGAAGTTCCTGGTACAATGCATTCTTATATCTTGGTCGATCTAGTTCCTGAAAAAATTTACCAAGTTTTTGTAAGAGCATGTGTAAAGGATATACCGAATGGTTGCGGTCCGGAAAAATTCATTGAAGTGGAAACACATACCAAAAAGTTGAAAAAAAGACAGGCTTATTTATAGTGTGAATATTAATTTTTTAATTCGAAATTAGAACTTAAGTTTTATGTTGACAGAACTTGCCCAGTGCTATTTATATTGTAGTAGTGGCGCACAAGTTAATGAAAGATGTACAAATCAAATTGCATACGAGTAGATCCTGTCTTTTTAATTTAAAACACTGATTAAAAAACATTTATATTTTTAAATAATTCACTTCTTTTATGTTGGGGTAGATTTCACTAAGAGCAGACCTGCGTATTTAATGGTAAGAACAAGTACCAAGACAATTCGTGATACCCATTTCATTTTATTCAGAAACAGTACAACTCCTTTGCTTGTTGTAGTTTAAAGCTTTTACAGTCAATTTCTTGACAAAGTTCTAATCTCTAAAACTCGGTTTATTGAAAAATTAGAACTCGATCTTGGACTAATTTATTTTTCATCATGTTCCCAAGCTTTAGAACTCTGATTAAGATCTTAGTTTGAGATAGAACTACGATTTATTAGACCTACAAATTCGGGGAGTTAGGATATTAGATCTTGGTTTAGCAATGTTTGAACATATTCAAACGACTTGGTTTTTGGATGAGATTAGGTTTAAGACAGTTTCCAAGCAGTCATGACTATTTATTTCATAATATACGAAGTCCGCATAGCTCCAACAGTTTTTAGTTAAAAGAAAATTTAGACATAAATGTAAAGTTTCTGGGCTTTCATCCAAGTGGCACAAATTTGTTGAAATGCATTAAACAATTTACTTTTATATTAATGTAAATGTACGGTTATAATGACCGGTCTGCACAAACGGACATAAGTGATAGGTCGAGAAACAACGGTCTTAAAGTTTATCGCGCATCAAAATTGTGAACACCAAAGAATGTAGATTAGATAGACCTGTTCGATGATGAAAAACTGTTTGGATTATGGTCTTAAAATGGTTTTACAGGTTTAAACACAGGCCCAGCCCAAGGTAACTCAAACAGACGTCTCACTCTCTATCCACCAACCACACCATCAAGCTCAAGGTTAGATAGTAGATGTCCATGAACGTTACGAGTAAGCCATAAAGTCCATCGACCTTATGTCCGTTTGTGCAGACTTAATTCCCGTATTGATATTGTGCCTGCTGACATTTATTTCTTTTTTTAGTTCAGAGCAGAGCCCGAACTCTCAAACAAAAAATTGTGTTTCTTTTTTACGTCTGAACATTCAGAGCTTCAAATTTGTGTGTTCTTCTGATCGTTTTCTAAGGTTGTTCAAGGCGTGATGTATGAGCTCAGAATAAAATAACTGAGCAGACCGAGTTGAATGCTGAGCATAAGCATTTGACAGGTGATATTGAAGAAAAAAAAATCAAACAGTTAAAATAACGCAAGAAAATAGTCGGGCTAGTGCAGAGGGTAGGTTTATATAAGAAAATAAATAAAATGTTGTTTAAAAGTTCTGTCCGAAAACCTTGGAACAACATCTTCCGCATATTTTTCATTTTTAACAATATGTACGTACATAGGTACAGTTTCAGAATCTTTATCCTAACTTTCTTCAAAATACAAATTTGATTATAATTAGTTTTTCCATACTTTAAGCTTTGAATCCTAAGGCGCCAGTTATAGCTATCATTGGTTTTCATCATTGAAAACAAACATTGGAATTTTTTGGCAGGTCATTTATAGCTATAATTAGAAATTTCTGTCATTGAAAAAAATTTTCTGATTGAAATCCACCGACAAATTTTTACTTATAGAAATCTGTCATTGGAATTGTGTGAAATTGGAACACAAATCAGTGGAACGATTCGTTTCACGATTGAACATAAAAGTATCAGCTGTTCAGGAAAATGAATTTCCGTCCGGAAAATAGAACAATACATTTTTAGAGAAAAATAAATGCGTACATAAATACACTTTTTTTTTGTCAAAAATATTCTTTGTGTGATTTCCGATCGATAAGTATATAATTTTCATTTCTAATCAAAGGGAAACACCGTCAAATATCGATTCAAAAATTTTTCCGGATCGATTTCAATGATAGCTATAACTGGCACCTAAGGCGGCCATACACTAATAACTTTCCCGGCTTGATGCCTTGATGAAAGTTATTTAATGTTAAGGCGCCAGCAAAAACACTCTAATGAAGATATAAATCCTTCGTACGTATCACCCTCCAAACCCCATTTGTTTACATTGTTGTATTTGTAATTTTGACATTATGTCCATGAATAAATGTGAAATTCAAATAACTGATAAACTAAATTTCCACGCACCGGACCTCATTAATTGTGTCTTAGTGTGCGTGTTTTCACGCACACTATGAATTACTTTATGAGGTCCGTTTCCGGTTTAGTTTGTAGGCAAACCAATATAGCTACCGAGGATTTATATCTTTACTAGAGTGTTTTTGGGCGCCAGTTATAGCCATCATTGGTTTTCATCATTGAAAACAAACATTGGAATTTTTTTACAGGTCGTTTATAGCTATCATTAAAAATGTCTGTCATTGAAAACAAATTCCTGATTGAAATCCACGAAAAACTTTTAGGGGCCGGTTATAGCTATCAGCAAAATCCATCAGCAAAATTTTTGTTCTTAGTTTTTGAACATGTTACAGATTTATTTCTAGCAAAAGATTGATGCAATAAGATGAATCCTATATTTAAGTATTTTTTCAAAAATAAACAATTCATTTAAAGTTTTATTTAATCTATAAATCCAATTTATTTTTTTTAATGATGAAATTTCATATTACTGAACAGCTGACTGCCAAAAGCATTCATTTCGTTTTATTGTTGGTGTTCCAATTTTTTACTGTTCCGATCACATCATTAAAAATTTTACTGATGAAAGAAATAGTAAACAAATTTTCTGAGGAGCGAAACTTGATGTTATGATCGAAAGAAAACAACATTTAATGCCGTAAATTTACTGATTGCTATAAACGCTCATCAGTAAAACATTTCAGGTTCCTCCTTTTTCAAATTTTACTGATCATTGAAAACGATCCGGAAAAATGTTTGAATCGATATTTGACGGTGTTTCCCTTTGATTAGAAATAAAAATTATATACTGATCGATCGGAAATCACACAAAGAATTTTTGTTGAGAGAAAAAAGTGTAATTTCGCATTTATTTTTCTCTAAAAATGTATTGTTCTATTTTCCGGACGGAAATTCATTTTCCTGAACAGCTGATACTTTTATGTTCAAACGTGAAACGAATCGTTCCACTGATTTGTGTTCCAATTTCACACAATTCCAATGACAGATTTCTGTCAGTGAAAGTTTTTCGGTGGATTTCAATCAGGAAATTTTTTTCAATGACAGAAATTTTTAATGATAGCTATAAACGACCTGCCAAAATAATTCCAATGTTTGTTTTCAATGATGAAAACCAATGATAGCTATAACTGGCGCCTTACTGACAGAAATCTGTCATTGGAATTGTGTGAAATTGGAACACAAATCAGTTGAACCATTGTATATATATCGGAATAGTACTATCATGAAGAGGAACGGTCGGCATGACAACTTCTTACCGACTTCCCAAACAGTTCGTTCCACATGTTTGACGTGTCTAATGTATTGCGGTGAGGGGAGAATGAGCGAGAATTCCAATATTAAATAATAATTTCCAGATAATTGAAGAAAAGAAGAATGTATACAAATTTAGCGATAGTTGGAGGGAGTCAATGAAAAGGCATTTTTGTTATTACTTTTCAATGCATATTCTATACAAATATGTATAATGTGTTTTTTTTGCTTGGTAGGTATTGAGGAATATTAAAAAATATCAACAAGGCAAAAAAAGGATTGAATGAGTACAAATTTTTTCCGGTTCCCAATTTGAATCTTTAAGTAGGTACTTCTTTTTTTAAATTCAAGTAAATTGGCAATGAGAAAGAAAATTAACATAATGCTCATAATGGTCAGATATTTATTGTTTGTTTTTTATAAGGATAAATATAGGTAGATAGATATTATATCACCGTTACAATGTTGGATATTTTTAGAAATATAACGAACAAATGTAGATTAATGTTTTCTATTTCTTAAGCATAGTAAATACGCAATCATGTAGGTACAAATTACAGTATTAATTTATTTTATTTTCAAAATCCATTTAAGTCCATATGAAGTTGTTAACATAATTCAGGTTAATTTAGAATTAAATTCAGGTGAAGATTAAAATAACACTTAATAGAACTGTTTGTTCACTTAAAAAATTTAGCAATTCCTTTAATTTAAAAAATTTAAGTGTGAAACATATTTTATGTAATATAAAACATTTTTGAACAATCTGAATTCCCTTGAAAATGGTTTTAAATTTCATACGTTAAAATTTAAAATCTACTGTAGTTCACGGAAACATTAAAATAAAATTTTAGTTCACGTAAATGCATTATCGTATACCTATTGGTAGGTACGCATTTATAAGGTGAAATGAAAAACAAATCTTAAATTACTAGTAAATTATTCTATTATATTCACGTTCAAAAATGGCAGCCCTGTCCTATTTCTTTCGAATGCAAATTTTAGCGTTTTTTTATATTTAAAATTCTATTTTTCACGAGATATCGAGAACCGAACATCAATTTTTACCAAATGTTCGTGCTGTTTTTTGTAGATTTTTTTTTTTTGAAAAAGCGGACTGTTGGATTTTTATCAAAAATTTACTGAATGTCGAAAACAATATTTTATGTGAGATAAAATAAGTTTGAAGCCAATATTTTTAATTTTTGAAAATAAATTTGAGTCTAAAATCAATTTTTACGAACTTTTAGAAATGCTTTTTTAGGTTTTTATTTTTTTGTTAAAAAACTGTCAATTCGATTTTTCTCAAAATTTTACCGAATGTTGAAAACAATATTTTTTAAAAGACCAAATTAGTTTTAAGCCAAAATATCGAAGTTTTAAAAAGATATTTAAGTCGAAAATCAATTTTTACCAACTTTTGTTAATTTATTTTTAGGTTTTTTCTCAAAATGTTACTCAATGTTGACAACAATATTTTATTTAAATGAAATTAGCTTAAAGCCAAAGTCTCAAAGTTTTGAAAAGTTATTTGAGTCGAAAAGCAATTTTTACTAACTTTTATTACTTTTTTTTTAGGTTTTTATTTTTTGTAAAAAAACTTTTAGTTCGATTTTTCTCAAAATTTTACCAGATGTTGAAAACGTTTTTTTTTCGTTTCACAAATTTGTTTTGAAGATAAAATCATTTTTTGTTCGTAAATTTTCGAGGTGACAAATATTTTTTTTCAGTTTTTTTGATTTATAAAAAATTGTTAATTGGATTTTTTTTCCAAAATTATACTTGTTTTGTATTACTGTACAATATATAATATAATATTTAATTCAAGTCTCTAGCGTCATTTGTTCATGAGATATTTAGGGTTAACCAAAATGTTCACCTTTTTTTTAAACTGCTATGGTAAAAAAAAACACCCACGCAATTTTCTTGAGAGCCGTTTCTGCATTATTGTCTGTATAAAAAAATTTATTTGAAGTCGATCAGCCTTATTGTGAGTTTCACACGGAAAACCATTCACAGGGAAAATTTTCGTTCCCACGGACTTTCAAAAGCTATTGGGAGTTTCACTCGAATAAAATTTCACATCGAATCGGAAATGACAGTTCGAAAAATAGACATGTTCAAAAAACTGAGACCTAAATAAATTTCCCTTCTCTATGATGGAAACAGAGACTGAAATCTAAATCATTTCTTCTTATTAATGAAAAAAATTCAAGA
Organism: Eupeodes luniger; assembly: GCA_951509635.1. Lineage (NCBI taxonomy): Eukaryota > Metazoa > Arthropoda > Insecta > Diptera > Syrphidae > Eupeodes > Eupeodes luniger. The sequence continues at coordinate 168,812,043 of OX608073.1, forward strand.
AATTAATGTGGTGCTGCAATTACTTTCTAAAACTGTGCCCACTGAGTGCAAAAACACTCTTTAAATTCAACCCTCATCGACTTATATGCAAAAAAAAAGTAACTTAACGACCACGTATACAAAATTTCCCTCTCCGTTTTAAAACATATGTGCACTGATGTTTTTAAAATGAACAGATCTTATTGCATGTTTATTTTTTTTTATTAAGACAAGTGCGAAACAAAATAAATTTAAGTTGTATTTTGATAAAAAAGAAAGTGAAATAATTATGTTTAGCATTGGAATTCGAATTTTATTGGATCAAGAAGGAAAACGCGAAGAACAAGCTGTTCGAAGATCTTTAAGGGATCATCCGAATCCCTTGGAGTTGCGCGATTCCTTGTAAGTATAAAATTCTTATCTACATTTTTGTTTATTAAAACAAAGTTTTCAGATTTCAGCAATACTACAGAATCAACAAACCAACATTTAAATTCCTCCTCGATGTGCTAACCAATGCTTTGCCGCAAACGAAGCAAAAGTTTGCGATATCACCCATCGTCAAATTGTCCGCTTGTTTGCGATTTTTTGGAGAGGGTGCGTATCAAAAAGGAGTAGGTAAAGACTATGAAATTGGTTTGGCGCAAAGCTCTTTCAGTCTTGTCCTTTCGGCTTTATCTAAAGTTTTGCTCCTGAAATATTGGAAAAAATTCACTTTTATTTTTGATCACAAAAAAAAACAACAAACAACTTACATAATTCCGCTTTGTTCTTCTCTCGTTCCCCACAAAAAAATAAGTGAACATTTCAGATGTTGAGAACGTAACATTTCACACGGAAAAAATGCTTACAATAAGGGGATTTTTTCGAACATGGGGAATTTTTTCGTCCGAAACTAACAATTAGGGAAAAGGGAAATGGGAATTTTTCCATGTGGAATCTTGTTCCCATGGAACTCACAATAGGGCTGGATATCTCTTCTGGTTCTTGAGCTATGGACCACGCAAAAAACGTCGCGAACGTACGTACACATGCACGCACAGACATCTTTCTAAAAATCTTTTATTTCGACTCTAGGGGCCCTGAAACGTCGAGAAATGTCAAAATTTTTAATTTGACAAATCGGACCCATTACAATAACTTCCTATGGGAAGTTAATCAAAAAATTAATAAATAAAGTTTTATTTATTTATTTTATTATTTTTGGCTTCATTGTTTAGAACCAGTATATAAAAAGTTATTCCACCGCCTAGCACTACATGCCAATCTCCTTAGATACTACTTACATACCCACCCTCTACCTACATATATACATACCTACATTGTAGAAATATAAATATTAAAAAATGTAAATGTATATGTACTTCTATACCCCATATTCAAAATATGGCAACAATGAATCCTACAGAGAATGAAATTTGAAAACGTTGCATTTAAATTTTCAAATTTCTCAAAAACTGAAAATCTAAAATCAAATGAATATACATAATTTTCTTCAAGCAAAATACCTACTGCTAAAAGCATACACATAGCTATAACGATATGTATATGCATAACTCCTTTAGGTAGGCAGAGGCACAAAAAAATCCAAGGTAACTATGGTAACGAACTGTTTTTGTTTTTCTTTTCACATTTTCTCATTTGTTTTGAAATAAACAGCTGATTCAGCTGACTCCCTTACACATCTTAATACTTTGAGGACAAAAATAATATACTCCTTTCATTCCCACTCTTGCTTTCAAAATTTTATTTTCCAGTCGCTCTTAGGTTCCACACCAAATTTCCGTACACACAGCGCCCTCATGGTCCGCCTTTCGTAACAAAATTTTCTGTTCCACGATAATACTATTGGTCGCATTCGGAAAGCTAGTGGCTACGTAGTCGAAATTCAACTAGATTTGTGAATGCAAAACTTCACTACAAAGCTAGTCAATCCGGAACTGTCATATCAATAACAAATGCAAATATATAATACAGGGGTGGAATCGGCTAAAGTGATAATTGACTATCAAATTTTTGATAGTCAAATCGACTATCACCAAGTTTCCCGTCTGTGTAAGCTGATTCAATTCAATTCAATTCGATTGAACAATTTCAGAATATGATTGTCACAATTCATTGTTGCCATGGTGAAATTTTAAAATGATTTCTTTAAAATATCCAAATAAAAGTATTAAATTGTCTGTGTTTTAATAACATTCTTAATTTTCTTATGCTTTTTCGAATGTCGTAAGCTTTGACCGTCACAAGAATGTGTTTTTGTACCTAAAAAAGGTAACTGACAAAATTTTCCATTCGTTTTTTGTAAGCGTCTGGTAGCTCTACTCAGAAATGACATGTTTGTAGGAAAACGACTATCAAATTTTTTTAGCGATAGCTTTTTAGGTATCAATTTGACTATCACCTTACACAGATCAAATTCGATTATTTTGAGTGTCAACAATCAACAATCACCTTAGCCGATTCCACCCCAGGAAACATTTGTGTTTTCAGTACTTTAAATAGTTTGTTTTGTTTTTAAATTCAATAAAACCGAATATAAGATATAATATGAGTGATTTTTATTTGTATTTAAATACTAAATGATTTATTTCATTTTGAATTCTTGTGTCCTTACCGAGCAGCTGATTGTGAAACGTCAAAACCAGTGTGCACTAACTTTGTAGCCGAAAATTTTACACTACGTCGGAGGGGAAATTTCAACTACTTTTGTAGTTAGATTTAGCCAATCAGAATCCCTTGACTACGTAGCCACTAGCTTTCCGAATGCGACCATTCAGTTTTATATACAGAGTTGACAGATTCAATTTTGAACATAAAAGTATCAGCTGTTCAGGAAAATTAATTTCCGTCCGGAAAATAGAAAAATACATTTTTAGAGAAAAATATATACGTAATTATACTTTTTTTTTCTCAAAAAAAATTCTTTGCGTGATTTCCTAACGATGAGTATATAATTTTTATTTCTAATCAAAGGGAAACACCGGCAAATATCGATTCAAACATTTTTCCGGATCGATTTCAATGATAGCTATAACTGGCCCCTAAGGCAGACATAAGATGTGCCGAAGAATCATACTTCATGCTTTGTCCGTTCTCTCAAATGCAAATTAGAAGATAGAAATTTTCACGAATCAAGTGCATTACATATGAAAGTTAAGGTTTCCTTTGAGTGAAACTGGTACTGTTTTTGAACGATTTTCTCTTGTCCAGTTAAAATCAACTTAATCTAGTCGAATTCAAATTACTTGCAAATCGCAATAATCGAAATTTAAAACACAGAAATTTACTTCGTTTTAAGTTAAAAAAAAAAGTTATTTGGAATCGATTTCAATTTAATTTCGAGTAAAAGTGAAAAGTGGAAACTAGCTGAATATATGTACAACTTTTTCTATGAAAACATGAACATAAACTATTCTGAGAACTGTTTTAGCTTTGTAAGAATTGACAAGCAATCTCATTTCTGTAACATGTTGCTAAACTTTTTATAAATTTGTTCAAGACAGACAAGTTTAGTTTTTTGTAGTACTAAAACTTTCATATCATAAAGTTTAGTTTTCTAGAAATGATCTTTGATTATCTTAATAAGACTTTATATGTATGAAGGTATATGCTACTGAGTAAAATCTACAACAATTTCAATCACAAAATTTCATAAATTAATTATTTGGACTTTTTCCGGCTCAAAATAAGAGTTTAGGTAATATAGAACACAATGTACATTTAGAATACATTTTTATTTGGAATATATGTTTTCTAGTTTCATCTACATAAAAACATTTAATTTCATTCTATAATTTTATTGCTTGTATTCCAATTTTAAAGTCTTCGGCTTTTGCAAGAAACCTGGAAATAAAAAAAAAAATTGTTAAAAATCCAGTATTAATTATGTTATGCATTTATAATTAAATGACAATTTCAGTAATTGGAAGTAATAAAAATCAATATAAATTCATAAACACGGACCAATTAATTTCATCAAAATAATAACACAAAAATGTATATAGAAAAACAGTTTTAACTCAAGCTTACCTTTGTACTAGCGAAATGTTGTTTCCATTTTCGTATGTAACAAACATAAATTCTGCAAATAAATTTAAACAATTAACCATTAATGTATTGGAATACAATTTGTAGCTTAAATTAAACTAAATAAATATAACAAAATAAAAGAAGGTGTATTTAGTTCTGTTTGTTGACCTGCGTACTAACAGTGCTTAATACGAAACCTAGAAAACCAAATTTTGGAAAAAATTAAATACAATTCAGAATAACAATATATTAAGCATCTCAAAAGCAAGTCGTGAACATTTCACGATAAGGTAATTTTTTAAAAATAAAATAACAGAACATTGTTCCAACTCATTTCACACATTACACCAATTATTCGCACCTGATAAGAGGCACTCTATCTCTTATTCTGATGTATGGCTCGAATACTTTAGTATTGCGCTCAAGACATAAACTACTTTTATCAGGTCATGAGCCGCTTAAGAAACTTCGTTGTTCCGCTATGAGCAGGGTTACAGTCGACAAATCGACAACTATCCATTTTTGTTCGAGATTTTGGTTTGTTTTTCTAGGTTTTGGCCTTTTGTCATGATCCGGTACTGACTGAACGAAAACAGTGCGGAAACGAATATGAACTACTAAAACTAAAAATTAATGAGTGCGATTATTGAAGAAATATTTTGGTAAGTTTCAAGTCGAATCCGAACAGCTAAATTGAAAAAGCTTTTGGAGGTTTTGTCAATTCCTCGAAAGAGGCAGTACCCGTGAAAAAACTTTAGATGGCACAGGCAGGGGTTGAACCCAAGACCTCTGGCGTGACAGTCCAACGCACCGTCACGCCACGTCACGGGTACGACATCTGATTAATAGTTGTATACACAAACCTTAAACATCCAGTAATGATTTTAACCAAAAAGAAAATTCATCATTTCATCATTGAGATTTTAAGACAAATAAATTGTAAAAATCTACATATGCGAGCATAATTCAAGTTTAAAAGTTAACCACCATCAGTTCGGTAATTGGATTATGTAATCAACATAAATTCATAAACACGGACCAATTAATTTCATCATGGTGTCAAACATACATATCTTAATTTTGTAATTAATAAAAAGAGTATTAACAAACCTTTAAAACCCAAAAATGATTTCAGCTGAAAACAAAACTTCATTATCGTCATCTAAAAATAAAAAATAAACAAATTATAATAATCTAGACAATCAACAGTATAATTGACATTTAAATTTTAAGCACCATCAGTTCGGTAATTGGATTATATAATCAACATAAATTCATAAACACGGACCAATCAATTTCATCATGGAATCAAATTTACAGAACTGAATATTATAATGTTTAATACAAATTTACACAAACCTTAAGCATCCAATAATGATTCCCGTCAAAAAGAAAACTTCATCACGTCATCTAAAGACAATACAAATTATTAAAATTTAGCTAGACAATTAAGAATAATTGAAGTTTAACCAAAATCAGTTCGTTAATTGGAATGTTTAATCAACATAAATTCATAAACACGGACCAATTAATTTCATCATGAAGTTAAACTTAGATAACTGAATAATTTAATAACAACAAAATAATATAAAATGTAAAGTATTGTCTAAATTTTCGAACAACACATAAAAAAGGTTTCGTTTTTCTTTTTAAGCTGAGAACAGGAAACTGGAATATCAAGATCTGTTTCTTTTTTAAGCTCACGCTTATAAGTCAGATTTATTTCGCTCTATGAACTTAAAATAAAAAGGTAGAGTAAACGGATAATTTGTTCATGTGACATGACAAGACAAAAAAAAAAAAAAAAAAAAAAACAATCAAATAAAAACGGATATTGACACGGTATTATTCTTCCTCTGCAGATAATAAGTATTTAGTTTTTATTTAGTGACATAGCAAACCATTTGTTTACATTACACTGGTCGACAAGGTTTTTCTACTGGCATTGAAATTGCACTTTTCCAAAGGGTTTTGGAGGCCTTAATTTAAATCCGACTTTAAAATTAATGTATCACATCAGGTTTTTCAGATATTACTTTTTAAAATGCGAAAAAACACGTATATTCGGCTTTTTGAGGCTGTCTAAATTTATTAAGTAGCTTTTTTTCAATCAAATCCGTGAATGTTTTCCAAATCTAAAATCCCTTTATTCAATATTAAATTGAAATATTTATATTATTTCATATAATATTCGAAAAAAACTTAAAAATTTGTTAGATATCACATGTCTAACAAAAAACTAAAAGAAACGCTTAACCACTTTTGCTTAAATAGTTTTCAACAGAAAAAGGCAAAACGGTTTGAAAGTAAGTTTGGTTCTTGTAACGAATCTGTTGTCTAAATAATTCTATTATAGCAAGTTTTTGAAATATATTAAAAAATGTAAAAATTATGTTGAAAACGGGTATTTTTAAAACTTGAGCAAATAGTTAAAATATGAGTTTGGATTCGAAATCAGCACTAAAAATGTAGTCCAAAACGTAATTTACAAAACTATTAAAGTATCAAATTCAAGTTTTTTTCGAGACTTCATATAGATTCAAATAAAGACTCATTCATAACTAATGCGAATTTCCAGAAACTAAGTAAGATACTAAAATCCTTTGAATTGTATCCAAAAGAGAAAGGTTTGTACTTTTCAAAATCATCATACAATTATTGTTAAGAGATATTTTGAGTTTGAACTTAGGCTTAAAAAAACCCGTTTTTGTTTATTTTTAGCATTTTTAAATGGGCATATTTTAAAAACCTGATGTGATAGAAAAATTTAAAGGTTAGATTCGAATTTAGGACATCTTAATCCTTTTAAACAGTATTCCTTTGTTTGTGCAACAGGAAAAAAACGTAATTTTGTCAACCAGTGTTATTATTGATCTACTCAGAATTAAAAAAAGAAAAACGTGAACATGGAAATGAATTGCAATTGATTTATAAATCAAGCTACACCTTAACGTTTTTAAATAAAGTTTAGCTTAATTGAATTGAGGAAAATTTAACATAGTTTGATACACATAAACATAAACTAATATGAAAACTGAAGCAGGAATTTTAGCTAGTAAAACTGATATACCACCGTTATATGCATATTGATACACTTATATAGAAAGCTTGCCAATTTTAAATGACTAATTAAAAGGGATTAAGAAGACCGTCTAGAAATAAAGTGAAAAATAAATGAAGTGACGAGATCTTTTTGGCTTTATATGGTTAATTTTTTTAAATGAAAATATTAAATTGTGTATTTAGAAAAATGGAACGAAAAATCATTAGCGCCGTAAAATCGATGTTACTTGTAACTATGCAAAAGAATTTTGAAACGACTCTATAGCTTGCAAAATCAATTGAAATGATCAGTTGGGACAAAATATAAAGGAAACATTTATATTTTTCTAACGCTTTGAAAAACTCGAGGAGTTCACAGACTTTCATCAAATAAAGTGTACTGAACATTTAATATCAAGCCATACTTGGCGAAACACAAGCATTCTTCCTGACATCATTAATCTTTTTTTTTTTTTTTAGCTTAGACTTTCAAATGTTCCGCACTAAGGATAACACAAAGAAGAGTTAATAAGCTTACCCATGGTCACTGTTATTGTTATTTTTATTATTATTTATTTTCGACTTTATTTCTATTCACGTCTTATATATGATCTAGTCTCTTGCACTGCATTCTTTTTTCAGAGATCTTGCTTATAATAGTTTTAATATTATCAGTTTTACTTGTCAAATATGTGTGCTTCTATTATTATGACTTAAGAGTGTATATTTAAGTAATAAAAAACTGTTTTAGTAAAGAAATTAACAACAATACTCTAAAAAAAAAAAAACATTTTAAACTACTAACCTTTATAAAACGACCTTGCACACAACTTAGCAAAAGCACTTTTTGGGACCTGCAAAACACAATTAATCAAATCATTAATAACATATTTATACATACGAATCTACATTTTTTTTAAGCTATATGTTATCAGAAATTTGTTATCATCAAAACAATATTATGCCGGAGAAAGAAGACATAAAATATTGATTATCTTCATTTAAGTTAAGAATTGAAACATTCAGTTACACGCTCTTAAGGTAATTGTAATAGAATGACTCAGTTTTTGAGCTAACAATACACAAATAAATTTTTGTTTTATGTAATTACCATGCAAGCTGCAACATGGAAATCCCATCATCTTGACTGACGTTCTTCTATTTCCTGAAAAGTACCTTAAAATTGTTGAAGAAAAAAATAATATTAAATAGTGTTTTGAGTTATAACTTGTTTTCTGTAAGCAATACTTTTTATCACGAACAACAACATTTATATGGTTTATGGTTTTTATTTCACCGGCTTTTGCTTCCTTCGAAAAGTTATAGTAAGATTTTTAAAATTATAGGTATATATCATTTTTTTAAGTAAAAACAGCTATGTATAGCCAATAGATAAAACCGAATGTTTAATGGCTGCTAGATTATAACTACACTTTATGTAAATTCATAATTTATTCAATTAGATTAAAAATATTTCTGTACCTTTTAAGTATGTTTTTAAATTTACTTATGAAGAAATTAAAAATTAAAGTGGAGTAAGCAGGGTTTCGCTCTTGGCCGTTGATACAATATTATTAACGCACAAATTAAATCTACCAATGAACCATTAAAATTAAGTTGTTGTTAAAGATTGTTCTCAGCTTTAAATTATATCATCAACATCATTTATGACGGGAAAAGAAGACAATTTATAATGTTTTCATCATATTTTATAATATCAGAACAACATAGTTGTTTATTGATTTGATTTGAAAAATAAAAAAAGACTTAAGAAACCAAACTGTTGCTTTATCAAAACTCCCATGTATGAACATAGCATAAAATCGCATTGAAGTTAGATAAGATGATTTTTTTTAAGTATGTAAACAGTTTGTTATTTTATAATTGCGTTTACTTTCATTTTCAAATCAATTCTCAAAACTACTATTTGTTTTATAAAATAAAAAATAATTTTTGATGCTTACCATACAAACAATCATATTATTCTTAGTTAAATTAGCATTAAGCTACTCTTAATTATCAAATTGTGTTCAAAGCAAGTACAAAGTTTTGGGATCACCTAAAATTGAAATAGAAAATCTAGTTAGCACAGTACTTTTGCTTTATCCATTTTAATTAAAGTTGTGAGTCAGTGCATATACATAAATGCAGCCATTATATTTTTATCATTAAGAATCAAACGGTAATTTGTGTCATCATTAAGCAATTTTCTTGTTCCAAAATATCGTGCGTCGCTGGAGTTACAAAATGATGTAACATAATTACATAATTATATTACATATTAACATAATTATGTAACATAGATTCACAGCTCTGTACAGCCAGCTACAGTCACGATAAGCAGGACATACAAATATTTTAAGAAAATAATAAAATAGAATAGAAACTTACATTTCAAGTACGCTGACATTCTTATTCTCTTTTAACATTGAAAGTATAGGTGCTGTAAAAAAAAGTTTGTTATATTTTTAAATAATTTACTTTTATAGGTTTAAAATAAAATTTGAAATTTGAATAAAAGCACTCATTTAATTTAAATCCACATGATTTTTGGTAAGGAATTTCAGAAATTAGATCCGTTGTTATCATCATTGTGCAATCTTTTGAGTTTAAAATAGTATTACAATCATAATTACCTGCACTAAAACTTCTTTATTAGATCATCATTTAAAAACACGTATTAAACTGTATAAACGGCAGATTAAGTTTTTGACCATCTGAAATTGAAACAGAAAACCTCGTTAACACTGCACATTTCCTTCATTAATTTTAATTAATAATTTAGGGTCAGTACACATAAATAGTGCAGCCATAATATTTTTATCACTAAACATCAAACGGTAATTTGTGTCATCATTGATCAAATCTATTAACTATATAAAAAGAGAGTTGTTGCTTACCATAAAAATCATCGAATGGTTCTTAGTTAAATCAGCATTTAACCAACCTAATAATCAAATTGTGTTCAAAGCAGGTACAAAGTTTTGGGGTCACCTAAAATTGAAATAGAAAATCTAGTTAGCACAGTACTTTTGCTTTATTCATTTTAATTAAAGTTATGAGTCAGTGCATATAAATGCAGCCATTATATTTTTATCATTAAGTATCAAACGGTAATTTGTGTCATCATTAAGTACATTTTGTGTTCCAATATATCGTGCGTGGCTGGAGTGATATAATTCTGTAACCTAGATTCGAAGCTCTTTACAGCCAGCTACAGTCACAATAAAGTGGGACATACAAATATTTTAAGAAAATAATAAAATAGAATAGAAACTTACATTTTAAGTACGCTGACATTCTCTTTTAACATTGAAAGTAGATATATGCAGGTGCTGTAAAAAAATATATAAAATGTTTAAATAATTTACTTTTATAGGTTTAGAAATAAAATTTGAAATTTGAATAAAAGCACTCATTTAATTTAAATCCACATGATTTTTGGTAAGGAATTTCAGAAATTAGATCCGTTGTTATCATCATAGTGCATTCTTTTAAATTTAAAATAGTATTAAAATCGTAATTACCTGCAGTAAAACTTCTTTATTAGATCATCATTTAAGTACACGTATTAATTCAATTTGATCTACCACTCGTACATTTTAAACTGTATAAACGGCTGTATAAAAGGCAGATTGACCATCTGAAATTGAAACAGAAAACCTCGTTAACTAAGTACTTTTGCTTTATTAATTTTAATTAATAATTTAGGGTCAGTACACATAAAAAGTGCAGCCATAATATTTTTATCACTACAAATCAAACGGTAATTTGTGTCATCATTAAGCAAATTTTTTGTTCCAACTTATCGTGTGTCGCTAGAGTTACATTATTATGAAACATAAATTCAAAGCCTTGTACAGCCAGCTAGTTTTTAAACTTAATTTAATCTCAATAAACCAGTTACTAAAGTAATAATGTGTTTCATTAAAAAAGTGTTACAAGCTACAGTCACCATAAGTTGGACATAGAAATATTTTTAAAAAATTATAAAATGGAATAGAAACTTACATTTCAAGTACGCTGACGTGCACTTAACATTGAAAGCATAAGGTGCTGTAAAAAAAAATTGTCATATTTTTAAATAATTTACTTTTATAGGTTTAGAAATAAAGTTTGAATAATTAAAAGCACTCATTTAATTCAAATCCACATTATTTTTGGTAAGGATTTTCAGAAATTAGATCCGTTGTTATCATCATTGTACTATGTTTTAATTATAATTTAACATAAATTCATAGGCATGTAGTAAAGTCATTTATCTTTTAAACTCAACGTTATCTTTATAATTCATAAAAAAGTATTACAAGCTACACAGCAACGAAATATTAAAAAGTAATAGAAACTTGCATTTTAGGTATTTGTCGTGCACCTCTACCATTGAATGTATAGCTCCAGTAAAAATATATTTATTAAGGTAAGGGTGATGTCCATTTATTTTGGAGCCTTGAACATGAGTTTTCACGATTAAGTTTGCTATCGAATGAAAGGTAACGTGATCTTGGCACAATGTTCAAAATCATAAAAGAGAAATCTGTATATTTGAACTTCAAATTAGCAACAGTAAAAAGAGAATTTGTGTTTATCGTATAAATAACTGTTTATACCTTGCGACATACAAAAAGGTAAGAAAATTATTTATTATTTTTGTGAAATTGAATTATAATCTTAATTATTCTACTCCAGTGTACAGGTTTTTATACATTTAAAATCAAGTGAGTGATTTAAAATAATCTTACCTCGTCTGAACTTCATTTGCAGTATTATTAGATATTCTATCCAACCTGTGTATGCTCAAGCTCCAAGAGTATCTGCTTTTAATAATATCGCCTTTTGGCAATACCGATACACGTCTTTATTTCTACAAATGAAAACGGAATACTCATTATTTTTGACACCAATATACATATATTTTCCTTTATAATACTTACTCTTTTAAGAATTTCCAATGTAGTACAGCAAGAATTCACCAGCACGTTTGAATATTTTTGAACTGAAATCGATATAGATTGTTAATACTTATATAAATTGAATTTAAGAGAAGTTTGAAATCCTTTTAACATATTATTTATGTATGTTTCAGTCTTTCATCTGTAACGACGACTTTTGAGTCACGCCTTTCTTTCTTGGAAATTAAATATGAAAGAAGAATGAGATATTTTTTCCTTTGCACTTATTTAATTTCAAGCCATGGCTCAAAAGTCGGAATAGCAGAATAAGACTGAAAAACAGCAGATTTTAAACTTCTTTTTTTGTTTTAATAGTTCTATAGCTTTTTCGATTTGTTTATTGAAATTTTTTTGCATGGCAGTATAGACCGCTTGTGTGAAAATAATATTTTCAAATGAGAAAGGCCCAGATATGCTTGAGACAAATTTGTTTAACTCGTATTCGTATTCCTTTTAAATAGCTTGTAGCAATTAGTATTCATAAATAAGCTTCAAATAGTCTGTATAAACAAAAACATTCTTATATATTTTTAAGATAAATGAGATAATTTCAAAAAATCAGAATAAAATATTTGTTTTAAAATGCATCCAAAACTTGTTTGAATTTAAATTTAAAGACAATTTATACAATCAACATGGTTGAAGATATAATGAATCTACATAATATGTATACATATACATATGTACATACATATGTATACAATTGTTGTCCCCCCAAAAATTATTCTTTACAGAATATTTATTTATGCAAAACATAATTTTCATAGATGCGGTTTGCTTCGTCCTTTCATGTTTTAATATTGACACAGGTTTAGTTTCGATTTACACCTAAGTGGGTATAAGATTAGAGTAGATATTTAGTACATAATTCGTGAAGTATGCATTCTTTATTTAGACAAATCCATACAAGTATCGTCGATGAAATCCGATAAAAAAGGTTATATCTCCAAATTTAAGAGGGATTTGAAAACAAATTTAGAGATGTGTTATAAAATTAACTTAAAATAACATTACAGTAGGTTCCCGATTAATGCAACTTTAGTTTTTATATGATATTCGTCCTGGTTTTTGGCGTTTATATTACATTTTGTCTCGGCATTTATTATACTGACTTTTGAATGATGACAATAAAATTTTATGAATGTTCAATGAACTCGTGTGCATATGTATGGGTGTTTTTATAAACGCTGCATAACTTAGACCTGCGTTAGACATAAGTCAGATTTGCGATCGAACAAACGCAGATGAATTGCAGAAGCTGTTCATAAACATCATAATTGATATCAGCGTCGCGCACATTGTGCATCCATTGACTGCAGAAGCACAGGATGTATAAGTAAAATATAAAGTGGGGAAAATGTAAGTTATATTGGAAAAAAGAGGCTGCTGCTTTGGATTTAACTTCTAATCGAAAGAAGAATTATCATGCAAAAAGAATTCAGGTCCAAAAAAGTTCATTGTGGAAAACGGTGCTCTTTGAAATTAAGAAAGTTCATACATTGTTTTCCTTGACATCTTGATTATCATAAAAGAATCTCTCGTAGCAATTTCCGAATTTTGTCTGACGTTTATGAACATTCTGTGATCATTTAAAATCGTACTCAAGCAGGCCTCCACACGTTCTGCAGAAATTAGTGTGTTCATTAATGCAACAAAGCAGAAACACGATTGTACTAACGCAAATTTTTGTCGTTTATGAAACCACCCTAAAAATAGCGATTTTAACGAAAAATTCCAATTTGTTTAAAGAAAAAAATATGTTCATATAATATTGCTGCATTGTTGTTTATTCTGATTAGTTGCGAAAATCGAGAACGCACTGTATGTGGAATAAAGCGTTCATACATTACCGAAGATTATAGTATATTTTTTCAAGATAGTATCCTAGTGTAGAGCATATCTGGGTGGAAGCAAAAGTGTCACAGAAGACAATTGTTTAAAAAAATACATAGAAAAATTATAAAGCATTTGCCAAGTTTGGCTATGCAAGCACACAATGTTTTTTTTTTTTGTTTTTTTGTAAAAGAAAAATATCAAAGAAATTACCCTTATAACATTAAAAATAAGTTAATTCTTACCTCAAGCGTACAAGACTGGCGTTCTCGTATCTCAAAAGCAATTATTGTAGTTTGAAGAGTAGTGTAAAGGGTATACAAATACTTTTGTTACTCTCAGCTTTAGTTTCCTCTGAAGAAATATGCAGGTATGTACACGGAAATATGTATGTATGTAATTATAGGTTTTTAACCACTGATTGCTTCGTTTTATAGAATTTAGTTAACTTTCAAGTCCGTTAAACCTCTCAACATATTACTACTCGTTTGAGCCACAAAATCATTACATTCTTAACTTAAAAAAGTAGGTTATTGTTTTGACACTTCTAGGGTGGCAAATTTTATATTTGAGTACTTCGACTTCCGAAGTATATAATGTCCATACTTTGAAAGTTTCATTTCTCACGCTTAAAAGACTTAACTTTATCAATATGAATGGAGAGTTTAAAATGAAAACAAATCCTATTTTAAGTTTCATCTACCAATTTTCGGTTGATAAATATTAAAAAATCCAAACTGTTTTGAATAACAAGACAATTTATCAATAAACAAAGTTTGAATACTGTCGACTATCTACTGATAATTTACACTCGCGATAGGGGTGTACATATGTTTATGATCTCAACTACGAATTAGTGAAAGCACAGACTAAAATGGAATTAAAAATAAATATAATATTCAGTTCAATTACAATACTAAATGTCAGGGCTTGTTTAAAAACGAAAAATCTTCCAAACTGTGTTCAACGTGGCTCTTATAATTGCAGCATTGAAGTATTTGGTAATTTAGTGCAACTTTTGCTATAAGTATTGATTCTTTTCTTGTTTGTTCTCTCAGTTTTTCTTAAAGAAAACCAAGCATCATAAAAACATTTTGTTTATTAAAAATTATTCTTAATCCATTGTCCAGGAAACAAAGTAATATCTTTTTAAAACTTTGAATGAAGGTCGATGATTTTTTGTAAGTGGGCATTACGTGTTTTGAGAAAAGTTAAGATCTTAGAAAATAATGTATATTGTATATATGTAGTTGTTAATGCGGGCTTTTCATAGCCAATTGTCAAATTAAAAATGTTGCTTATCTAAAATGATTTTATACCAATCCTTGATATTACCCTGGCTTTGGTTTGGAGTAAGATCATTTTTCTCACATCCATTCATGTAAAATTTGTATGAAAAAGGAAAGGAATCTATATGTGTAAATTCATAAACGCATTACTGCAGTAATAATGCCCAAACTTTCAAAGGCAAACGTTCACAGAGACGCAGATTTTGGCATCACTTTTTACGTCAACTGTTCATTATTGCATCGATGCATAAACTGATGCACAAAAACTAAACAAAAAAGCATGAAATCGAGAAAGTGATTAGTTGTTGACGCCGTTGATTCAAGTAACGAGAACGAAAAGTAAGCAATTTAATAGCAAATATTTATTAAATTGATATTTGTGATTGTTTTGTGATTTTAGGCTTCACAAAATCTGCAATAAAAGTGATACTAATTTTAATATTAATCGCTCCTTGTTAACCAGCCTACTAATTGCTTCACGAATATTGTACACGAAATTATCTTCTTTAAGGTCATTATTATCAATTAATGTTTTCATTAATTTAATAAAAGTAAAAAAGTGTTTTCTAACGTCAAACTACAACCGATCAACATCGCATCGGCATCACATCAACAACAGCTACATCAACATCTCAAAAAAGCAGTGATGCAGAACACAATTTTTTTGAATTTAATCTATACTATTTGCGCACGGTGACAAATTTTGTTACATTATTTAGGTAATAATCACAAAATATGTCTTATGTCTCACACCTTTATACGGGTGACTTGTTAACGTTAACCGGTGGGAGAAACTTTCTCCGATTTGAATGCAATGCGCGAATTTCTATCATCGTAACCAATGGGATACACTAATGCGTCAAACTCGTCCAAACAAGAAGTAATGAGGGTTAACAACGCATTTAATTTGTATGTATGTTCCCAATTCTTGGACATGCTAAAATAGTCCGGATATATTTGTTCTCCGATTCGGTTAGCAAAAATACAAAAAATCTCACGATCAAACATTTCTCCGATCGGTTAACTCAATATTGCTGAGCATTTGTTCTTATAAGAGAACTCAATTTATTCGTTTTGAAAAAAAATAAAAAAAAAAATAGAAACCAAATATTCACACGAACGTTAACAAAAATGCTACTGTTTTAATATAAAAGCGTATGATTTCAATAGTTTTAAAATGCATTTATGTAAAATGTGCAGTGATCTCCACTTTCAGTAATTTTTTTTATCAATTTATGGATGATTATATTATCATGTCTCAATATGTTACAAAACAAATTTGAAAAAAAAAGTTTTATAGACATTGTGTAGAAAATAAATATATTTATTACTAGCCTAGACGGGCCCCGGCTTCGCACGGGTAGACATAAATAGGTACAGATATTTAAGTTATAGGCATGCTAATTAAAACGACCATGAATCACTAAATTAGAAAACATTTTTTGTCCTATCATTAATACTCTTCGCAGCGTATGCGATGAAAGACATTTTATGGCTAATTTTTGTACACCTTCGGTTGGTTTTAATAGGAATTTCTAAAGATTTCTATAGTAATCAAGTACTAAATATAGCCTATGTTACTCAGTGATAATGTAGCTTTCTAATGAAAAAAGAACTATTAAAATCGGTCCAGTACTTTTTGAGTTTATTCGTTACATACAAAAATACAAATCTTTTCTCTTTATAATATTAGTGTAGAATGAATGTAAAGTGAAGATATAGCCTATGTTACTCAGTGATAATGTAGCTTTCTAATGAAAAAAAATTATTAAAATCGGTCCAGTACTTTTTGAGTTTATTCTTTACATACAAAAATACAAATCTTTCCTCTTAGTGTAGATTAAGTAGTTTGATAACCAATTTTGAAAAAAAAAAAAAAAATAGTCAACTTCAGTGATTAAAAATGAACCAACACCAAATTCAATTGCGGAATGACTCAAAAACAAAAAAAATATAAAATAAGAGAAATTATGTTATGCAAATCAACATTATTACTTGTAGCAACTGAAAATTCATTTAAGTTCAAACTGTCTACAACACAACATCTCGTTAGGATCAACATCCACGCAATCAATTCCACAATCGATACGATTAGGTTTTTTGGTGAAACAATTGAAGTAATTCTTTGCAAATATTTTTGTAAGTAAATTAACAGATAATGTTCATCGATTTATGTCTTACTCGTATGTTAACTATTGAAAGAATACTCAACAAAGAAAAAACATACGATACACGATGGAGAGCTTACGTTTTCAGCAAAAGCTTAGCTTTACCATTATAAATAAAAAAGATAAGCAAGAACTTAGCTTAATTTTTAATAGATTATAGTTTGAAAACCTTCAATAATACAACAACTAATTATTATTAGACAAGTCAACTAGGTACTGATATTTGTCTTCCGAAGTTGGGTACCACATTTCAGTGACATTTTTGTAAAGATTTCTTTGTTTAGAAGTATCATGTCTATCGTGAAGGAGATTCAGATCAAATTACAGCAATCCTAAAAATCAATGATTCCCTTAAAACCAAAGATTCACCAAGTTTGCAGTAATAAATACCTTAGTTTGCTTTCCTACTGAAATCTAAGGGACATATTCTCATAGAAAGCATTATGTCGTATGTCTTCATGTGGCTTTTTCCCCACTATTTTCTCTAATACAAAAATTGGACAATCAATAATCCAAGAAAAGCAAACCTTAAGAGTTACATACGTCTGGCACCTCCACGTTAAAAAAATGGTTTTAAGAGCTTAGGGTGGATACTTCTCACACTGGGCGACGAGCAAACATTTTTCAAAGCATTCCAAATAATTAATTTTTATTCATTACTTTACGCCTAAAAGGTACATAGTCGACGGTGTATATTTATGCTAAATGAATCCGCTTCGAGTTTTGTCTTGTCATTGGAGATAGGGCGTCAGTGGCAGTCTCCTGCAAGATGCGAAGAACCGTTCTGGAGGTGAAGTGCGATCCAAAATTTCGCCACAGAACTTTTGATGTCATAGAACTTTAAGGTTTAGCCATTCATATTAGTTTCTCATGCTGCTAAAAAAAGTCTTTTCGAACGCTCGTATTTTTTGAATATTTATTTAAACTTCGCACAACTGTCGCGATCTCAATCTGGACATGCCTCTATAATCCATTGCTAAAATTACTTTAAGTTGGTATTAAATGTGGTGTTTCGCTGAATCTATTAAAGAAAGTTTAAGACTATAGTTCGAAAAAAATTCCAGATTAAAAAATGTACCAAAAATTTAACATTTTTAACCAAACAATACTATTAATAACGAGGTTGTTCTTCAAACTTTTCTATTACTTTGTCCGGCTAAATTGAAAGTCTACTATATGGCACATATCGTTTGTGTGGTGATCATTAAATAGTTCCCAATATATTAACGTTAAGTATGGCATAGACTTTTCTTACTCAAAAGTAAGAAAATTGTTCCAAATTATTTTCGTTATTTTTTTTTAGGTAAACAACAAATTAAAAAAAAATGGTGTAATAAAAAAATAAAAACGAAAATTTAGGTATAACCTAAGAATGAAATTTTCTTTTGTATTGAAAACTTGATATATTAACTTTTTTACTTTGAAGTTCTGGATTAATTGTTAATCAACGTATCAAATTATTGCATTGCCATTGGGTTTTAATTAGTTTAGAAAGTTTAAAGTAGGTAAAAATTGAGTCGAATTGAGTCGGTTAGAATCATGTTCACGGATGAAGCTAATATAAGCGCGTTAACAAAGTATTTGTAACGTGAACAAAGGGCGTGGTTTTCGTAAATTAGCAAATTCTGGTTCTTAATTATCATTTCGACTATACATATCCCAAAAACATTACCGTGAGTAATTGGTTTTTGTTGTTTTCAGCGGATTTTCTTTAAATTGTCCAATTATTCAACGATCCTCACCTTTTAGTCGTCTTATGTGGGCGCTTTGAACTTGGAAAATTTCTTGTGGATTTTAGGTTTTATTTGATAATACACGGTTTCTCGAGGCACTTTATACAGCCCGGTCAAGTATTCCCCCGAAATAACTGCATAATAGTTTACCACCATATAATTTTTTTCAAACTCACGCGCAACGATTTGGCCACTTTATATTTCGAAGATTGCAGATAATTTTCTTAGTACGATTTACAGGAGAATGTAATATCGAGGTAACCGATCGGAGACTCCGATTTGTCCAAAATGCACGAATTTTGTACCATCGTAACCGTTCTGATACACAAAGCGGAGAAGTCTCCGAAACAAATTTTGATGTACGTTGAAAATGTCAAACTCTTGTGATGAATGAATTCAATAGTGATTAGTTGTAATAACACATATAATTTATGCGAAGCGTGACGATGTGTACACACAATGTTTTCCGATTTACTCCTGTTCTATTCCAAGATTTTTGACATTAAAAGTGAGAAATGTATGAGAAACTTTGTTCATATTTCTGAGAATACAGAAATCTCTGAGAT
This sequence comes from Eupeodes luniger, assembly GCA_951509635.1. Lineage (NCBI taxonomy): Eukaryota > Metazoa > Arthropoda > Insecta > Diptera > Syrphidae > Eupeodes > Eupeodes luniger. Next base: position 168,831,634 of record OX608073.1, read on the forward strand.
CTTACAAACATAAGCTGGCCAAATAAAATTAGAATAAATAGTATATGTATGTCAAAATACTTGTTTCCAGTTAATTTCTGGTCAATACATATGTACGTTAATTGTAATTAAAAACAAATTCATACAAAATATTTACAATGTGTTTTGTTTTGAGCATCAAAAGCAAACCATAACTTATCTCAAGTCATGTCCATAAATTGTCATAGTTTTGCGAAATACTTTTTCCGCTCATTGTATTTCAAAAGTTAAAAATGTAATCAAAGCATAGTCTTTAAAACTGTATATAAATTTTGAACCCTGAGGAAGTTGAAGTTGAAGTATCAACGAAAAGCAGGGGGAAAATATGAAATACTTTTAATTTGCATATTACATATGTATTATTATAAGATCCAAACGCTTATCTTTATGCATCTATGTTTATATAGAAATTGGAATGGCAGTGTGTGGGATGAAATCAATAAGAAATATAATTAAAATAAAGAAGTTATCATTATTTAAGTAAAAATATCGACCACACCTTTTCATCATTGAAGTCTTCTTAAAACGGTTTTGGATATATATTTCGAATTTGTTGTATACTTACCGCTAAAATCCAATTCAACATTTGTTATTCCAGTTACAAAATTAAATCTTTTTATGTTTTAAGTGTTGACGTTCCTTTCTTTCATAACCTGTTATTTCTTATAAATAGCAAAAACGTTGACATATTTATTCAAAAACATATACATATGTACATAAGATGTATGTAAAAAGAAATAAGAAATTACACAAAGAAACAATGATACAGCCTGAATAGTTAAAGAATACGAATTATTATTTGGATTTTTTTTTTTTTTTTAAATATCTGCCTGTTCTAAAAGTTCTACTATCTTTACTTAGTCACTTCTTAATGAAGTTAAAGTCCCTGACACTTTCAAAATAGAAGATAGTGAAGAAAAATAATTATGATTTTATCAAAATGAGTTACTTCACATAGCAGAATCCAATTCATTTAAATACTGACATTTAATCTTGCCTGTTATCATGAAAACTTGGAATTATGTGTTTAATAAAAAGAAGTTGAGCTAAATTCAAAGAAAATTTAAATAATAAAGTTTTTTTCGTTATTTGCAATAATTCGTAGAATTGTGCAGTATGTGATCACATTATTAGAACCAATATATTAAGGTTCTCAGAACAAAAATGTTGGCAAAAATTGCGGATTGTGTTTATGCATACCTCTAAAAGAGTGACCGTCTTTTTAGAGGATAGTGTGGGCATATTGGAATGTCAAGTAAATTTATCCTTGAATTGAATTCCAAACATTAAAACAGTGAAAATATAAAAAATAATTCCTTCAAATGCATTCAAATTCAAAGTATTCCAAAACAAATCGAACCTGTTATAGAGAGGTGTGACGAAGTATTATTTTTCAAATTCCATTTGATAAAAAAAACTATTTCGTCAATAGTTTCAAACTATGTTCATACATTAAAAAAATAGATACACTAATTTAAAGCTAAAAAGTTGTGTGCGTTTGTTAAATTCGTTTTCTTTCTAGTGGCCATGATAATTTGACCACCCACTGTAATAGAAATCACCAAATGTTTTTAAATGCTTCAATTTTACACACAAAATTATAGTCTCGTAAGGAGTTGTTTAGGATGGTTAGGTTAGGTTAAAGTGTTTGTCCGTGATGGAGTAGGACACACTTTGGTCAGTTTAATGGTCCATTGTGATATCACATGAATCTTGAGGCTTTCTTCCAAGCTCAATTAAACTATTGAGTCCCTTACGAAACGTGAAAGACAGATTGATTATGTTAACATCAATGACATAGTTTAGATCGTTGTATAAGAATTCGCCTAGAGCAAGGCATGTACAGAGGAGGTGAAGAACTGTATCATTCCCTTCCTCATTCATACAGCTTCTTCAGTCATTTGAGAATACGCCTAGCCGTGTGGCGTGCTTTCCATGACACCCATTGTCGAGCTTATATGCGATCTGCTTAGAGGTAGCAAGCACCTTGAACGCTTTAAATCTAGTGTAGGTCAGAAGTTTTTCGTGACCTGGCACATGGTAATAGGGATAAAACATGACCCTTAAATCGAAAGACTAGTTCAATCAGATTGAATTATTGACCTCACAAAAAAGCCGATATGTAACAAAATTAATGTAAGGTCAAAACTATAAAACTATTCCAAAGTTCCCTTCAATTATAAAAACTTGAAACTCGTTTAACTCAATATATCATTCGATTTCAGCCCACAATAAAAATCTTTGGTGTTAAAGCTGCAATGATGATATCAATTTTTAACTGAAAAACGATCAATACAAAAATGTTTAGTCATGTTTTTGCTTATCATAACGTATCGTCTTAAAATGTTACAGGTTTCTAGTTGGTTTGATATATTTTCCTGTTTTATTTTTATTCAAAGTACTGTGGATGCTATGGTTTGTTTCAAGATATCGTTCACATGTGGTAGAACATTCGAAAGCGGTATCATGAAATCTTTTTTTTTGGTTTTCTGGCTTCAAAAACTATGATAAATTTCACATTTATTCTTAGGGTACTTATAAGATTTTGTAAATTTTATTTGCATGTACCTACATTTAATGTTTTATACATGACTAATTCCGTTTCTCGACTTCTCCAGTAACTTATAACCCTCACCATGAACTATAAATTTTTAATTTTCTTAAATAATTTTTTTAATATTAAACAATCCAAACAAAAACCAATGAATAGAAAATCATTCAGACTGTCATGAAAAGAACATTTATTATTATCAATGAAATTTGTTTTTCTAAGGTCAATTAATAATTATAACTCGCAATTACATAAAACTGGATATTTAAATGGTTGCTTCCTCAATTGAAAACTTTTTTATTCTGTGTTACATGTTCCCTAATGTTAGCCCCAATCATTCACTAAGTTCACAATAATTAGGAATTGGGCTGCATTATAATTAAAACAAAAATCAGTTATTTGACATTCAAACTAAAATGAAAATTGAAACAACAACAAAAAATCGTGAAAGTAATTCAGGCATTGATTATGTCGAACCCTTTCCACCATTTCATCATAAGTTGCGTTTTTAATTTTTAATTTAAAAAGAAAAGTGATTTAGCAAAGATACTGTTTATTATGTATACACAGTACGTACGTTAGGTATAAACGATTTTATGGCGTTTAATATAATTTGGCAGAAAGGGCTCGATACCTTTTTTACCACCATATTAGATAAAAAATAAAAAAAATCTTATGAATTAATTTTTTTTTTAAAGAAAAGACTGAATTATTTGTAAATACACATTAAACATATATTGAATACCCCTCTAAGTATATGTGATTACAATACATTTTTTATTAGGTGAGATTTACATAGCTTAAGTTTCCTTTATTTACCGGCTTAAAATACTTAATTTACATATGAGAAATGAATTAATTTAAGTCAAGTTAGTATAAGATAAGATGTGTTTAAATTGAATGAATACTATATATTTGAATGATTTGTTTTATCATTCTTGCGCAAAATGTCTAATTTATTCTTGCGCTAAATGTCTAATTTGCAATTATCTTTTTCACTTTAAGATAATAATAGTTTGCAATAAAAAGATGAAAAACTCATCGTTTTGTTTGTTTTAAAGATGATAATATGATTATATAAAAAAGGTTTTAAAAAGCTCATTTCTTAAAAACGTCTTCTGCGTTCCCATGGCTTATTATTATTATTATTATTGTTATTATTATTTCCGCCTCCAACATTTCCTCGTTGATTAGCTGGACCACCTCCTTGGTTCTGATTCTGTTGATTATTACCGAATTCGAATGGATTGAATTGTTCCTAATAACGGGTGAATAATGTAACAAAAATAGAAATGTATTCTATATAAATTTTAATCATAGCACAATACCCCCAAAAAAATCGTAATAGAAAAAATATTTAAAAGTTGTATTTGTGTAAGAGGATTCCAAACATAAAATTTTAGGACAAACATTATTAAGAAAATTGTATTCCATTAAATCAATAGACAACTCAGTAAACATTATTATCATAGATCGAAAGTTTTTATAGCAAATGTGTGATTTCACACCCCTGGAATATAACGATTTTATTTGCAGTGGAGATTCGTAAATGTGTTCCCTAAAAACATCACAAATTTTGAAATTGCCTTCATTTTAGGTGTTAAAACGATATGAGATAAAAATAGAACATATTTTTGATTGCCAAAAAAAACATAGAGTAACTTCTAGTTCCTCACTACCAAAAATAAATTCTTTATATGAACCTGTGTATATACATATATAAATACAAAGAATAAGTTTAAGCTGGTCATTATTAAGAGAGAATAGCTTCGTCGTAAAGCGTACTTTTTTATTTTAACTTATACATATAATGAACTAAATATCACATAGAATAAAGAGCTTATATTCTACTGTTTAACTATCAAACAAGTTGTAATGTTGAATTTAAAAATCTAAGTATCTTTTGAGCATATTCACCTTCAGTAGCAAGTCTAATTTTGGTACGAGCAAAGGGGACAAGGATCCACATGCATGACAAATTAAAAACTGTATTACAGTAAATAACATTTGCATTCGTCGAATGTTTTACCCTTACAACAATGAGTTAGATGCATGCCATTTTAAATGTCTTTAACATTATATCTCAATGTAGATGTCAACAAGAAAAAGTGGATAATTTGGTATTTACATATATGTATTGGTAAGAAAATCATTATACTACTAAATTATTTAATATTTAAAAAATTATTGTAGTAGATATAGATAGATAAACAATTTTCTTCAAGAACCATAACTGAGAATTTAAAATTTCAAAAAATTCTTTTTCGAAATTTATAAATATCAGAACAATCATGTAAAAATCTCTAAACATTTCTTTATTAAATAAATAACAATGCTTGTGTTTGATTTCAATAAAGTTTTTCTGTAGCTAAGAAGACTCATATCTATGCTTCACGGTATGAAGTTGAGACTAAAACCGATTGAGTACCACGATCCCACATTCAACAAGAAATTAAAAATATAAGTTTGTAATTATTACTATTAATATCGATAGCATGATGTATAAAACATTCTTTGTGAAATAAAAATGTCAGTCAAATCTTATAAGGTTTTTTTTTTCAAAACTAAGCACTAGGTATAAAAATATGAATATATCACAACTTCACCTACTTTATTATTTATGTATACTACCATTTAGGTATTTACAGTGTTGGACAAAGAATTAGCACACAAGGCTTCAAAAATATGTAACAAAAGATATTATACTTTTTTTACTTTGTGGAAACTTCATTTAGTTACATAATTAAATTCATTAACAAAAAATTATTTTCTAATAAAAATGTATAGAAATTCACAGCGATAAAACTAAATTTTTTCCAAAAATAGGAGATAATGTTTAATTAGGAGTGGCCACAGAATTAGCACAAGATTTAGGTTGTCAATCTTTAAAACGGCCAGGGAAGAACATTTATTTGCTGATCACTAATCCATTGCTTCACTAGTCGGGAAGTATGCTTAGGATCGTTATCATGCATAAACTTCCACGTCAATGGCATATTATCATCAGCAAACGGCTCCATGTGGTTCTCAAGTATGCTCTTATACAAATGTTGATCCATTCTCTGGTCTATTTTTACAATGGGTCCCACACCGAACCATGAAAATGATGCCCATACCATAATGGAACCACCACCGTGCTTAACAGTTTTTACTGTGTACCTCGGATTGAGTTCTTGCTTTGGTTGTCGCCAAACATGACGCTTTCCATCTCATCCGAGTCTATTGAATTTTGACTCGTCACTCCATAAGACAGTTTTCCAAAATGAAAAAGGTTTGGTTCCATAGCTTCGAGCAAACTCAAGTCTTGCTTTAATATTTTTCTTTGAGACCAGAGGCTTGTGCTGTGCTGTGCCACGTATCCAATCAAATCCTTTTCATTTAGCCTTCTGCGTATAGTTCTGCTACTCACTGATATGCCATGGTCTTCCATCACTCTGGTTTGAATTTCTTTTGATGTAAGAAATGGTTTTTTTGGCATAAGAAGCAATAACACGATCATCAGCAGGTGTTGTCTTTTTAGGATGGTTTTTCTTAGTTCTGCCGAACACGATTGTTTTCGACCCATCTAGCCAATAAATATTATTAAACTATGGAATAAAACACTCAAATCGACTTACTTTTTACTTAAAGATTTCCATTTTCATCAAATAAAAAGTTTTACTTTGATTTAAAAATATTTCTTAGAACATGTGCTAATTGTATGACCACAGTAATTTGAATGATACACATTGTTTGCGTTAAGAAAATATAAGACAATAACTAAGTAACGGGATATTTGAAAGAAATAACAGGGTGATACTACCTAGAATTTCAAAATATAAAACTTTTTTTAAAATTCTTACTTCTCATTATTATAGAGCATCATAAACCGAAAAAAGGCTTTTTGTGCTAATTCTTTGTCCAACACTGTATATTATTTGTATCCATAGATACTTTTATGACAGATAAAAGTTTTGGTAAATATTCTCAGTCTCTTTGATATTTGACTTTATAAGTATGTAAATGTAAAATATGGTACAATGTAATTGTGTTCGCTTCAAATAAAACGTACAAAATTGGACAGGTGCGGTATTTCGAATGTTTTCTGTTAAAATTTAGGATTTATCTTTCTCTTATATGTATGTACTTCGAAATAAGTAGTCCAATAAAAATAAATTAGGTGGCGCAACAGTTTGTAGAGAACCAAAGCCTAGTGACTTACAATTATCAACCTTTCATGTGTGCGAATAATCAGCCCTATCGAGGTAACCGTCGGAGCGGAACTTTCTCCGCAACGCATCCTTTTTCGGAGATTGAATTCCGGTTTGAGGTAGCTGTCATCGGAAGAAATTTTACAAACATGAGAGAACGCAATGCGATGGATATACATTTCAGGCAGAGATGTGCAAATTAACCGATATATCGAAAATGCGATATATTTTCGATAATATTTTATAAATTAAAGACAATAAGCGTTTTAAACCATGAAAAATTGGTGGCAGAACGTAATTTATTGCTTATAAAAAGTAATTTTTTCAATTATAATGCGCTAGCATTTTTAAGACATGTAATTTGATGCAACGATTTTTAAATAAAAACTATCGAATAAAGTCCCCTCCCTATTTCAAACATATGTTTTTGTTTCCATTTGAAGTGTCAAAGAAAAAGAATAAATTGAAAAAAAAAACTGTTGAAACATAAGTTTTATTTATTTATTTGACTTTATACAAGCAACAATAATAAGAAATGGATAGTGTTGGTTTATTTTTGGACGATGAATCCAATGAGCTAAGGGCGCAAAATAAAGAAAATAGGAGAACATTGCGAAATGAAAGCAATATACGTGAACTAGGTATCTGACGCGGCGTAAGTAAACTTATCTTCGAATCTAATTCTTATCTTCTAATAATTCTACGATTCTCTTCCAGGTTCAAGAAAAACTTTCGCCTGAATAAAAATACGTTTGCTTTTGTTTTAGACATAGAGAGATATATTTCTCTATGGTTTTAGAGCAGATTCAAGACAAATACAAAACAAATCATCGCCATCGGTCTGATTGTGTCACTCCGGAACATAAATTAGAAGCTTGCCTCAGATTTTTTTCCGAGGGAAACTACCAACATGGTGTTGGAAAAGATTTTCAATGTCCAGTTGGCCAGTCGACTTTTTCCAGTGTTTTATTTGCCTAAAAACAAATATTCCATTATTAATAACACAAGATAACGAAAATAAAGTTAATTTTTGTATTACTTACATTTTAATTAACTATTTTTTAAAAAAAGAAAGCACTTTCCGCAATAAGAACTTGTCGGAGGACTTCGGAAAATTTGTGTTTGTATCTGTCAAGAATAAAACCAAATAAAGTACTTCATCGCAAAGCATCGCATGCAAATTACATGCGTTGAATTTTGTCGGAGAGAATGTCCGATCAGCTGATCGGACAACTACCTTGAAGCAAAATGTCTCCGATTCGGAGGAAATCGGAGAGAATTCCGCTCCGACGGTTACCTCGATAGGGCCGAATATCAGAGATGGAGGGAACCTAAAGTTCGTATACCGAGTTCGAAAGACTTATTTTGGGAAAGTACATGACAAGAATTGTTCTTGAAGGATTTGCCAATTCCTCAATAGATTGAAAAAAAAAAACGTTCAATCTTTCTGCACAGGCAGGAATTGAACCCAAGTCCCCTGGCACAATAGCCCAACCCACTAATTATCAAGTCACGAGTAATGAGTTATGACAAAAAAAAAAAAAACAAATTACTCTTTAAGTACATTTAAGATACAAAAAATCGAATTACTTTTTGTGTAGGATCGTACCTTTAAATAAGTGCAAACATTTGACAATTTTCACTCGGTCCTATCGAGGAAACCGTTCGGAGCGGAGGATTTGATATATTAACATTTACACAATATTTTCAATGCAAGCACGATAAAGTACGGGCGTCTGGTATGGTGAGAATTTGACGCGTTTGAGTAGTATTCACCCCTATCGAGATAAGCGACCGAACAAAATTCTGACTTTTTTTATTCTTGCCAAACCGAATCGGAAAAAAATTATTTCCGCATTTTATTACTGTTAGAGTACATACATACAAAATTGTTTCAGAAGTTTATCTCATTTCAGTATCCTAACACTTATAACGGCAAATTCGTACATTTCGTACAAATTGGAAAAAAATCTCCTCTTTGATCGGTAACTCGATGGGGTGATTGATTTTTCCGACGACAGATGCTGCCAAAATTCAAATGCAACTTAAATATTCGACGAAGTAGGCGTTGCGGTCAATTTTACCCTCCGAAAGGATACCTCGCTAGAGACGATTATTCAACTAAATTTTGTGATTCATTAAAAACTTCCAGATTCTAAAATATCAAATCGCAAATAGATTTAGTTTTAAAATCAACATTTATTTATGTATATTTCTCTGGTGTATAATATTAATATATTATATTTATATTTTCATTCTATATTCAAAAGAAATGCTGCAGAAAGAGATTTATAATTGTTAGGTAGACAAACATCCTTTTTCTACCACTTTGCATTTCTAACCAACAATCAATTTTTACTTGCGACATATAGGAACTATATGGCAAGTTTTGCATTCGTGCAGAATTTTGTCTGTCTGTCCACGCTCCTACAGCCTAAACCATTATGTTGATTGAGTTCAAACTTGGAAGTTAAGGTTTTGAGCAGATTCGCGTTAGGCGTTTTTTTCATTTTTTTTTTAAGATCAAAACTAACAGTGGCCCCCATACAATTTTTTTGGTCAAAAAACGATAATTCGAATTTTCTCAAAAACAAACCGATAGATTTTTTTTAATTTTTTTCTAAAATTTTACTTTTTAACTTGGCTTCTTTTAATAAGAAAAACATATTTTTGTATTGCTCAGGAAAGGTACCGCTCATAGAACCGTTATTTTGTTTTTTAATTTTCTCAGCAATTTATGTACTGATTTCAATAATTTTTTTTGTGAATAAGCTCTTATATTGCTTTAACAATATTTGATTATCAAAAGTGCAATTTTTTTTTGTTTGGATTTTTAAAAAATATTGAATTTTTTTTTCAAAATTCTATATCTCAAAAACGGGTTAATATTTTTTTACGAAATTCAAATGTAGAGCGTATATTTACAATCACTAAACAACTGCATACCAAAAATATTTTTAGAACAAAATTGAAAAATTTTATATATAAAAAATTAATTTAAAAAAAAACTGCTCTAACGATTTTCGAAAAAAATTTTTGAAAAATCAAGGGCTTTTTTATTTATAAAATGGCATTTAAATTTTTGAAGACAAACTTATTTTTCAGGTAAAATTTTGAATCTTAAATTAGTTTTTTTTTTTAATTATTTTAACTGTATTAAATGTAACCCCCTCCCAAAAAAATTGAAAAATGGAGTTTTTTTCGACAAATCAAATGGCATTTATATCTTTGAAGACAAACTTATTTTACAGGTATATTTTTAAATCTTATGTATAGATACTTTTTTAAACAGACTCTTTGAATACAGGAGCAAGTTCGTGCGACCCAGTCGTGCATTTTATTTTTAATACATAAGTTCAGGAACAAAATACAATTATTGAACACTTAAAAGTCAGATCTACTTCAACGCATTTTCTGCTACAATTGAATGCCCAAAAAAGTTGCTAGTCATAATAAACTTTACCGTGATAAAAGATTTTAAAGTGCTCCAACGACTGGTCGACAATTCATACACCAGTTTTGCGAAAGAAAAATAATAATAATACAATTTAAGGATGCAAAAAATGGGTTTCAAAACATTGGTATTTGTTTTAAATGTTCAATAAAGTTGCCTCTAAGCTTTTGGACCCATATTTTGCGAAAAGAAACACTGCCAAAATTCAAAGCAACCAGCATGGCTTTCAAATATGCTCTTGTATTTTACATATCTGAACCATTCAGTTTTGTTTCTATAAACAAAAACCCTTTTTAAACCTTCCAACCAGCTACGGGCCTATAATAAAATAGTGCCCATGGACATCAAGAAATATAATGACATTTAGTTTAGTATCAAATGTTGGTGCAACCGTGCGTTTAAAACTAGGGCCTAGTGTCTTACAACTCTCCACCATTCCTGTGTGCGAGTAATGTTATCAGGAATAGCTAATTTGAGAAAGCACCTTTCGTGACAAGAATAACCCTTCGAGGATTTTTCAATTCCTCACAAAAGTCAGTACCCGTGATAAAAAAAAAAAACTCTAGATAACACAGTCAGGCATTGAACCCAAGGCATCAGGCATGACAGTCCTACGCACTAACCTATTCGGCAAGGGTACTACCATTATTTTAACACCCTAAATAGCAAGAAGCAAACACTCTTTGTTTAAGTCTAGAATAATTTGCTCCTAACATATAAATCTAATATTCAACCTAAATAAAACTTATTTACAATTTTTGAAATACACATTTAAATGCGTTTTCCGCAAAACTCAAAATATGGAATCAGTTATCCTTATCATATTTATACGACACAAGTTTTTAATTTCCAACTTTCAAAAAACCAGTGAAAGAAAGTTCCCATTAGAAGGTTTGGATTATAAACATAATAGAATTTTGACAAATTGGGTATTCAGAATTAATTTTAATGTTGTAATAAAACTGATTTTATATGTTTTATTTTCTCAACCATAATAAAGATTTATTGTTAAATAGAAATACTTTCATTGCATAAAGAATTCCTCACAGAAAAAAACGAGCCCAAATTGATAAACATTGATTTTTACTATCAGAAATATGAAAATAGGTTTAACTGAGTGTATAACTGAATTATGGAATACATTTTCTAAATAATATAATTTCGAAATACAATAATAGATAATAAGATTTTAATACAAATTCCCAAAGAATATAAATTGTTGATATTTTTGTTTAAAATATTACTGGAAAGACCTGCAACATTAAATACCTACTTTATTTTAATAAGACCGTAATTTCCTATGAATTTCTTTTTTTTTCGAAAAAAAGGATGCATATGTGCATAAACCTTAAAAATATATTTGTTTTGATATTAAAATTCAAACAGTAAAACTAAGTTTTTTAATGAATGCACCTAAGATAAGGTATACATTTTTATTTTAACGTAACGACCAAAACAGGGGTGCTTTTTACCACCACAGCATTTTTATTTTACTCCAAAAATTGTATGCGTTTTTGTTTTCGTTTATTTATGGCTGGGGTGTTATGAACCCCTGTTGTGGTGTACGTTTTTATCGGAGTGTAAAGTTCGGTATCCTGTTCGTAAAATTTGACCTACTCCTTCAAAGTGCGGCCAACACATTAAACCAAGAATAAATCATTGAGTTTCTTAATGCATATATGCTAAGGTACTGCAAGTCCAGCATTACGTAACAACTACAACTCTATTTTGACCACTTTCAACACTTGCACTACAAATACAAAATATCGAGAATGTGGCAACAAGGCTATATAGCTTTTATATAAAGTAAGAATAAAGAATAATTACTAACATTTAAGATAAGAAATTCCCATTGAATTTATATCAACAATTAAAAAATATTATAAAGCTGCGTTCTTAAGAAAAAAATACTATGCACATAGTATTTAAAATACATATAAAGTGCAAGGTGAGTTATTTAGGAACTTTAAGAGATAAAATATCGCCAAGAAATAAGGAATCTTCTAGTATTTTTAATTGAGCGTTTTCCTATTGATTTACTTAAACTTTCTAAAACTTTATAAATAATACATTAAAAAACCAGAACAGTTTAGTACATGTTAACGGTCAATATATGTTTACTCTCTGATATTTTTATAACAAACAAAAATACCTGGTCGTGCCATAAATTCTGTTAAAAAACTTCAAGACCTTGTTGCATCCAAAACATACATTTGATATAAAATGGTTATCTAATTTTTCTAAATATTTAAATTAGTAAGTTATGAATAAATGTCAATTTGGTTTCAATATCGCTTCCGTTACCATGGAGAGCGGCGCTAAAGAAAATAGATTCGTAATTATTGTCTTACATAGATAAGAAATGAGTTCTAGGTAAAATTTTCCTGTTTTAAAAACCATTGGGAACCATTATGTTCGGTTTGCTATGCCTTTAAGAATTAATGACAGCCGAAAAAGTAGTCGTCAGTGCGATGCCCACATTTTTTAGCTTATGAAAGCAGTGCGGGAACGAATACCATTAAAACCACTTCAGAAGAGAAAGGTTATGTTCAGAGGACTGGATATATTCACCAAATCCATTTCAATGATGGGTAGGGAGCATTAACAAAAACAGGACTATTGACGCTCTACATATCATTTGTTAATAACCTCGACTCAAAAAAGGTATTGTGGAAAAAGTCAGATGGATTTTACTTCACCACAAGAATTAAGCATTAAATTATTCTTTTTTTTTTCGAAGCAAAGGATTTTTACCGTTGAAGAAGTTTATAACAAAGAAAATGATACAATTTATTCCACATCCTTATAACTTAATAAAACTGTTGTTGTAAGGGTCAAACGTAACAATCACTACGCTTCTGTAATAGTTTAACTGAAAGTCTCACAACAAAGTGTTCATCCCGCCATTTTGAGAACGAATGTGAAAACGGTTGTCAAGTTGTACCATAGAAATGTTTTAGGGGGTTTGGTAGAGTTTAAAAAAACACCCATTTCAATGGATATAGATGGATTATTCCAAAGATCCTGGTGAGACACAAAAAAAACCAAGGGGCTTAGGGTCAATATCGTAAGATTTAGAGAGGCATAATATTGGCTCTAGGCAAGTCCATATTTCAATCCTCAATATTGGAAATGGAGCCTCAAAGACTTCTCATAGGAATTTTTAAATTCTAACAGTTAACGGAACCAGTGTCAAAAATATCATTAGAAACAGTGCGTGCCACTATAGATCGATGTCCACATTTAGGTGAAACTACTTTTTCCATTAAGTTAATATCATGGAGAAATAAATGAAACTAAAATGAACACAAAATATTATATAGTTCTTGTTTTATTGTGTTTGATACTTGAAACAGAACTTATGGCTCGACTAGGTAATTAAATTTCTTTTCAAACAAGTTTACAACAATCAAATTATGAAATCACAATCATATTTTCTGCAATTTGTCACATGGCAGTTAATATAGAAGTACGTTTTTGAACATGCGTATGTTTTACCAGGGTAAAGTTGATACCATAATCTGGATGTTTAATTTATGTTATACAACAATATCAGTCAATGGCAAAACTTAAAAAATTTTAAATACATTTCTGGAATATTTAATACAAGTTTCTATATTTCCATCGGTTTAGCATTAGATCGATTCACGTTGTTCTATTGAATGTGCTTTAATAAGTTCTCCGGCTTGCGATTTACATTGGTTAAATTTTAATATTAAAACATAGAACATGAACATTAAAAATACAAATACAAATTCAAAGAGTTCCACATATATGACCTTAACTTAAAAGCTGAATTTTCATATTAATTTGTTTAATGCTTCAAAAAACAAAAACTATTTAACAGTTTGATGAACCACGTGACTTTTTCTAAATAATCGAACACCTCCGTAATTTAAAGTAAAAGCAAATAATATTTTACCCTCAAATTAAAATTATCACCATCAGCTAGGTTCACAAAATCGAGTGAAATGAAATCTAAATTGAAAACCGAGTGAAATTGTTTTCGTGGTTCTATCATTCGATCGATTTGATGACGTCGAATACTTTTCGAAATTACTCCGAGTGAAATAAAAGCAGCTTTCAAAATTTGTATAATTTCTTATGTTTTTATTCGTTCTGTGCATTTAAATATAATAAAATATTTGTGGTTTTTATTTGAATTGTGTTGATGCACATAAGAGGGAGGTAGCTGCAGATTTGTGGTATTTTGGTATATGCAGTTTCCAAAATATCGTAAGGGATAAGTTCTGGAGTCGAAGCTTAGTTTTTGAATGTTTCAGAACACTATTTTACTCGAAGTGTTATAGAGAAGACAATTGGCGTGCTGAAAACAAGTCCGTAGTTGAGGAAACGCATAAAACAGATACAATGAAGTTAGGGTTTATTTCCTTCGAGTGAAAATATTACTGTTTTTAAACAATTTCCTTTTGTTAAATTTAAATCACACCAACTTAATCTAGTCTAATTCAAATCACTTGAAAACCGCAAAAATCGAAAACACAGAGTTCACGTCGATTTAAGTTCGAAACAAATGAAATCGATTTCGATAAGTTATTTTCAGAACTCTAATTTATATTTTGATTTGATTTCAATTTCATTTCGAGTAAAAGTGAAATGTAGAACCTAGCTGTAGCAAAACAGATTTTAAACTATCATAAAGGCTTTTAGAGAAGGTTCAGAAATAATTTCATCAGAAAACCAAATACAAGTAACTATTTAACGTTAAGATATTTTTTTGAAAAGTTAATATCCTATGTATTTATAACCATATTAATATAATTGGTTTTGAGGTCGTGTTTTATGAACACCCATATTACGGATGTAATTCCAGAATACAAAATAAGTTAACTGTTGTGTAAATTGTATCTTTAACAAATTTAAAAAAAGAATATCTGTTTTCATAGAAAAACAAAACTGCCCCATTAAAAAGTTCTACCAAATATTAGAAAGTACATACATATTTTTTAAATGGTGGAACCTAACTATACTCTGAACAAATGAAATATTTTCAGTAACCAAAAGTTTAATTTTTTTGTTTAGAAAAAAATCATCCTATATTTCCAAAAATAAATCCTAATCTCTAAATGGGCACGATTACATCAAGAAGGAAATTACGGTTACTTAAGTTTCAAACAACAACAAACGAATATTATCTAACAAACAAAAATCAAACTAAGACAGAAGAGTTCAGCCGAAGCATTTGATTGCTTTTTCTTGAAGAGATTTTATTTAAAATATTTTATGTACTTATATTTTCTATAATTAAGTCATACTACTAATTTAAAATGTATTTTCTTGAATTAAAAGGGCCCTTGTCTGAACATGTCGAAAAATGAACGTACCTGTTGGTTGTTTGGTCCTAAACCAGCACCTGCACCAGGACCACCACCACCACCACCTGCATTGCCTTGGTTGTTGCCACCAGCAAACGCAGATAATGCATCTGCAATAACAAAATATTAATGAATAAACTAAAATAAAAATAAAAATAAAAAACTTTACCTCTAAAATCAAAGGGGCTGTTGTTTTGATTGCCATTGTCGAAATTATCAAAGTTAGGGCCGTTGACATTACCACCAGCATTACCAACAATATTGGGTGGACCACCACCTTGTTTGCCTTCTTGTTGATCCAACAGCGAGTTCAACTGTTGTGCTTGCATGAATAATGTATTTTCTTGTTGTCGTCGACGCATTTCTTCTTCTTGACGCAACATTCGAGATTGCATGTCACTTTGTTGACGACGAGCGTTTTCTTCTTCACGTAGTTTGAATTCTTCGGCTTGCTTTTCGCGGGCTTCCCATTCCATCTTTTTGCGATCATTATCCTGTTCACGTTTACGAAGTTCTAGAAATAAAATAAAAAGTTGTAAATGACACCACATTTATAAACAACTCCCAGTAATCACCTTGACGAAGCATTTCAGTTTCGTGCTCGTAGCGTGCATACTCCATTTGAGCTTCTAATTTATCCTCTTCCATTTTAAGTTCTCTTTTGAGAGCATCTTGTTTAGTTTTAAATAATTCATACAGCTGCTTCCACCTTGTACCATATTCGTGCTCGAATGAATCTATTTCGGCAAATCGAGGACCAACGCCACGCTCATGATTGAATTCTTGTGTTTTCTTATTCAAAGACTTGTCAGGCAGACCATCAGGGTCTTCATTTATTTCAAAAGGTTCTACAACGCATGGCCGAAGAGATGCAGTTAAGAAGAAACATTTGTCACTGCATAGACGAAGTGCTGCATTTGCAGAAGACTTCTTAGCGAATTCTATGATACCTTCACCGGTGTGTTTTCCGCGATCATCAACGACAATATTTGCCTTTTCAATCGGTCCAAAAATCTCAAAGCATCTGTAAAGCAACTCATTGGATACAAATGGGCTCAAATTCTTAACACGCAATATGGTAGCATTTGGTGCAAAGCGCACACGAAGTGTACGGCCTTTGCGTATTGTTCCGTCTAATCCACGTTTTGCTTTTTCGGCATTTGGATGGTAATCCAATTTCAAGAAAGCAAAATTCTTTTCCGGATTTGAGAATACTTCTCCAATCTCACCATATGGCTTAAATAATTCACGTAATTCTTCTTCAGTTATATCGCTAGTTAAGTTACCAATGTAGAGCCGATTACGGCCTGAAAATTTGGACTCTTCACACTCAATTGGTGGTAATTCATGTGTGGGGCCAGTGATGCTTCTTAAACGTTGGCCAATGAAAAAGTCTTCATTTCGACCACCGCCTCCACCACCGCCGCCACCGAATCCGCGACCACCACCACCCATACTACGCCTATCATTCATATTGTTACGGTTGTTTTGCATATTGTCCATTCCACCTCCCCCACCGCCGCTATTTCCCATACCTCCTCTATTATCATCACGGGACCTGTTATTCTTATCATTGTTTTGCTAGAGAAATAAAATAAACAAAATTGAAAGTCATACATACATACAAAAAAGCAGCAACGAGCAAATATGTATTTAGGAAATGCAATGTTGAAAATAGTCGTTTTATTTTGTCTTTTTAATGAAAGTCCCTTTTTACCTTCACTTTAAAATTTGCGAAATATTGGTTGTCTAGCAATTTAATTATATGTAAAAAATACTAAATACATACTACCTGCTGTACTCCAAGCGTTCTGAAGCTTGCCATATTAACTAAATAAATTGATCCATTTCAAACCAGGTCTACCCTAACGATACAAAATATTAACTGACAATCTAATGAGGTCATATCTCTGCTAGATTACCTTGATGATAATGCGCAGAAGTTTTTGTAGTCTCACCTCTTTTTATTTATTAATATCCTAACTTCCTATATTCACAATAATTACACGCTCCCAAAATGTTGATAAAATTCTTTCTTAAGAAGAAAAATTTACAATGGTTAATATTCTTGTGAAAAATATTGATAGCCAGCGCAGTCTTTTGATTTGATTTTTTCCTATAAGATATATAACCAAGAAAATGATTTACCAAAATAATATTACCACTAACATTTTCATTTTAGGTTCTTGTTCTTGCTCCTAGTCAAACTTTACAAAAAGCTGAAGCGTGGTATCAAATTACTTGCTGGAAAAGTGGAAATTCTCCATATATTCAAAAAAAGCTTTAAATCTTTATGGTTTGTTTTTTTTTTCATTAAAGAGAAAAGAAAAATTCTTGTGCAAGAAAACCAGAAAATGGCATTATCATACCAAATTTATACCTAACAAACTTAGGAACACAACAGAATACATCAATAAATTTAGTCCAAATAACGGGTTATCCATTTTGCGGTTTCAAAAGTAAAGGGCTGGAATGCGACATCTGTCATTTGCGTACGTACTACAAAAACAATTATTCTTCCACAGCCACATATCGTTCTTTAAGAGGAGATTATGGTTTACATAATGTGAAGAAATTTGAAGAGACTAGATTGGTTACCGATATAGTAAGGCCTGTGCTTCATCGTTTCGCTTATTCCGCTGAAAATATCGCTGATGTAAGTGAAAGTGTTGCCGAAAACCCGTAGATACGTCGAATAGTTGCTTGAACAACAGGCGGTGGGCGGCGATTTTTCGAACAAAGTTCTCTTCAGCGAAGATGCACATTTCTCACTATGTGGGTTTGTTAATAAACAAAATTCTCATTTTTGGAGTTCTGAGAATCCTAAAGTAATGAAGAGAGGCCATGGAGGTGTGATTGGACCTTACTTCTTCGAAACCGACTGTCACCTTCAATACGGAGCATTATAACCGACTTTTTTTTGTCTGCTATTGAAG
This sequence comes from Eupeodes luniger, assembly GCA_951509635.1. Taxonomy (NCBI): domain Eukaryota; kingdom Metazoa; phylum Arthropoda; class Insecta; order Diptera; family Syrphidae; genus Eupeodes; species Eupeodes luniger. The sequence continues at coordinate 168,850,119 of OX608073.1, forward strand.
AATAAGATTTGGAGAATATGTGGTTTCAACAAGACGGTGCACTTAAAAACTAACATTCGTCAATTTATGGCTGAGATTCCGCCCAATATGTGTCAAAAAGTGGTCGAAAATTACCTCAAAAGAATCAATGCTTGCAACAATTCGCGTGGTGGTCATTTAAATGATGTAGTGTTTCACACATAATGTCAACATTCAAAATTTATAATAAAAAAGAAATATTATGAAAAAATATTGTATGTGTTTTATTAACGTTTACTTTTGAAACCGCAAAATGGGTAACCCTGTATAAAGCATTTTGCTTGTATGTTAATTTATTAAGAGATCCATACCGTTAAATCACAAAAAAAAAAAAAAAACAATTGAATTTAAATAGTATGCAGCGCACCAATCGCGTGGTATGTTTGGGGGGTATGCTGCCACTCTACTTGACACACTTTATGATTTGAGTTAGCTGCTAAATCTCGTTTACCAGAAGATATAAATAGGTCAATTTGTTAAATAACAAAACGCGTATAAAAATTCGTGGTTCTTTGGTAAAGGAAAACCGATTGAAAAACCCCTATAAACGCATGCGACCATAGAATTAATGGAGCTGCATGAGCTGGGTAGTAAGGGAAAAGGAAGTTCAATTCGTGAGACCGCGAACCTTATGATAATTTGATTCTGTTCTATCAAGATTAATTCCGAAAAGTCAAAAATATGCGAGCTTAAATAATGAAAAGTCCCCCCCTCTAATTGACCATTGAAAATCTATAGGAAGCTTACGATTTTCCATCTGACGATTTTTTGCCAAAAACATACAATTTAATAACCTTTAATCAAGTATGACTATATATGTACATATATTCACACTTTTCATTTCGGTGTTCTATCAACAACATGGCCGACAAATTTTCGTGTTAAAAATGGCGTTGGTGAATCTTTAACGATGACAAAATAAATGTTGGAATATTTTCAACAGAACACAGAAGGAAAGAAAAAGAAAATTAGTGATAAACAAATTTCGATTTTGCTACATATAATTAGATCTTTTCTAAAACCACTGTTGCTTATTAGAATATAAGAATATATATTGCAAAAAATAATGTTCTTCAGTGGTAAAATATGGTAAATGGCAAAATGGTATCCATTTTTTTTAAAGCGAAATAAAATGGCCACCATTTTGTATGCGCCTCAAACACTGAATTTGCACTCACCTCATTTCTTCCTCCGAAGTTACGACGACGATCGCGGCTTCTACGGCCACCACCGAAATTTCCACCAGCTCTTGATGCATTTCCTTGATTACCGCCACCACCTCCACCATTATTGCCACCGCCACCTGCACCAACATTTTGATTACCACCTTGGTTATTAAAATTTCCTCCTTGAAAGTTTGCTCCTTGTTGGTTATTACCAAAACGTGGTTTCTTTTCGACCGGGGGAGCATCTACATCAATTATTTGCTGCTTTTCTTGTTCCTGCTTTGCTGGCTGCTGCTGTTGCTGAGCTTGCTGCTGTTGTTGATGGGGCTGCTGTTGCTGCTTTTGATTTTTCTGATTTCCTCCTTTATTACGCTGCGGTAACGGATTCCCATTCATTGCTTCAGTTTTGGCCTCCATATTTTTTTTCTTATTCTCAAAACGAGTACTCACTGCACAAAAAAAATAAATCCAACTTCACTCCTTCGTTGCCTAACGAACAATGAAAGAATGAACGAAATCGGAATAGCTTCGTTCACTAATTTACCGAAGGAAATGACGCTATTAAAAATTAATACTGAGCCAACGTAGAGTGCGCTAAAAACGCAAAAGAGATAAGAAGAAGAAGAACCAATACATGCCACATTGATTAGAAAAGCGCTGATGCTATTAAAGAATGATGTATGGTTGAAGCCAAAGACACTCCATATAAATATCCCATTACTAGCTATCATTTTGGTTTGTAAACAAGCTGAAACGTCAATTGATCTACACCCCTCAAAAAGTGGATTTACATGTATCTGCATCTGCATCTGCATCTGCATATACATCAAAATAATATATATAATCCATCAAAACCCCGAAAGGAAGAGATAATACAGCAGTGACAACTCTTTTTACTTCCTTTAAAATACTAGGTCTATTCCCAACATTGACCAAAACTGCCTACAATTTTCAACAATTGTTGCCCAAATACTGTTCAACACTACACAATTTTCGCAGTTTAAGGGCAGGAGAGAGCGGGTTAAGGTCACATTAATTTAGATATTTTTACGATCGCATTAGTTAAAATTTATGTAAACATTTACAAAAATGAATGCCGCATGAATAGAAATTATCCATTTGCAATAAACACCATAGGTTCCAAACATAAACATTTCTCAATATATTGCAACAAAGACAAAGTTAACAATTTGTAATAAGAACCAAAGATTCCAAACATAAACATCAAATATTGTTACATAAACAAAATTAATCTGTTTGAAGTAATAACCATAAGTTCAAAATGTAAACAAATATTCTCATATCAATAAAGAATGTTGTCCTCAGCATCTATACAACGTTGCCTTGCATATCGTTGATACACAATTCTTAATTCTAGGAATTTAATACAACAGCATCCGAATAGAAATATTTTGTATTGCAATGTAAGCATTCAGATTGGGCCTTACTAATAATCAAACGCTAATGTCGACTATTAGTTAACTGGAAGGTTAAAACAAAGTGCTGAGCTTTAATAAAATGCTACCAATAAACAATTTAACCCTCTCACTAACTAGTTTCAAGATTTTCCTTGAATCTATTACAAAATCTACTACAAATAAGAACAAAAATTGCTTGAACTGTCAGAACTGTCAAAGATCAATGTTTTGTTATTATGCAAAAGCAAAAATATAAGTTTTGAAAAATGAGTTCAATTGACGAAGGTCTGTTTCTAGATTTTGAAATAATTGCAGAAACTTCTTCATCTCGTAAAGTGAAAATGTATAAAGAGAGGATAGATCCATTTACGAAATATGATGAAAATGAATTCTTTGGTCACTACAAGTGGGTTTTGGTTTATTAGTTCCCTACTTATTATTTGAAATTACTGTCAAAGTTCAGTATTGCCGTGTTCTTTTTAACATCAAGTATTTTAGTACTTGTATTATATTCTAGTACGACAATTGATTTGAAGTGTCGGAGTGACTTTTAAATTAAATTTTAATTTATAACACCATCTTTTTCACAAGGAAATATATTTCTTAAATATATAAAACGGAATCAACAAATTAGCCACGTATTTAAAGTAAAATCAACGATCGTAATACTATAACGCACTAAATATTTAAGCAAACATTACATAAGCTCTCCATAGCCCTTTTTTAGTATTATATTCGATCATTTGAAATATATAAATTACATACTGCAGTGTAAAGCCCCAAATACGAAAATAAGCGAATACAATTAAGTCAAATGATGCTTTTATAATTGCGTTTCGTTGCTTTTTGTTCAGTTTCAGTAGGAATGAAAAAAAGAGTATACAACATGGATAACTTCTCCTTTTGACTGTCCCGAGAGCTTCTTTTCGATTCGCAAGATGGAGTATAAAATTTGTCTGGTGTCGTTGTCAGTTTGGAAGAAAATGTTACAACGTTACACTTTTGCAATGATACTAGATTAATTGCATCGAATCGTGAATACCCCTAATAAATAAAGTACTTCTAAATTAAGAACTTCATTTTTACTTTAAGCCTAGAACGCAGATCGTGCTAAATTTTAGCTCCCATACAAAATTCTTTACCTACATTTTTAAGATAATTTTGTATGAAAGCGTGATCTGCGTACTAGGCTTTAGAACAAAAATCTGAAAGTGGCATAACCTTATTTTGAAAAATTGGCTTATTTTGTCTCTCATATTTTTGTCTTAGGGAAATACATTATTTTAAACATAGTTTTATATTCTTGAATATCTAATTTTTGCAAAAAAAAATATAACTTTACTATTTTCAAAGCTTATGTGCTTGTTTTAGTCGATTCAAACCCAATTACAAAAGGTGGGATACACCACTTTTGCATTCACAGCCTCAAATATACCTTTACCAATGGAAATCGACCAGATAACTTGAGATAAGATTTAAGTATTAAATACAAATTTACGTACCATAAAACAGCACTAAGGCAACACTTTTTTTTAATGCTTGACTTTAAACATGGATTTCCGTGTATTAAATTTTGACGTTTTGCTAACGCCTAAACTGGATATTAAATTCGTTATTGGTATGTGAATTTTCTAAAGTCTGGAGATTTTCTTTTAACCTTAACACTAAATTTGATTATTAGTAAGGCCCATTGAATTACTTTTAAGTTAGCTTAAGAAATTGTCTTCATTTCATATTTATAATTCAAATCAAGAGGTTGTCACCTTGGAAACATTATTGTTTTTCATTAGCGCTCTTATCTTATCAAGAAATTTCTTTGAGCAGAAATTGTTTGCTTCGCATTGATTGAGTGGCAGACAATTTTAGCCAAGAAACCGTTAAATGCTTTTTTGGAGTTTTCCTCTATCTGAAAGAATTTCATCCCAACTCTTCTCAAAATTTGACTGACTAACAATTTCTGGTCAAAAACCTTGGGAACAAATGTACTATCTTTTTGAAAGTACAGTGTTGCCGCAAGCTTTCACGAAGTAAAAACGCTTTAAAATTTGGAAAAGTATCTCAATAATGTATGAAATATATTGCAATTAGTTGCATGAACCTCACAATTAAAAGAAAGTGAAAATTAAATTCTTGAAAAAAGGTGTAACGAAGTTATATGGTAACATAGTAACAAAAGTTAAAAGTGAAAATAGATGTGAAGCTTTTGTTACACTTAGTGCAGACGAAGATGCTATAATAAAGATACAAATGTTAGTCTGCACATACGTTTTCCACTTGAATAATTCTATATTATGTATTTACTAACTTGTTGTTGCCCGCGGCTTTGCCAGCGTAATAAAAGAAAATCAAAATATCACACAGATTAATTCCAGGGACAAGTATACGTGAGTTGATGATTGACAGATAGATTGCCAAAAAAGTAAGTTCGCGGTAAAATAAGCTCCCGAAAAAAAATAATAAATCATCCAAAATACAGAAAATTAAAAAAATAAAATAGAAAGTAATCGTTAAAGGTGACGTGAAATAGTACCAAATGGAATAACACCAAATTTCAAATTTGGCCTTATTTCGTTGTTCAAAACGAAATAAAACCAATTTGGCTTTATTTCGATTTATAAAAAGAAATAAGGCCAAAAAAATAATGGAAACAACGCCGAATATTTTAAAATTCAAAAGTTGGCAATATTTCGTTTGCAAAAAGTTTTTTTGAATTGATAGCACGCGTACTAACAGCTAGGTATCTCTCGCACCCACCCAAAATCCTATAGTGATCCCAAGCAGGGGGGTTGCAGGGGGGCAGCATGCCCCCCCTTACATACCTAGCTGTTAGTACGCCGCGCCGTGCTATCAATTCAAAAAAACTTGTTTAGGCTCCAATTTCAAAAATTTGAATCGAGCAACAAGTATCTGTCATTTTTCAACTTTTTTAATTAATAACAAAAAAAATTGTTCCAAAATTGCACTTCCCCCGAATTTTTATTAAAACAAAAGATAATTTTACTTTATGTTTTTTCCTAATTCTGCAAAATTTTAAATCGAAACAATGCCAAATTGCTATTATTTCGTTTTCTAAAGCGAAATAAACCCAAATTGAAAATTTGGCCTTATTTCGTTTTTAAAAATGAAATAATGCCAAAATTGTTGAATTTGGCTTTATTTCATTTGGCGTTATTTCACGTCACCATCGTTAAATAGTTTTCTTTATAACATTATTTTTCAGTAAGTTATAAGTAATAAGTTACTAACTGATAGCACAAAACGATTAAGCTTCGTGTATAACCTTAAGTGTTTTGTTCAACTGGCTAATGCATAAAAGAGCAGAAAAACGTCAACAAACTAGTTGCACTATGAGCAGTGTAGGCACTATGACTATTGCTGAACTGAATAGTTTCCTCAAGCGAAACCTAAGCAAATTAGCAAACTGGCCACAAAAGACGACATTGCATCATTAGGCTATGAGATTGCTGAACTGCGAGCCAACCAAATTAAGTGTGTTAAAAAAATTACTTTTTTTTGAAGCTCAAAATGTGCGTTTAGAATCGGAAGTTGAAAGGTTAAGCTCACTTGTCTAGTTCTGATTTAAAGACATCTTTAGCCAAAGCAAAAGACGTGTGTGATGGTCTTCTAGACGGTGTTTATGTTGGAGCGATGAAGGAGACTTACCCGGTCAAATGCAACAAGGAGGGAATGGCTTATATTGTGGTGCAACTAGTCAATCGCTCTGCAGTTGCAAATGTTCTTAAGAAAGCAAACAAATTGAAGGGAACGAATATTTTCATACATAAGGACTGGATTGTATAATAAGCTTATTTACCCCCATTTTTTAAATTATATTAGCGAATTCGATATTTTCATTTTAGTAGAAACTTTTTTAATAAAAAACCAATATGAAATGTTTAACAATATGTTTAGAGGATACGAACTTGAGTGGATAGCTGCGTGTAGAACCCATAATTTTGAAAGAGCAAGTGGCGGAATGGTGATAGGTTTCAAAAGTCAACTTTAACGCATTTTAAAATTTAAGAGTACTTAGGGAACCTGCATCATTTCCTATTAAGATCAGGGCGAAAACACTTAATTGTACCAATTTATCTTTATTGCAGCCATTGGAGTGAAGATTTTGAGGAGCTGGAGGATCTCTTGGGGTAGTTAAATGAAACAAATCTACTGTTGCTAGGAGATTTTAACGCAAGGAATAGAAACGAGCCTCAGTGTTACCATCATGTTTGAACCAGCATCGTGTTTCAAAAGATAATAGGAACGATACCACAGGAGAATACACGTTCATAAGATCTTCTGGTCACTCAGTTATAGATTATGGTATAGCCGGAGGAAATTAGTTGAAAATGATAACGGATTTTAAAGTATATGCTAAAACTCTTTCCGAGCATATGCCATAAGTAATTTCAGTTGAAAGTAATGTAGCTGTCTCACCTTAAACGAAGGCTTTAAAGCTGCCCCAAAATTAAAATGATCGTTATTTGCAAAGTTACCAGCAATGCTTGAATAGGGAACTATATTTGCTGAAGGAAATATCTCCAAGTCCATCCATGGAAGAATAACTTGCTATTATAAAGAGAACATATCCACATCAATCTAACTTGCTTAAAACTCGAAAAAGCAAGCAAATATGGTTTGATAAAGAGTGTCAATCGGCTCGAAATCTATCGTTTTCGTTCCGCATTAATCGGCTATTTTTTTTTTTTGAAGAGTCATTCGGTGATGCGCGCATTATTACACGAAGACTTTTCGGATGTTTAATTCTGTGCATTATTCTGACAGATATCTTTTATTTCTACTTTCGTTGCTCGCTCGGTGTACCCAAACCACGGTTGCCACATTGAGCGAAACTACACAGCTGGCAGCTGGAACAGACCGAATTCCAGTTGAATTTTTCAAGTATGCTTCCCTCGCTTTAATAGCCCAACTTCTTTGCTGTTATAATGAAATCTTCGAGTTTGGAGTCATTCCTCCTAGTTTTTTTGTCTTGGGTGATTTGCCCATTATTTAAAAAAGGAGATACATCTGTTCTAGAGAATTATCGAGGGATATCGTTTTTAAGCGCGTCTATGAAGATACTTGCAAGTATGATATTCAGTAGACTTTACTTCGTGGGTGAAAAGCTCAGTGAGCTGCAAGCTGGATTTCGCCCTGGATACTCAACTACAGACCAGGTGGTTCTACTATTGAATATTGCAAATGTGTACTTAAATCGTGGACAAAAAGTATTTGCCTTTTTATAGATTTTAAGGCATCATTTGGCAGCATTGATAGAGAGACGCTTTTTCTAAAACTTTTGAATATCGGCATATCTTCAAAAATTATGAGTATTTTAAGAGCTCTTTATGCTAAAGATTCAATAGCCGTTTGGCATGGAGAAAGCCTTTCCGAAGATTTGCGTTGAGTAATCTTTTATTCGCTCTATTTATTCAGGAATTAGTGGGAGCACACGGGAGGACGGGTGTACTTTGAAGGAGAAATTGTTCCGGGCTATTTGTATGCTGATGATATCGTACTTTTATTGGAATCCCCAGGCCAACTCCAAGAAATGATCGTCAAACTTGGTACATCTAATTTATCAGTCAACCTTAGCAAATCTAACATAATGATCTTCAGAAAAGGACAGGGAAGACACGCTAGTTATGAAAAATGGAAGTACCAGGTTTAGGAAGTTCAAGTTGTTAAGGAAGTTGTGTGATCATAACAAGTAACCTTTGTATGAAAAAACACATCAAGTTAAAACTTCAGGAGGCAAAGGCTGTCCTCTGTGTTTCCTGGAAAAACTGCATTGCAAACAAATCCATCCGCCAATCGGCAAAATATAAACTGTTTCAAGCTGTGGCAAAATCTATTATTAAAATTATTACGTTTCTTTTTGAAACAAGTCTTTGCTCTCCCATCAACAACGCTTAATTATTTGCTTCATATCGAAACCGGTTTGCCACTGTTGTTCATCGACACGCTCAAGATACATTTCGATTACGTTATAAAAATACTCCGATTGGATTCATCAAGGCTGGCTAGAGTATTAAAATTTATCATCATAAATCGGCTTAATTTTGTACAAACTTGGATCAATCTTGCTAATTTTTCGGATGAATCGATCGAATTTGATTTGGACAATCTAACGGGTTTACTTTTTATAAACTTGTTTAAAAATAATATCCAATAATGAAATTTTATTAATCAATTTATTCTCACTTTTCATCTTTATTGTTTTTGCTAGCAGAATTCATATTTTGTCAATCTGACCGAGGGTTTTTAAAACTAGGTCATAAAAGACTTGTAAACATTTATTGTAAAACTGAATTTTATATATAAATAATGTTATTTCTATTCTATTCTATACATGAGTAAGTTGAAAAAGCTTTCCACAAATAAAAACAGAAGTAACACTGCCTATTGTTAATGTAAGCACTTCTTTTCTAGGTTCAATCCAGCTACTTTTAGTGTTTGCCCTTGCGCCTTATTATTTTTCATAGCTTAAATAACTTAAATTTTTTTTTATTTTATAATTAGCGAACACTAAAAGGGTTTTGTATACCTTTAATATGCCAAAGACACAGTGTGAGCATTAGGAAAAGAGGGAAGGGTTGGATAGGAGGTGTCGGTGTACATTGATTTTAAATTTCTGAACATTGCAATGATAGGGAAAGATAGAGCGTTGCAAGACGTTCCACATTCGCGTAGTACAGCTAAAAAAAGAATCTCTGTACTTCATAGTACGGCCGAAGTTGGGCTCAAGGGTAAACTGATGGGCATTCCTAGAAGCGCGGGTATTACGGTTAAATTGTTTAAGGGAAGGAATGCAACTGGCTATTTCACTAGCGCATAGTCCGTTAAAATAACGGTAAAAAAGGGTGGGGCAAGAAACCTTGCGTCGATGTTCGAGTGACGTAAACGAGTTGATGATGTTAATGTCACCAATCATTTTAAAAGCTCTTTTTTGAATACTGTCCAAGAGGCTTAAATAAGTTACTGGAGCACTAGCCCAGAGATGAGAGTTATATTCAAGTTTCGGACGTACATATATAGGTTTTATAGATTGTAGCCAGATCAGACGGAGAGAAAAATTTCTTGCAACGTCTCAAAAAACCTAGACATCTTGCGGCATTTTTGGCAACATCGCGAATGTGATCGCTCCACAAAAGGTGGTTGCTGATGCACATTCCGAGGATGTCAAGATTTTCCGTTTCGTTAATGCAAGTGCCACTCATAGATAGTGGCAAAGAGGGTTTATCTCGCTTTAACGATACAAGACAGGATTGCGTTTTTGAAGCATTAAATTCCACACGATTTTTTATTCCCTATTGTACAATGCTGTGTAGGTCGGAATTTAATGAGCTAATCATATTTTGCCGTTGCAGTTCCACATCCAAAGAGGAGGGTTGTGATTGTGAGTCTGGAAACGAATATGAAAAGCTAAGAGTGCTATCGTCAGCGAAACAATGTATTGGATTAGAAGTGGCAGACAGGAGATCATTTATAAAAATGAGGAAGAGGGTCGGAGACAAAACGGAGCCCTGGGGCACACCAGCATTTATTTTATGAGCTTCAGACTTGAATCCGTCCAAAACAACTTGTATTGAACGGTTCGAAAGAAAATTTCTAATCCAACGAAGAAGAGATTCAGCGATACCGAAAGCACGCATTTTCGATAAGAGAGCAAGATGCCAGACTTTATCAAATGCCTTTGAAATATCAAGTGCAATAATCTTACTTTCTCCAAAACGATGTAAAGATTTGTTCCACTGTTCGATGAGATGAACCATGAGATCACCAGTGGACCTATTGCTTCGAAAGCCGTATTGCCGGTCATTAAGAAGCTTCCGTTCCTCAAGATATTTCTTAAGCTGATAATTAATCAGCGACCCTGACAATCAAAACAGCAATCTACAATCCATGTGTTATTAAATGAACCAACACATACACACCATTGAGCGAGCTTTCAAAAGCTTAGCCCAATGCATGCACCTGCTAAGCCACTCAACTGTACAAAAAATTAAAGAAAGAGTGAAGGGAATGCACTGTGTTCCGGTAGGTATTTTTTATTGTTGCCTTCTTCCCTTTGTGTTGCTTTTTTTTGTATATATTGCTATTGTTTTTCACTGTTTTTTTATCATTATTATTTTCTGTTGTTTTAGTTTTATTGATTATATTTTTTTATCACTATTTTTTTGTTTTGTTTTGATTCTATTTGAGTTTTTTTTGTTTTGTTTTAAATAAATTAAATTAACGAGACTGCGACGGGGACGGGAGACAAGACAACAATTAATTCAAAACGCAGAACACGACAAGAGGACATGAACCTCCCCACTCGAGCTTTCACTGACAAGACAACTGAAAGGAAACTTGAAACCTTTTAAATTAGGATGGTAAATCTGATCACTCTTTCCAACGACGTTTAACCTGCGTCGTTGGAAAGAGCGATCAGATTTAGCATTAATAATGTTTCGTCCAAGTTGTGTGACACAAAGTCTTGTGGCGTTACATAATCGAGGGGCATCAAAAATTCCCATTGCAGCTTATATGAGGGACCACCGGACAGCCCAAGTTAGTTAAGAAACTCTACTGGGCATGAAGTACTCTGTTCGGAGTCCATGACAGTGTCCGTTGATAAAGACTTCCTCATATCTCCTGCGATATGTTGTAAATCAGTATAAACACTGGCAATAAGTTCAGAATTACCCAGTTCAAAATTCGAAAATCTTCTGTTAGTTTCACATAGCCATCGGCATCGGGTTTGAACCGTTCATCTCCTATTTTAAATAGTGTTTCAGCATAATTTCGTGCGTTAACATCATTATAAGAAACGCCTAATGATAGGCAACGATGAAAGGTACAAACGTAGGCAGCACCTAAAGATATGCTACTAGTGTTCTAAAAACCGAATATACTGAAGAGGCGCTCAGCGCCAAAACGGCATTTTCAAAAAAATCAAACTGACTATGCAGATCAAACCGGAATCTTTTGAAATATATAAAAAAAATCTCCCTGTGACATCGTATAAAACTAGGTGAATTTTTAGGGGGAAACTGTTTTTCGTCTCTATGAAATTCAAAAATTTATTTATGCCAAAACGGCCTAAGCTGCTTAGGCCACATCGAATTCTAGAATTTAAACATTTGTGTGGGTTAGGCCAAAAACGCATTCTATATTTTAAGAGTAGGTTTATTTTTTGAAAATAAATAATGTTAGCCAGTAGGTATTTAAAAGTATGCAAATAGTGCATCACAAATCGAAACGATTGAGTAGGCAATGAAATTCTTGTTTATTTGAAAACAATTTATTGGATAATTCTTTGCCTCTCCGCTTTTAGTTCATGCAATTCTTGTTTTGATGTAGACACGCTTGATGCTTTAGTTTTTACTAGTTGTTCAAGTTAAAAAAAAGTTATTCATTTTTAAATAAATCCACTTGTTTGTCAAAGGTAAATTCGTAAAATTTATTGAAGGATCTTTATTTAAATTGAAAATGTATTAGCTAGACAAAGAAATTGTACCTACTTGAAGAAGCATGTCTGAGGCTGACTCCATAAGTTTACAAGACTTTGAGAATTCTGGATCCGAGTACGCTCCTCAATTCATCAATTTCATCGCTTTGTTTTGAAGATACATTACCTAGGCCATTGGGAATTGTGGTAACAGAGTCCCAGATAGAATTACCAGAAAATGAAAGGCCAATTGAATCAGCAGTTGAAGTTGAAAGCATAAATTAATTGAAAACACCTACGAGGAAAAGAATTGCCAACAAATCGAAATGGAAAAAACACGTAAGGAAAGTTCACCGAAATTCAGGAAAATGTTATAAGACTGTAAAAGGAATTGTGAAGCCAGCTCGAACGCTAAATGCACTTGCATGTCCATGTCCGTTAAAATGTCATCAGCATTTCAGTGAGAGTATTTTGCGAAGTATTTTTGAAAATTTTTATAAAATTGATGATCATGATTTGCAAAATGCGTATTTATGTGGACAAATTGGAGTTATTATAGATAGATAGATAAGTTCTTTATTTTTTCAATTTTCTTATAAGTACAATATTTCATAATAAAAGATATAGCATGGCTTTATAAGCCGCCTGCCGGAAAAAAACTAATTAAATAAAAAAACAAAAAAATACAATATTTGAGTAAAAAGAGAGAATATTTCACAAAATAAGTTTCATAGTTAAAAGTATGTACATATAAATATTAAAGAAAAAAAAATAATATTTTTTAAATTATTATTTTCATAATGTGACTTTTAGTTTAGTCAAAACAAAAAAAAAGAATCTTTGAACCATATAGAATTATGTTCATTATTAAAGTATATTTTGATATATGTATATAGTATAAAAAAGCAATAACAGGTAGTTATGCGTTCAATAAAAAGTGTGACTTTTAGTTTAGTCAAAACAAAAAATTAAAGAAAAATGAAAAATATTGGTAATGGGCTTTTAGTTTACAGATAATGATTTGTAAGTGAGAAAAAAAAAACAAAAAATAGGAAGAAGAACCGCATATTTCTCAATTTTTTTTTTTTTTTTTTTTAATTTTAAGGGCTTTTAGTTTGGTTAAAAAGAATAAAAAGAGAAGATACAATCACTTTAACATCTTGTTACAACTCAAAACAAATTCAAATACTCGTTTCGATATTTTCTTGCATGTGAGACATAGCGTATAAGAGGCTTCCAGCCACGATCTCCATTTAGTACACCGACACATTCCTCTTGGGAAAGAAAACTAGAATAAAAGTAGAGCCTTCGGATTTCCTGTAAAATTGGACAAAGTGCTAAATGCAAAACATCTTCGTTTTGACCAAGGTTGCAAAGGGAACACACAGGGTTTAAGTCTGTTCTATGTGGTCTATAATTCAAATCGAGCATTTCCGTTCTGATCTTGAAGATCAAGCTCATTTCAGAAACTGTAAACTCTTCTCTAAAATAGTTTCCTTCACCAAGTTTCAGATTAAGTTGTCTGTATATATTCCTGGATGTTGATGCAGTCCCTCGCGCAACACAAAGCCTATACATCGAGTCATCTATAACAGAGATACATTCATATAATGCATTTTTTAATGCTTCCACATTGTCCACTGGCAATGATATTGAAAGGTTATGTGCTACAGCAAGATCATACCAGTTTTTGACCGGACTATATCCACAACTAAAACAAATTTTAAGGAGTCTTTTTTGCAAGTTTTGGTCGGACCGCTTCATAACTTTGATCATAAAATCGGCGTTAGCCTTTAAGTTTTTGAAGAAAATTTGAGGTAAGCCTGCCTCTAGGTGGATAGCATAATTAGAAGTGTTGATTGGTAACCCAAAAATAGGCTTGAAAAAATACCTCTGTATATTTTCCATTTCCTCCAACTGTTCGAAACCATATACTTCATTACCATAGGAAAAGAAAGTATTCACGGTGGCATTGAAAACTTTGAATTTTGAAATTGGATCTACGAGTTTATTTGCAAAGAACTGGGACCACATTGTATTTATTGCAATTTTTGCAGCGGTTGTTTTTTCTTTTATAAAGGTTTGAATGTTAAGATTATATGTCATTGTATACCCAAGATACTTAAATTCATTTACGACCTCAATTATCTCACCATCTAAAGTCCAATTCCGCCCATAGCCAATTGATCTATTTCGAGATCTGAAAACCATTATTTTGGATTTGGTGGTATTTATTCTAAGATCCCATAGATCACAAAACTGTTTAAGCTTGTTAATCTGGAGCTGTAGAGTAAGCGGACTGTCTGATAAAATCACTAGATCTTCAGCATAAAGCAAGACTTTAAGAGTAATATCCCCGAACTGAACTCCCCAGGTATACTGTTTTCGACATCGTTCATATACAGTGCAAACATGATAGGGCTCAGAACACATCCTTGAGGGACACCTGCTTCACAACTAAATTCTCTAAATACTTTTCTACCATTCTGAACAGATGCCATCATGTTTTCGAGGGTTTTTTCGTAGACTCTGATAAATTTAGTAGATAGGCCAATTGCTGAGAGCTTATAAAGTAAGGACCTCCTATTAATAGTGTCAAAAACCGCTTTTAAATCAACGAAAAAGGCATATAAGTTCTTTTTTTTATCAATAAAACGCCTAGCAGTGGTGCTGAGTACAAAAATTTGATCAATAGCTGAAAGGTTGGCTCGAAAACCAGTTTGAAAGCAACTAATCATATTATTATCTTCTACCCAGGTCGTAAGTCTAGTATAGAGTATTTGTGTAAACACTTTTCTTAATGAGTTAAGCACAGCAATTCCTCTATAGTTCTCTGGCAAATCACGGTTACCTTTTTTAAAAATGGCTGTAATTCGAAACAGACGAAAATTTTCAGGCACTATCTCTTCAATAAATATTCTATTTAAAAGTTCTAACAGATATTCCAAAAACTCAGGACAGGAGTAGCATGTTTATAAAACTCTACTGGGATCCCATCAGATCCGGATGCTATGTTATTTTTCATTTTTTTTAAAGCAGCTACTAGTTCAACCATTGTGAGATTGAAATCCAGTTCAGGAATAATGACATTGGGGAATGCAAAGCTCATTGTGTTTAGATTAGGGGCAGGCAGAAGTAGAGTTTCAAAATAATTTGCAAGTACATTTTCATCAATTGTGAACAACAAAAACACTCTATATGAAGATATAAATCCTTCGTACGTATCACCCTTCAAAACCCATTTGTTTACATTGTTGTATTTGTAATGTGGAAGAATTGACGTGTATTCACGCATACATAGACACATTTACTCAGTTTTTAGGCATGATACAACTAATAAGATAGCGCATTGCGCATGTAAGGTTTTGGCTGTCAAACTATCGTGACGTCACCAGCACTCAATTAATTGAAGAGAGCTAATATATTTGGCGCAATTTCAATCTATTTTTTGTTGTGAATGTTAACGGAAGTGAATTTAAAATATTTTTAAATCAATAAAGTTATTTAAAGTGATATTGTTCATAATTTATACAAAAAAAAACATTTACTAATAAACATGGATGTTTGTTCTGTTTTTGACTGCAACAATAACGAAAGAAATAAGATAACGAAAGATTCCAGTTTTCATACATTTCCAAAAGGAAATTTAAATCTCTCGAAGCAGTGGGTCTTGTTCACTAAACGCAAGGATAAAATTAATGTTCAGACTGCAAGAATTTGTAGTCTCCACTTTTTGAAAGAAGATTTTATAAACAATACAAAGTATAAAATGGGTAAGTTAATAAAAAAAAGTAGTTCAGAATAAGAATCAGAAATAGATTTATATCAATAGGATTCACACGGTGTCGGATTTTGAAACCAGATGCAGTTCCTACGGTTTACCCAAAGCAACTGTCTGTAGCGTCTGAGCCTGACACAACAAAGCGCTCGAAAAGAATGGAGCTGAAAAAGCAAAAAGAAGTAGTGAGTGGGTTGCTGGAAGTTCCCATTGAGCTCGAGCATGACAATTTGCCTGAACAGCAATGCAAAAATGATAGCTTGATGGAAAATATTTCACATCCACAATTAGAACAAGCTCAATTTGATGTGTTAACTGAAGAGTTGTAAGTACCTTATAATATTTGTATGCATTTATGATAGGAACAAAATCTTAATCGTACTATCCATGCATTCTGAAATCGTATAAAATAATTTGTTTTTATAAACTTATTAGAAAAACCTTACGCGAAGAAAATGAGAAACTCAAAGCAGAGTTAATGACTAAGACCAGGAGGATAAATAAGTTGGAGACTGAAGTGAAAAAAGCCAAGTTTAACCAGTCCAACTTAGAAGAAAAGCTTCTAACAATTTTCACTCCTGGTCAAATAAAAAAAATTCGAATGGGCGTAAAAAGATTAACTTGGTCTGAGGAAGATATAGCCAGATCAATAACGCTATATTCTGCTAGCTCCAGAGCTTACAAATTGCTTAAAAAGAAAAATTTTCCTCTCCCTGCCATCAGAACTCTTCAAACATGGGCCCAGAAAATCGACCTTACACCAGGAATCATGGTACCCATCATTCAAGTACAGGATGAAATCATACATCCTTGGGCACAATGAAGGTGCACTTTCTGACAACGGAAATGTAGGTGTGGATAATACACCAGACTTATGTTTGGAAGAAACTTCTTTGACAGGTTTGATCTCACAATCTAATAATCGATTCATCTTAACAATATTCGCTTTTTCAGGAAGGATTTTTGTCGTTGTCAAAGTCGACAATAGTATGCCTATTGCTTCTGAGCCAGAAGAAAATCTCCCATTTACTTACGATGGCTTGGAAAACTTGGCTGGCTACATTTGCCATCGTTTTAAAATCACTATACCAAACCTGGAACAAATTGAACCAGACGAAAGCTCTTGGGTAAATCATTTGGACGAAGGAGGCTTCTCTAAAGCAAATCCCACAATGATGGCTCACTTTGCTGCATTAGAAAATGTTTTTAATGCCGTAAATGGAGAAGGTGAAGGCATTTACATCTGTCCAAACTACATCCAGCATTTACTTGAAGTTGCCGAGAAAGCAAAGATCAAATGCGATGAGAAGATTATGAAGCTTTTCTTTCGTTGTCGCATGTACTTCCAAATGCGAAAACTAAACAGACAATTCACTGAAAGCAAACTGTCCAGAAAAAGAAAATACAAAAAAATTATTAATTAAATAAAAGGTTGAAAAACCACTGACTAAAAAAGACCATCATATCTTTTATTAAACCATTTATCACTATTTAAACAATCTTCCCAGGTAATTCTATGGAGAAAAATGCATCCGAATGAAAATGAAAAAAAATACACCATACTCTTCATTAACTTCGATTTTTTATTAATTTCTTTCACTCAAACACACAAATTTTCTTTAACTTACGAATAAACACAAATATTAACTATTTAAAACCATTTATCTAAATGAAAAATATTAGAAATGTTAACATTTTATTATAAAAACAAAATATCCAAACAAATTAATGCCATTGTTTTGTTTTGATTTCACATACTGAATAATAAACGTCAAACTCGTTGAGTGCTTGTGACGTAGATGCGCAGAACGAAACAAAAATAGAAACGCGAATGCGCTATCTGTTTTAGTTGTATCATGGTTTTTAGGGGAAATTTCATAAATTAGAGGAGAAATTACACGCACACTAAGAAATACTTTATGAGGCCAGTTTCTGATTTAGCTTGTAGGCAAACCAATATGGCTACCGAGGATTTATATCTTTACTAGAGTGTTTTTGGTGAACAATACCCTCCTATTCCGCCCACTCAACACTTGTACTGTCTTCCAAAAAGATTTCGAGTCTTTGCATTCAACGAGCTTAGAAGCCGTGTTTTTTAAATAAAATTCTTTTTTGATATTGCATAACCTTTTGTATTCTTGGTTTGATTGTAAATACAGTGATTTAAAAACTGCGCTATTTGTTTTTCTATATAGTTTTAAGAAAGCAAAAGATTTTCTCCTACTTTTTTTGCATTCTTCGTCGTACCATACAGACTGAAAGGTATTTCTACGTTGGGAAGAAAGTTCTGCAGACTGTCTAATCACTGAAGAAACTATGTTAGTTATAGAGTCTATAGAGTCAGATGTCACACTTGGCATCGTAACTAGCTGATGATTAAGTTTAATTTTATATCTATTTTCATGTCTTTCAAAGACAATTATAGGGAGATGAGACGAATAATTAGCTGGATAGGTCTCAAAGTCATCAATTATACTTAACCATTCACCTTTAATAAGACAGTAGTCTATTACAGAGCAACCCTGAGCAGACACGAAAGTAAAGTTTCCGTTTAAGTCACTTTGAGATGTTCCATTTAAAACGAAAAAACCAAAGTCATTGAATTCTAATAAAAGTTTCCCATTTTGATTTAGACAATTGTCAAAAGATTTTCTTTCGCTAGAAAAGTGGAAGTTATTTAAGACCGGATTCTGAAAGTCACTTATACGACCATTTAAATCTCCGATAATCATCATATTTTCATGATTATAGATAGTTAAAAAGTTATAAAGCGCGTTATAGTTTATGGTCCATTCATTATAATTCAAATAAATAGGTAGAATTTGAAAATGTTTTGTATCATAAGTGATGCCAATAACTATATAATTCTGGCAGATTTTATATTTAATAATATTATCAAAGCCAGTATTTTTTATGCCACACATTATGCCACCTTTCTTTTCTAATTGCTGGAATACTTTTTATATTATAATTTTTAAAATACTTCAAGAACTGCAGTTCTTTTCCTTCTTCTAGAAAAGTTTCTAATAAATTAAAAATATCATATTTGTTAATGAATTCAAAAAATTCAGGCATAAGTTTGTTTTTTAAACCAGTAATGTTGTAGCAAAATATTTTTAATTTAAAATTATTAGAGAAAAAACTATTAGTTTGGCAGACGGCAAAACTATCCTAACTATAGCTGGTACCAGCACCTCCTTCGTTATAAACGTTCTGACATCCAGGTGTCCCATGTGTCGCAAAGTTGCTAAATTGATGTCTCGAGTTGACGTTTACGTTGTTTATATCGTTTATGTCAAAGAAACATTCTGCATCATCTCCAAAATTTGTTTCAATATATTCGAGTTCTCTATTTGTTTTTATCTTTAAGCCGCGGAAAGTATTGTATGCAAAAGTGTAATTGTCTATTTGCATTTTTGCTCCTTTTATGAAAATTTTGATGTTCGGGTTCTTCGCATTAAGCTTGCTTTTTACTTCATATAGATGTCTTCTTTTGTTGCGATAAATTAATGATTGTTCTCGATGAACAAAAATTCCGGTGTTTTTAAGTTTGGGGGCTGCAACCATGATTTTGTTGACAGTGTCGGTGTTATCAAACGTCAGAACCATTGTAGTTTTTTTTGTTTCGCAGTTAGTGAACTCTTGTGAATTTTGTATATTCAAATCCGTATTTTCGTTGAGACCAAGAAGGCCTAGACAAGTTTGTGTTCCATAATTAAGCTTATTTGCCGTCTTGTCTGAAGGAAAGTGCATGACAACAGTGTTTTCATTTGTTCTTTGTGCCACCATTTCGAGTTATTGAAACAAAGAGATCTTATAAGAAGTCTTTGGGCGAAAGCCGCAGATTTAGTACAAGAATTTACAAACTTCCTGGAGTCAACAATGTCGGAATGATTGTCTGCAAAAGGTTTTTCAAACAGATTCTACAGGTAACTGATGGTCGTATTACTCGTGCACTTAAGCATAGAACACCTGGCAGTGGATCAACAACACCAATTTTGGACCAAAGAGGAAGGCATCCACCTCATAACAAGACCACTGTTGAAGCTACAGAACTCGTGAAAGACTTTATTAACAAATTTCCAAGTGTCATCGAGTCAACTCTTTGATGTTATACCATTCATCGATAGTATTTTAATATTTCATTCTGGCAATATCTTACAAAAATTTCCTTTTTTAATTCTTTATATTTGTTATAGTTTCGTCTCTTTCTAAAGAAAGAGTGCAAATGATTTTGAATTATGTACATAGTATTTTCTTGTATATAACACGACATGTGAATTCCGATTTAGAAGAAAAAACTTTAAGGTTAGAAAACAGTCGGCTCCTGAAATTGCATTATTTAAGTCGTTGTTCAAGAATTTTTATAATCCCTATTTCTTACCAATTGTAAGTTGATATTATATGTTTCTAAAATTGTAAAGAAAACTTCATTATCATTTTTACAGAAAATAAAATCACTTTATAGCGTTCGCTTGGATCTTTATTCTTTTAACCCTGTTTTTCTCGGTACGATTTTTTTTAAGCTTAGGCCGTTTTGGAGCTGAGCGCCTCCTAATAATAAGTGTTAACGTACGATATGCTCCAATGATCTTTGAATGAGATATTTTACCGCGGTAAAAGGTAAATTAAAGCGCTCTCCAGACTTGTATTGTAACTGCTCCGTTGAGGCGCGGCGCTGCGTAAAAGGCGGACAAACATATACATGGAATTGAACTTATGTAGAATCTTTTCTGATCGATAAAGCTTAATAGCACGTTTCCACCAACAAATAATCCGAGATTTAAGGCAAGTGATTGAAAATACATCACGAGGTGTTTCCACCAAAGACAAGGAGATTAATTTGACGTTTGGTTAATGTCATAACAACCAAACGTCAAATTATTCTCCTTTCGAAAAGAAAAAAAATATGAAATTTGTATTGATTTTATTGATTGATCATTTAATATTTTTTTAATTATGAAGTGTTAATTTCTTTTAAAAAGAATGAGTGTCGGTAACTTTAAACTTTTAGTATCTCGTCAATTGATTCTTCTCAACAATTTGAAAGTGGTAATGGGTGCTTTGGACAGGAGAATTCACTTTTATAGAAAAAAAACGCCTGCAGTACTTAGGCCGTGTGTGAATTGCGTTAAAATTTGCGTTAAAACTTCTACCACGATTAAAATTTGACGCCTTCTTTGAGGTGGGATCAAATTTAGCCATTTGCTGTGTGAATTGCGTTAAAGCAATTATTTTAACCAAGATTTCTGCGCAGGTTAAAAAAATTTCCCTCGATAATTTAAGAAATTTCCCTGAACAAAAATTGGTTTTCTTTTTTCGCGGAAAAATAATTTCTCTTACAAAACATATTTTTAAGAAAACAGGGTTAATAAAAAAGTCTCTGAAACTAAAAACAATCTTTTTTATTTATTGTTCTCGATTCTAATGTCATATTTTAAAACAACAGTCAAAAATATTCAAACAAAATTCCCATTTTGATTAATTGATTTATTCGGTGTGGTAACACTGAAAAATTTAATGCAAAAGCAAGAGCAAATTTCTCTATCAATAGAAACGTCAAATTTTAACACACTTTAACCTGCTCCACGAATAAAAATTCACCACAACCGAAGAGAGACAACAATTTTTGTAGAGCGTGGTTGCAATTTTTAAAAAATTAATTACGGTGTGTTCTTGTATTTAAATCAATAAAATAAAAGTAAAAAACAATAAGATAGACAATTTGCTAAAGTTTTGAAGTAATTTTGTGATCGGATCGCTAAAATTAAACAGTGATTTTCTGGGATTTGATTCCCATTAACTCGTGTGCACCGCATGTGTGGTGAGCACACCAGAAAGAAATGAAGGAGAAGGATAACGCCAGGGGAAAAAAGCCTGGCAAGAAAAAAATGGCTGCGGCTTACCAGCTTTTAGAACTTAAAAGCGGAAAAATTGATATCGTGGTTCGTACTCCACCTAACGACACAGCCACACCGACGATGATGGGCAATCCTCCAAATCACACCACTTCATTTAATGGTGCATCAACATCAGCCCGTGCTCTGGCTTCTCAGACTGGCTCCACTGCAAAAAATGGAGCTACCGCAACGCACCCGGAAAACATCGACACCCACATGGACGACGATGAAATCCTAGAAAACCCGCTGGAGGAGATGGCCGGCAAGTGGCACTCCCCAAACAAAAGACAAACAACCTCGAACAAACACAGTGGCAGTCCGAACGCTGCAAACGATGGGATGCTCGGCAACAAATTTTCACTGCTCGACTCGGGACTCAAAATCTTACCGTCCAAAAAAGCAAGAATCAACTCGGAGATGGCTCACCAGCTGGAACAAAAAACAATAAGCGATGGCAACGTGGTCGAAGCCGACGACAACATAAAATCAGACAACGATGGACGAGCGAACGTGTCAGCACCTTCAAGTAGCAGCCGGCGGAGGACGGAGTCCCCAAACTCGCGGGGTAAGTACTGCCCTCCAATATTTTTGAAAAACGTAGATTTGAAAACGCTCATTAATGATTTTCGTGCGAGATCGGTTCCTTTTAATTATAAAATTATAAATCGTGGCAATTCAAGTAGACTTTACATAGATAATAGCCAAGTTCACCGTGAACTTCTTGAGCTTTTGAGGGGATCCGAAAATGTTGAGGCATACTCCTTCACTTTGAAGGAGGATCGCACCGCGAACGTTGTCCTAAGAGGACTCACGCTTGATTTCACCGAAACTGAAGTTCTTAACGAACTGAAAGAAAAAATACCAAATGTTGAAAAAGTCTCAGTGCTCAAGACAATTCGATCTAAGGCGGAAAAAATCCGGTACAACCTTTTCCTTGTGAGGCTCAAAGCGGGTGCGACTCCCGATGAACTCACAAAAATACGTTATCTCTTTAACACAAGAGTATACTGGAAGAAGCCCAGGGGCAACAAAGGTGCACTTCAATGCCGTAGATGTCAGGACTTTGGCCATCTTGCGAAAAATTGTGCCAGTAAATACAAATGTGTGAAATGCACCAACTCACATGATCCTGGTGGCTGTACAGTGGCAAAGCAGGACGGAAGTAAGGCAGTTTGCGTCAACTGTGGCGAGAATCATCCTGCAAACTTCAGAGGCTGTATTTTCTACAAAAAATACGAAGCTACAAGAAAACAAAAAATTAAATTCGCCAAGGAAAAAAAACTTGAACAAACTGCCTTCTCCAAATCTGTTTCTAGTGGAAACTTTGTTGTCCCTGGGTTGTCTTATGCCAGTCGTCTTACCGGTCCTCGCCTCCCTCAGAACCAAACCCCTCCAGTGATTTCACTTCCAACAAATTAACTCACAACACAGGGCCAGTAGGTTCAAATGTAATTAATGACTTTATGAATTTATCAAAAGAACTGTTTGGTTACGAAATGAATCAACTCATTTCTAAAATAGAACACTTTATGTCTAACTTGGGCAGCTTCCAGTCGTTGATTAGCAAGCGACTAGCATATCTCGAGCTGGTGAACCAGCTCCTTGTTAGTTCGCAATAATGGCAGTAAAAATTTTAAACTTCAACATTACGTCTTTAATCCATCTTGCCAGGAGAATCGAACTAACCAAAATTCTTCGAGCTAGCGACTGTGTAGTGGCTTTCATTCAGGAAACCCACTGGAATTCCAGACATAAAGTGTTCATTGATGATTTTAACATTCTCAGAAACGATGAACTCCAGGGTGTTGCGGTGTGTATCAAACAAAATATCCAATACGAACCTGTAAATTTTCAATCCTCACTCATTCCAACTATTTTTATTTCCATTAAATTTAAATTTAATAACTTAACAAAAAATTTTCTACTCGGGTCTGTGAATTTTCCCACAAATTGTTCAACAAATCAACTAACAGCTGAACTAAATAAAATTGACTCACTTGCTGCCTCCTTCGACGGTGCCATTATTGGGGGGGATCTCAATGCTAGAAGCCCCAGATGGGGTGATAGCTGGCAAAACCTTAACGGAACCACACTCATTAATTGGTATCAATCGTCAACTCCTTCAATTACGAACATTACTTCAAGCACTCCCACTTTTCCTCGGGGTCCGTCGTTTCTCGACCATTTCTTAATTTCAAACCACCTTCTTAATTTCATTAATACAAATTTCAGTGTGGAAACTCTTCCCACATTTACAGAACACTGCCCACTGTTGCTGAAACTGAACTTAGGCCGATTTAATCTCTGCTTCAAGGATCCTCACTATTCTAGGTCATACAGAAATACTGACTGGAATCTCTTTAAAGATGATCTCGACGCGGCGCTTAGGCCTGTTTTACCTCCTTACGACTCCTGTCTATCCAACGATGATATCGAAAGCTACATTTATGATTTTAACAGCAAACTGCTCTCTTGCCTTGAGAACAACTCCACTAGGATTCGTCCTTCTTTCAAAAAATATCAAAACCTTCCTTACGATATTGAAAAACTTTTCAAACTGAAACAAGACATTGATTTTGACTCAACAAATTGTATTCACATGCGAGAGGCTTTAACAAAACACAACCAACTGATTTTTCACCATGCAATGTCACTCAAAAAGAAAAAACTGTTATCATCCGTATTTGCATCAAGAGGAATTGTTTATATCAAACGGCTCATGAATGAAGCTGCTGAAGCGATTGACTGCATCGAGGGTTTGGACAGGGTTGCCCACTCTACCGTTTAAGTTATATACTTTATTTTATTTATTTTTCATAATTATTATTTTTATAATCATTTTACATTTTCATACTATTTCTCATTTTTAATTAATACTTATATTCTAATTTCTCTTTCTTTTACTTCTTCTCGTACTTATTTCTGAGCTTATTATTCTTCTCTCTTTTATTTAATATTTATAATAATGATCGATCATAACTTACGCACCATGGTAAATGTATTGGGTTCACAACAGGTTGGTCTTCGGGTGTGTCATATTAACGCACAGAGTTTAATGAGTAAAATTGACGAATTTCGTTTCACATTTGAAAATTCAAAGGTTGATGTGGTTTGTGTGTCGGAAACTTGGTTTAACGTTTCACAAAACAACCAACTATGTTCACTCGCAGGTTATAAGGTATATCGTTCGGATAGGGTGCGATGTCGGGGAGGAGGTGTTGCAATGTATGTGAGAGAAGGGATTAAAAGCAAACACATAATTTCTTCTCATGAGGATGATGAATTCGAGTTTGTTTTTGTCGAATTAAACAACAGCAATGGAAAGCTTCTGATGGGTACTATATATAGGCCAAATAGAAACGTATGTATGTCTCCGCTTATTGGTCTCCTAGAACAAATAACAGTTTCTTTTCAAAATGTTGTTTTATGTGGCGATTACAATTGTAATCTCCTTGACGAAAACAATTTTTTGGACGATTTCAGTTGCCTTAATCTTCACCCCGTTAACACATGCACTGCCACCCATTTTTCGATGTCTGACCCCACTCTGTTGGATCTATTTTTTGTTGCTGATGAAAGTAAAGTCATGCTTTATGATCAGCTCTCGGCACCAGCCTTCTCGAAGCATGATCTAATCTTTTTAACGTTTGACTTTCAAGTTGAGATTCAAAGTCTTGTAATCAAATATCGTGATTTTAAACATATTGACTATACTTCTCTTGAAACGGATGTTGGTAACATAAATTGGAACAATATCTTTGAAATGCCATCACCATGTGACCAGGTAGAATTTCTAAATAGCAATATTTACAGACTTTTCGAAAACCATGTTCCTTTGAAAACTAAAACTTGTGCCCCACAAAATAAGCCTTGGTTTACTTATGCAATTCGATCTCTGATAAGACAACGTGACTTAGCCTATAAACGATGGAAAATGTTTCGTATAATTACCTTTCATCAAGAATATACAACTCTGCGCAACAAAACTGTCAACGAAATCCGAAAAGCAAAAGCTGCCTTGTATTCAAGTCGCATTAACACTTCTTTAAGTACCAAACAAATCTGGAAAAATCTGAAGAATATTGGCATAAGGAGCAGATCTAATGTCTATCCTGAAGACATAAATATCAACGCTCTTAACCAATCATTTGTTGCTAATATTAATCTAAGAAATAATTCTTCAGGCTATTTACGACTAAACGAAAGAATATTTTCATCTAATAATTCAAATGTGAATTCTTTTCAATTTTCTTCAATTACAGCGGAGGACCTGGTTGAAGCGGTACTCTCTATCAAATCCAAAGCAATAGGTCTTGATAACATGCATCCATCTTTCTTAAAAATTCTTTTACCAACCCTTCTGCCCTTTGTTACACATATATTCAATACCATCATAACAACAAGTGTATATCCTGAACAATGGAAAATAGCGAAAATTGTACCTGTTCCAAAGACCTCTAAAGGAGACGAATTTAGACCAATCTCGATACTACCATTTCTATCAAAGGTTTTTGAAAAGGTCATTCAAAAACAGATCAACGAGTTCCTTGATTTATCTAATTTACTGACATCTAAACAATCAGGATTTCGTAAGAAAAATAGTTGTATAACGGCATTGTTAAGTGTTTCCGAAGATATAAGGAAAGCTGTTGACGAGGATAATGTAACATTTTTAATACTTCTCGACTTTTCGAAAGCTTTCGACATGGTCAATCACGACATACTTTGTGAAAAGCTTCTCAATTTGTTCAATTTTTCTACGCACGCGGTCAAACTCTTATTCTCGTATCTTACAAGTCGAATTCAAGCAGTAACACTTAACAACACGCTATCTGATTTTGTATCTGTCGTTAGTGGCGTCCCACAAGGTTCAATTCTGGGACCTATGCTATTTTCAATATATGTCAATGAACTTCCTTCGATTTTAAATCATTGTTCAATACGTATGTATGCTGATGATACCCAACTCTACTTAAGCTGCCCGTTGGGTCTTATTGAACACCATGTAGCCTGTATAAATGAAGACTTGTATACATTAGAACGCTGGTCACTTGAAAACGGTCTAATCCTGAACCCAAATAAATCAAAGTGTCTTGTGATTTCAAAAAGCAAAATTGATTTGTCTTACTTTCCCCCAATCTTGTTAAATGAATGTCCGATTTCTTTTGTAGATTCCGCTAAAAACTTAGGAGTTGTTTTTAACCGCAGCCTTACCTGGACGAACCATGTAAATAACACCATTGGTAAATCGTATGGTGTCCTTCGAACGCTATGGTATAGTCAACACTTTATTCCAAGACATGTTAGAGCCTTACTTGTGAAAACACTGTTTTTACCTTTGATTACATACGGTTGCGAAATCTTTTGCTACTTAGATTACGAAAGTAAAAGAAAATTAACAGTTGCTTTTAATAGTGCCATACGATATGTTTACGGGCTACGACGCTATGATAGTGTTTCTCAATACTCAAAGCAATTTCTTGGAATGTCATTTGAAAACTTCTTAAAGTTCCGAACAATTACCTTGTTTTCTGATATACTTTTAACCCGTCAGCCTGAGGATCTGTACAGTAAAATAATCTGCCTTAATTCCAATAGATCTCTAGATCTTGGAATTCCGCGTTTTCGTTGCCTGACATCCGAACGCCAATTTTTTGTGTACTCAGTAAGGATTTGGAATTCATTGCCAAGAGAGATAAGAAATATAAGCAACACGAAGCAATTAGGAAAAGAACTTAAACTTTATTATTGTAATTCTTAGTTTATTTAGCACCAATCAATGTATAAAATAAAAATATGTAACACTTGAATTTCAATCAAACCTGTAGCATTTAACACATCGCTAGCTTCACTTTTTTTTTTTTTTTATAAGATATTGTATCTTACAGTGTAAGCTTTTCATAGATAAATAAAATACTAAAATACTAAATACTAAACATCAATGGCAGAGAAAACTAAAATCAATTTTCCATAGATCCTTTAACAGAATATAGTTTTCTCACCATCTTGTTCAATAACTGTATTAACAACGGATACTTTCCAACAATATGGAAAGAGGCTAAAATCCTTCCCATCCAAAAAAAACAGAATAACTTCGAACTGAATAACTTCAGGCCTATCTCACTGCTTTCCAATGTAGGTAAAATACTGGAAAGAGTCATTCTTGACAAAATGCTACTTCCTTCAGAGTGTCCAATTGACCCAATCCCCGATTTTCAATTCGGTTTCCGCCGCAGCCATTCCACTGTTCATGCGCTATTGAAACTGCATAACGATGTAGTCCTAAACTTACGAAATAAACGCTGCACGGTGGCTTGTTCCCTCGATGTAGAGAAGGCGTTTGATTCTGTTTGGAGAAACGGCCTTCTAGCAAAAATAGCGTCCATAGGCTTCCCCCGCCATATAATAAACATGTTAGAAAGCTTCCTCGCGAATAGAACCTTCTTCATCCAGATTCAAAACACCAAATCTCAACAAATAAAATCAAATCAAAATAATTCCAATGTTACGAAACAGAATGTGATATTTAAAACTTCTTTATCTTGTACTCGTATTTGTAATTTTATAATATAAAAGACTGAAATAGATTGTTCTCATTCAATCTTCAATAAGATATTACTTGTATCTCCAAATGTGTATTTTAGCTCTCGCTTTTATAATTACCATATATAACAGTCTCACTGATTCAACATTAACTTACAGAGCGCTCTCGCTCTTCTCATACAAAGCAAAATTAAATATCTATCTCAACTTCTCAATTTCAAATGTGCTGGCACATTCTCGTTTGTATTCGTAGTACATTAGTATGTAAGGTAGCGTATTAAAATTGTATATATGTGTATATATGTAAAATACTTGTGAAACACTCGTTTCAAGCTAATGTTACAATGCTTATGAGCAAAAGCAGTCCAACAGTATTAAACTGACAGCCACGAGGCTCAAATCTTAAATTAAAAATTCTGACAAAGAAGGCCATACGTTACAGCCGCTTTTTCACTTTTGTTATCGCTAGAATAAGATGAAACTATTGTAATCGAAACCAAAAAGACTCAATAAAATTTCATTCATTCATTAACCTGCTCCACAGCTCAATAAATTTTAACCCATTTTATTCACCTCAATAGTGTCAAATTTTAACGCTGGTTAAATTTTAACACACATTTTAACGCAATTCACACACGGCCTTAATAAACATTTTGGTAGCTAGAAAGAACAAAAAATCAATCCAAAATAAATTTTTAAGAAAGCAACCTATAAGAAAAGTCTGGGTTAAGGCAAGTACAATGTACAACAACCCAGTCCATTGTATTTATTATATTTCCAATTTCACAGGTACGTTCAAGTACTTTTTGGGAAGAGGATGTTATTAAGAACGACGATTAATTCTTTAAAGAAAATTTCCGTATGCACCGACAGAATTTTGAAGATCTTTGTTCTCATCTTCAGCATTCAGGACATGGAACATCCGGACTGGTTAATGCGGCAGTAGTGGATGCAGCAGCGGTCGAAGTGGAAGCGGACGAAGCAGCCGACGGAACAACGGCAGTGGCAGGAGGGGAAAACATCTCCGACAATGAGTCTTGAGATGACTCTTGAGTGGAGTAAATTGATTCTGAAATACATAATAAATTTTAACAAAATGATTTTTTTTGAGTAGTTATATTGTTTTACCCATAATGCTGTCCTCTTGTAGATTTTCCACATTACACAGTGGTCTTTCTCCCAGTATTGCATTTATTTGTAAATACAGACCCCATTGAGACGGAGAACCTCCAGAAGGGCCCACCAATTTCTTTTCCTTTCTGTTAGTGAAAAGAATTTAATAATAAATTCTAAAAAGAAAACAAAAAAAGAACTACCTATACCGATTTTTGTTAAGTTGTGAACTTTCACTTTTATTTCCTCTGGAGTATATCTCACCATAATCTCTGCCATTTCCTTGAAATGGCCGATCAAGTCAGCCTGTTTGTCGGCCCACAACTCCAACAAAAGCGTTTCATCCTCCGCTGAGCAGGTTTTTTGTTGGTTTTTTTGTATTTATTCACTCATCATCTGTAAGTAATTAGTTTTATTATATTCTTGTACATGTTTATTATTTTTGTATACTTACATTTTATTTCGTCTGTGATTTCTTGAAAGTTGTTTATTGTTTTGAATTTGAATCATATGGAAGTGAGACAGATAATTTTTGTTGACATTTCCATCTGTCAATAAACGAAATTGGCGTTTAAATGGGTCGGTTCAACAATTATTCTCCGAAAAAGAAGTTATTTTGATTTGACAAACTAATGTTTCCAAGTTGATTTCAATGAGTTTTATTTGAAATCTTCATTTGAGGAGATTAAAATTTGTATGGTAAATCTTCGAGATTTCAAGGAGATTTGTGACAAATCTAGCTAAATCTCGGTTTAGTGCCCGGTGGAAACGTAGTATAACACATAAAAAGAGAACAAGTAGGAATTTTACTACAGCAGGCAATTTAGGCAATCATTATTTAAAACGTACTTAAGGCCTGGTCAAACAAAACGAGTCTGGCGGGACGGGAAACAATGTTGCCCGTCGTTTTCCGGTATTCTATAGAATTATACGTTGTTGTTAATATTAGGGGAATTCACGATCTAGTGCATTTGAGTGTAAATATATGCACAACATAGTGAAGCAAATAAAAAAGCAAGGTGTTCTTGCAACGATTTTTGACAATTGTGAGAACAGCTGATTATTGTTATTTTTATTTTTATGTGAAATTCAAAAGTTTATTTTGGTTTTAATATGCCGAGGAAAACTGAAAAAAAAACAAATTATTGATTCGCTTATAGAAATACCTTCATCAGTCTCTTGAACACCAGCACCTGTCGACATTTTCCAGTCGTTCGCCTTTTTAAATGTAGACTTTAAATGTCGTACCTTCCACTTCATCAGCTCCCAAATGGCATCAATATTTGTTTCAGCAATCATTTTTTTATAATAAAGTTGTGCTGTTGGTAGCTACAAAAAACAGCAAATACTTGTAAAAAAATGTTATAAATGAAATAAATTAATTAGGTGGCGCAACAGTCCATGAAGAACCAGGGCCTAGTGACTTACAACTCTCAACCATTCCTGTGTGCGAGTAATGTTGTCAGAGATGGAAGGGACCTACAGTTTATATGCCGAATCCGAACGGCTAATTTGAGAAAGCACTTTTCATGACAAGAATTACTCTTGGAGGATTTGTCAATTCCTCGCAAGAGGCAGTACCCGTGAAAAAAGTTATGTGACACAGGCAGGGATTGAACCCAAGACCCCTTGCATGACAGTCCAACGCACTAACCATCACGCTAATGTTATAAATATTGTTGATTTATATTACCTCCAAATCCGGATTATCCCGTATATAGTTTAAAACTATTTTAATTTCGTCAATTGACCACTTTTTATTCGGTTTTTCTCTTTTTTTATTTATTTTAATTAGATCAGCCATGTTGATTATTTAAATATAAGCTGATTTATTGCTGTCAAAACAGTGTTGCTCATGCTTGTGCATTTGTATACTTTAGGGTTTCAGCGAAGTAAATTTGCAATACTAAAGCATGTGCATATTCATATATTTTGTTAGTGTAGAGCATCTGTATGCACAAAAAATATGCACATGCACTGATGCAAGACCATTTACACCCGATCGTGAATTCCCCTATTAATATCATTTTTTAATGAATTGAATATTAAAATATTTTATTTTATTTTAAAGGTAATTTTTAAACAAACATAATAAAAATGTACCTATGTATAAAACCTAAGTTCTAAACATGTAAACGTATATAAATTGACATTTATTAACGTTTCGTTCCGGTATTCTAACTTGTACACATCAACGACAATATACCAATTTTTGATAGACTTAAGTTCGCAAAGATATTTCGAATTTAAATTCGACAGTCCAATAATTAGTGCATTGTCTTCTACTTCTATATGATGTGTATGGAATTTTAATTAAAAAAACTTTCATCATTAGACAGATCAGCCTGGCCAGGGCAAACCTTTTTCCAGCTTTTAGGATTAAAAACTTTAATCTGGTTGGAACACATTGGGCCTTACTAATAATCAAACGCTAATGTCGACTATTAGTTAACTGGAAGGTTAAAACAAAGTTCTGAGTTTTAATAAAATGCTACCAATAAACAATTTGACCCTCTCACTAACTAGTTTCAAGATTTTCCTTGAATCTATTACAAAATCTACTACAAATAAGAACAAAAATTGCTTGAACTGTCAGAACTGTGAAAGATCAATTTTTTGTTATTATGCAAAAGCAAAAATATAAGTTTTGAAAAATGAGTTCAATTGACGAAGGTCTGTTTCTAGATTTTGAAATAATCGCAGAAACTTCTTCATCCCTTTTTATTTGTTTATTCACAGTAAACATATATATAATTTTCTTGAAACAATTTATTTTTCGCTGCACAAATTTCAGAACCACAGGCACAAAATACAAAACAAAAAAAAGTAGAAACTGTCAAAGTTCAGTATTGCCGTGTTCTTTTTAACATCAAGTATTTTAGTACTTGTATTATATTCTAGTACGACAATTGATTTGAAGTGTCGGAGTGACTTTTAAATTAAATTTTAATTTATAACACCATCTTTTTCACAAGGAAATATATTTCTTAAATATATAAAACGGAATCAACAAATTAGCCACGTATTTAAAGTAAAATCAACGAACGTAATACTATAACGCACTAAATATTTAAGCAAACATTACATAATCTCTCCATAGCCCTTTTTTAGTATCATATTCGATCATTTGAAATATATAAATTACATACTGCAGTGTAAAGCCCCAAATACGAAAATAAGCGAATACAATTAAGTCAAATGATGCGTTTATAATTGCGTTTCGTTGCTTTTTGTTCAGTTTCAGTAGGAATGAAAAAAAGAGTATACAACATGGGTAACTTCTCCTTTGGACTGTCCCGAGAGCTTCTTTTCGATTCGCAAGATGGAGTATAAAATTTGTCTGGTGTCGTTGTCAGTTTGGAAGAAAATGTTTCAATGTTACACTTTTGCAATGATACTAGATTAATTGCATCGAATCGTGAATACCCCTAATAAATAAAGTACTTCTTAATTAAGTACTTCATTTTTACTTTAAGCCTAGAACGCAGATCGTGCTAAATTTTAGCTCCCATACAAAATTCTTTACCTACATTTTTGAGATAATTTTGTATGAAAGCTATAATTTGGCGTGATCTGCGTACTAGGCTTTACAACAAAAATCTGAAAGTGGCATAACCTTATTTTGAAAAATTGGCTTATTTTGTCTCTCACATTTTTGTCTTAGGGAAAAACATTATTTTAAACATAGTTTTATATTCTTGAATATCTAATTTTTGCAAAAAAAAATATAACTTTACTATTTTCAAAGCTTATGTGCTTGTTTTAGTCGATTCAAACCTAATTACAAAAAGTGGGATACACCACTTTTGCATTCACAGCCTCAAATATACCTTTACCAATGGAAATCGACCAGATAACTTGAGATAAGATTTAAGTATTAAATACAAATTTACGTACCATAAAACAGAACTTAGGCAACACTTCTTTTTAATGCTCGACTTTAAACATGGATTTCCGTGTATTAAATTTTGACGTTTTGCAAACGACTAAACTGGATATTAACTACCAAACAAGTTCTATCGCGACAGTACTTTCATAACTTCTTGCGAGTATTTGCAAGTGCAATTAATTGCTAGTTTAAACACTTTTGCATCGACTCGCGACAGTTCTTGCAGCTTATCGAAACAGTTTCGTATATCTCGCGCAAGTGGCTGGTCTTTCCTTCGGTGATATTGACTCACGGAATCGAGTGTCTTGTTTTTTTTATAATAGGACCCACTTTCAATATCAAAACTTCCAAATCAATTGCGGTCATGCGAGTGAAATTGAAGTATTGCTGAGCATTTTCTATATTTAATTCGTTTAATAAATTATAGAAGGCACCAGCTTCCCGTCTTTTCAAAATCCAATCTCGAACCCAAGTTGATCTTTTTAACTTTTGAATTTTTTAATTGAAAATTTTGACATTTCTCGACGTTTCAAGGTTCCTAGAGTCGAAATAAAAGATTTTTAGAAAGATGTCTGTGCGTGCGTGTGTAAGTACGTTCGTATACGTCCGTACGTTCGCGACGTTGTTTTCGTCATCCATAGCTCAAGAACCAAAAGAGATATTGACTTCAAATAAATTTTGTTATACAGATAATAATGCAGAAAGATGCAGAAAGGGCTCTCAAGAAAATTGCGTGGGCAGTTTTTTTTACCATAGCAGTTTAAAAAAAAGTTGAAAATTTTGGTTAACCCTAAATATCTTACGAACAAAAAACGCTAGAGACTTGAATTAAATTTTATATAATATATTGTAACGTGATACCAAACTAGTATATTTTTTGAAAAAAATCCAACTAACGTTTTTTTTATAAATCAAAAAAAAACCTTTAAAAAAAAATTTGTCACTCCGAAAATTTTACGAACATAAAATGATTTTATCTCCAAAACAATTTTGTGCCACGAAAAATAAAGTTTTTAACATCTGGTAAAATTTTGAGAAAAATCTAATTGACAGTTTTTTTTTATAAAAAATAAAAACCTAATTTTTATTATTTTATATATCTTTTCAAAAATTTCAACTAATTTTATCTTTTAAGAAATATTGTTTTCAACATTCGCAAAAATTTCGAGAAAAATCGAATTGACAGTTTTTTTTACAAAAAATAAAAACCTAAACAAAAAAATTAATAAAAGTTGGTAAAAATTGATTTTCGACTCAAATATCTTTTCAAAACTTTGAGATATTAGCTTTAAACTACTTTTATCTTTTAAAAAATATTGTTGTCAACATTCAGTAAAATTTTGAGGAAAATCTTTTTTTTTACAAAAAATAAAAACCTAACAAAAAAACAGTACTAAAACTTGGTAAAAATTTACTTACGACTCAAAAAGCTTTTAAAAATTAAAAACAGAAAATGTTGTTTTTTTTACAAAAATCCAACAGTCCTTTTTTCATAAAAAAATAAAATCTACAAAAAATAGTACGCAAATTTGGTAAAAATTGATGTTCGATTCTTGATATCTCTCAAATTAATTTCATTCATCCAATTTGTAAAAATTTAAGAAATGCTACTAAGATTTTTACAAAATTTTGTTCGACTAAAAATCTATTTTTAACAAAACAAGATTTTCAAACTAAACTATTTCTTTATATGAAAAATATTGTTGATAATTTTAAAATTTGTAAGAATAATTCAACTAACAACTTTTTTAACCCAACACGAAAACCTACAAACTTTTAAGCAAGACAATTTTTTAATAATAAAATTATCATCGCAGCTGCTAATCGTTGACGTGTAAATACATCTCCAATAAATTGCGACAGTATGATGCGCGAGCTTCTTGCAAGACATTTATTGCAGAAGAAATTGCAAGAATTCACATGACAATGTAAAAGCGACTGCAAGAAACTTCTGCAAGACTTCCGCGAGTTGACTTGCAAATGGAAACGCGGCCTTAGGCCGCAAAACTGTTTCGAATGTTTAATAAAAATATGTATTTATTAAAAATAAGTTTGTTTTTGTATTTTAGAGGTAATATCTTCATCTGAAATCTTTGTCAATATAAAGGCTTTGAGTTCAGAAAACGCAATACTAAGTGTCATACGACATATTTAATGTAAGGAAGTTTCAATTAATTTTTTCACAATGATAAGTGCATCTTAAAACTAAGAAGCTTTAACAAACCCTTTATATTAACAAAGGTTTTAAGAAAATTTGTATTAAAATATATTTAATTTACAATATACTAAAAAGCGTTCGCGAAATAAATCACGATAAAAAGCACTTTGTTTAGTTTAAACGTCTGTCAGAATCAAAATAATCAAAAATTTAAGTTTTTAATATCAACGTTTGCTTTTGCAACAAAAATCTGCCCTTAGCTCTTAGACAGTAGTAGTGCCTGTTGCATGATGGTTAGTGTCTAGGCCTTTCCTCTGCTTGTTTCACTCAAAGTTTCCTTCCCGAGTTTTGCTTCTTGCGAGGAACTTGCAAATATTCCAAAAGTATTCTTGGCCCGTCCCTTTAAGTACTACCACATAGAACTTAACGATTTGTGATTAAGTATTTAAAACAAATATATAAAATATAAACCAATACAGTTTTAATAAATAAATGGATTGAGATAAAATTTGATAAATTAAGAAGACTCATCACTATTATTATGACAGATTTATTCTACCTGGCAAAATTTCAACATATCTCGATAATTTTCCAAAAACAAAACACAATACAAGAGAAACACGTACGTTCGACGCCTTTGAATGAAAGAGTTTTGTTTGTATAAAATATTCTTATTTCTGATTTATTATTATTATTATAAATATATGGATTTTTGACTAGAAGGCATAAGTAGTTTTTTCATTTGGTTCGAAAATAAATTAGTTTTTTTCCCGGCAAAGTGTTTGTAGTGACAACTTTAATTGTCCACTCTTTTCCATAGATAGGAAATCTAAATAATCAAAAGCTATTTTTAAGAAGTTAAGCCATAAAAAATAAAAATACAACACCTTTATTCTTGTAACTTTCAAGAAGTACTTTAGGGTTTTTCAATTCTGCACTTTTCGACGTTATCCATCTAGAGAGTTCTCCCATAACTGTTGTGTCTTTTGGAATCCGGATTGGCTGCGATCTATTTACAACACCTGATCCGATTATTGGAAGATGAACCCAACAGTATCCGAGTGTAGTCTCTACTGACCACACATTTTTCGCGTAAATGCAGATAAGAATTTGTGGCCCTGAAATAATGTGAAAAAACCAAATAGTAGAACACCTTAAACTTCTTTAAAACTATCTTACACCCGAATGGATTGCAACTTCTATAGATGCACTCGAATGGAAGGTTTAAAACTATTTTATCGCTGATGTGTTTGGGCATACTGCCTTGGGAGATACCTTTGTTTACTCCAGAAATAAACTCCCAATTTCTACCAGCAACTATTTCAAACCGGCAAAATACTTGACTTCCCTCTGGTCCAAGTGGAAAAATTGCTGATTCTATAGTTCCAGTGCAAAAAATAATAAGAGACTTAGTTTCGGCCACAGTTGATGTTTTTGTCATTTTTAAGTAGGTGTTCTTTGAAATCTTTTTTCTTTTATGATTGTTTTGTTGTGGCTAGTTACGTTTGTTTTTCTTATACAAAACAAAAACAATACAATCAATTAAATAAGAGATTGAATAGTATCCCAAAGACACTCCATATGAGAACTTGAAACCTAGCTGTCATTTTGGTATGCTGACAAACTGGAACGTCATCTCACACGCACACATCTTACGCTGGGATCAATTAACCACACACGTTGAAAGCGGCAAAATTTTCACGAATTTGTAAGAAATTAATTCACGACAGTTCAAAAATTAAGAAAATAGGATGAGCGTATTCGATTCTCTATTTCTAAACTAAAAAAAACACGTAGACGTCTGCCCTTGCCGTGGTGTTAGTGCATCCTGAAATGAGTTGAAAATGTTGAACTGTCAAAGTGAATAATTTGTTTAAGAATAATCAAAATATAACCACAAATTTTCAATATACAATAAACATTTTTTTTTGTTAATTCCTCTCTTTACTTATATCGTTTTTTTGAAAAAAAAAAATTCAATAAAATATTATTCTTACTTGCTTACTTAAGGTAGGGCTACAGTCCTGTGTGAACTAGGGCCTCACCCAACAAACTTCTCCACCTAGCTCGGTCCCTAGCTAGATGTCTCCAGTTTCGCGCTCCAAGTTGGGTGAGGTCACTTTCCACTTGTGCGCACCACCTGATTCGCGGTCTTCCTCTACTGCGCTGTCCTGTGGTTGTGGATTCGAAGACTTTCCGGGCCGGAGCATTGGTTTCCATGCGCTCTACGTGACCCAGCCATCTTAGTCGTTGGACTTTTACCCTTCTGGCTAAGTCTACGTCGCTGTACAGCCCGTACAGCTCGTCGTTCCATCTTCTCCTCCACTCCCCTTCGATGCATACGGGACCGTAGATCACACGAAGAACCTTTCTCTCGAAACGACCCAAGGTGCTTTCATCCTCTTTTGTCATAGTCCATGCTTCTGCACAGTATAGCAGGACGGGGATGATAAGGGTCTTATATAGCGGCACTTTGGTCCTTCGAGAGAGGATTTTTCCACTCAATTGCTTTCTTAGCCCAAAGAAACAGCGGTTAGCAAGAGTAATTCTTCGTTTAATATCAGCGCTGGTGTTGTTTTCTGCGTTTACAGCGGAGCCTAGGTAGACGAAGTCCTTGACTACCTCAAAGTTACGTCTGTCGATGGTGACGTTTTGACCAAGACGTCGGTGTTGTAGGTCCTTTCTTGACGACAACATGTACTTTGTTTTGCCCTCATTAACCGTTAAACCCATTTTTGCCGCCTCTGCCTCAATACTCACAAAAGCCTCATAGACATCACGCTGAGTTCTTCCCATTATGTCAATGTCATCAGCATATGCTAGTAATTGGACAGACTTTTGAAAGATAGTGCCTCTAGTGTTGACGTAAGAGCTCTGCACTATTCTTTCAAGTACGATGTTAAAAAAATCACATGACAGCGCATCACCTTGTCTAAAACCTTTTTTGACATCGAAAGGTTCTGTTAAGTTTTTTCCAACCTTTATGGAGCAGCGTGAATTCTCCATGGTCATCCTGCACAAACGGAGGAGTTTGGCAGGGATGCCAAAACTAGACATGGCTCTATACAGCTCATCCCTGTAGAAACTGTCATATGCGGCCTTGAAATCGATGAAAAGATGGTGGGTGTCGATTTGGTGTTCTTGAGTTTTTTTCAGGATCTGACGTAATGTGAATATTTGATCGATTGTGGACTTTCCTGGTCTAAAACCACACTGATAAGATCCTATCAGGTTGTTGACGATGGGCTTTAGACGTTCACATATTACGGCAGAGAAGATTTTGTAGGCAATGTTAAGTAGACTGATTCCTCTATAATTGGTGCAGTTTAGAGGGTATCCTTTTTTCAGGATCGGGCAAACAATACTGAGGTTCCATTCATCGGGCATGCTTTCTTCCGACCATATCTTACAGATAAGTTGGTGCATGCTCCTAACCAGCTTATCTCCAGCTGCTTTAAAGACCTCGGCATTCAAGCCATCTGCTCCAGCGGCTTTATTGGACTTCAGCTTAGATATGGCAATCTTTACTTCGTCTAAGTCGGGAGGACGGGATTGTTGGCTTTCGTCGTCTATGTTGAATGGATCATCCTGCCTGACAGCGGAATTCGGTTCGTCGTCGCCGTTATACAGTCTGCAGAAGTGATCCTTCCATATCCTCAGCATTGAATGCTGTTCCACTATGATGTTTCCACTTTCGTCTTTGCAGCCTTCGGTTCTAGGTTTCTGTACTTGTGAATTTCGTTTCACCTGTTCATAAAACTTTCGAACTTCATTCCTGCTTTTAAACCTCTCAATATCTTCGACCGCACGCTTCTCATGCCCTCTTTTTTTCCTTCTGAGAAGTCGGTGTTCCTCTCGCCTCTTCTGCTCATAGAGCTCATGAGCAGCTTTCATCCTTTTATGCAGCGCCGCTTTGCGTGCCTGTTGTTTGGCTGCATTTGCCTGCCGACATTCCTCATCAAACCAGGGGTTCCTTGTTGGTGGCTTCTTGAAATCCAGCACGTCAGAGGTGGCTTCTCTGATGGCATCTTGGCTATGTTGCCACTGGTTTTCGATACATTGTGTTGGCGGCAGAGAACTTCGAGAGAGGTTACTTGTAACTCAGTTGGAAAAGGATTTGGCGATCTCCTGCGATTGTAGTCGTTCGACGTTGTACCTTCTCCCAGAATATCCCTGTTTTGCCTTGGGTCTGGAAACCCGAAGTGATACCTTGGCTACAACGAAGTAGTGGTCCGAGTCGATGTTAGCTCCTCGGAAAGTTTGGACATCCATGATGCTGGAAGCGTGTTTGGGGTCGATCGCAATATGGTCAATCTGGTTGACGGTAGATTGATCTGGAGATCTCCAAGTTCCTTTGTGGATGTTGAGGTGTGGAAAACGCGTACTGGCTACCATGTTTCGCCCCGCAGCAAAATCTATGAGCCTGAATCCGTTGTCGGAAGTGTTGTCGTGCAGGCTGTTTTTCCCGATTATTCCACCAAAGATGTCTTCCCTTCCTAGCTTGGCATTAAAATCGCCCAGAACAATTTTAATATCGTAGCTAGGACACTGCTCATATGTTTTGTCTAAGAGCTCGAAGAACATATCTTTGGTGTTGTCATCCTTTTCTTCTGTGGGGGCGTATGCGCATATCAGGCTAATGTTGCCGAATTTAGCCTTGATGTGGATGGTCATGAGGCGCTCGTTGATGCACCTATAGCTCAAGACTTCTTGCCTAAGTCTGGCTCCAATGACAAAGCCGCATCCAAATAAGCGCTGTTGGTTTTCTCGGTAGCAGTCACCATAATAAATATCGTAGTTTTTCATCCTCTTTTTGCCATCGTATTTCCTGGATGGCGGTGATGTCTGCTTTATAGCAGTCTAGGGCCTCCGCTAATTCTTCGGCCGCACGTGGTCTGTTAAGGGACCTAACATTCCACGTACAGATCCGAAGTTCGTTGTCCTTAATTCGTTTGCGTAGGTTGTCAACAGTAAATCCGTCCGTATACGAGGCTTGTTGGTGCTTCGCAACTATTTTTTTTTTTACGTGGCCAGGAAGTCACCCCGACGGCACAACCCTGGAGGGCCAGATCCTTAGTGTAACTCCAAGGACGGGGAGCCGGATAAACCGCTCCTTATAGGCCTGGGCTCCGAATAAGTCGTAGAAGCCCTATAAGGTGTTCACTAAGTAGTTCAACCTTACTAGAACTGTAGACGCCACCGTTGATTCCATCTCGGGAATTCCTCCACTGGCATCTGGATAAGGAGAGGTGCCTTAGTGGAAACCTTTGTATATAAAGCCTAGTACATACTTCCTCGTGAAGTGAACGTTCGCCAGTGGAGAAAGTGAACTTTTGAAATTGCTCACTGGTACACACTTGTGAATACACGTTGTGAACATTTGTATTCTATTTCATATAAATGCATTTTAACTTTTTTTTTAAAACCACACGCAAAGCAGCCACAAACTTTAAATGAGGAATCAGTATCAGTATTCAGTACAAATTGAAAACTGTCCTTTTTTTGTAACCAAATGTCAAAGCTTCACCAACAGTTCCCGTACATTTTGCACGTGAATTGCCCGTGAACGAAAACTCTCCACTTTGTTCTCCACTCAGCTTCACGAGCACGTTCACGGTTGAACCAAAAACCGAAATTTGTAAGGGTTCACGAGATGGTTCACAAGTATGTACTAGGCTTAAAATTGAATAGTCTTATTATGAACGAGAAAATTTTGTTACGAAAGGCGGACCATGAGGGTGCTGTGTGTACGGAAATTTGGTGTGGAACCTAAGAGCGACTGGAAAATAAAATTTTGAAAGCAAGAGTGGGAATGAAAGGAGTATATTATTTTGTCCTCATAAGTATTAAGATGTGTGAGGGAGTCAGTTGAATCAGCTGTTTATTTAAAAAAAAATGAGAAAATGTGAAAACAAAAACACAAAAACAGTTCGTTGCCAAAGTTACCTTGGATTTTTTTGTGCCTCTGTCTACCTATCAATGTAAAGGAGTTATGCATATACATATCGTTATAACTATGAATTGTATGCTTTTAGCAGTAGGTATTTTGCTTGAAGAAAATTATATTCATTTGATTTTAGATTTTCAGTTTTTCAGAAATTTGAAAATTTAAATGCAACGTTTTCAAATTTCATTCTCTGTAGGATTCATTGTTGCCATATTTTGAATATGGGGTATAGAAGTATGTATAGGTATACATTTTTTAATATTTATATTTCTACAATGTAGGTACCTATATGTAAGTAGAGGGTGGGTATGTAAGTAGTATCTAAGGAGATTGGCATGTAGTGTTAGGCGGTGGAATAACTTTTTTTTAAATACTGGTTCCAAACAATGAAGCCAAAAATAATAACATGAATAAATAAAACTTTATTTATTTATTAACTTCCCATAGGAAGTTATTGTAATGGGTCCGATTAATCGAATTTAAAATATTGACATTTCTCGACGTTTCAAGGTCACTAGAGTCGAAATAAAAGATTTTTAGAAAGATGTCTGTGCGTGCGTGTGTACGTATGTACGTCCGTACGTTCGCGACGTTTTTTTCGTTGTCAATAGCTCAAGAACCAGAAGAGATATCGACTTCAAATAAATTTTGTTATACAGATAAAAAGGCAGAAAGATGCAGAAAGGGCTCTCAAGAAAATTGCGTGGGACCTTATTTGTAACTTTTTTTTTGTCCAAATTTTGAGTTTAAAACTAGTTTTTTTCAAAAACTATGCATAGTTCTGACTTGATTTAAAAACAAGTTAATAGACAAAAGTGTTGGCTTTAAAAAATGTATAATACTTGATTGTGAGTATTACCGTTATTTTTTAATTATATTTTTTTCCATTTAACGTACATATTTTTTTAAATTGCCTCTACTGCCTAAACGGGGGGAGGTAGACCCCCCCTCCCATAGTACAAAAATGCTTGTTTTTAACTGTTCTATACAAATCCGTCATTAATTTTTGTCGCCTAAGTTATCGTACTCTCCCTTAAAAATTTATTTACGACTCAAATAGCTTTTCAAAAATTAAATATTGCCTTCAAAACTCTTTTTATTTAGTTTTTTTTTATAAAAATTCAACAGTCCGTTTTTTTCATAAAAAATTAAAATGTACAAAAAATAGTACGCAAATTTGGTAAAAATTGATGTTCGGTTTTCGATATCCCTCAAATTAATTTCATTCATCAAAAAGCGCTACAATTTGCATTCGAAAGAAATAGGACAGGGCTGCCACTTTTGAACGTAAATATATTAGAATAATTTACTAGTAATTTAAGATTTGTTTTTTACTTCACCTTATAAATGCGTACCTACCAATAGGTATACGATAAACTACAGTAGATTTAAAATTTAAACCCTTTTTCAAGGGAATTCAGATTGTTCAAAAAAGTTTTATATTACATAAAACATGTTTCACAATTAAAATTAAAGGAATTGCTAATTTTTTTAAGTGAACAAACACTGAAATGAAATTTTAATCTTCACCTGAATTTAATTCTAAATTAACCTGAATTATGTTAACAACTTCATATGGACATAAATGGATTATAAAAATAAAATAATTTAATACTGTAATTTGTACCTACATGATTGCGTATTTACTATGCTTAAGAAATAAAAAACATTAATCTACATTTGTTCGTTATATTTCTAAAAATATCCAACATTGTAACGGTGATATAATATCTATCTACGTATAGGTATTTATCCTTATAAAAAACAAACAATAAATATCTGACCATTATGAGCATTATATTAATTTTCTTATTCATTTCATTCATTGAATTTCTAATTGAATTTCTCATTTATTCTAATTCATACTTGAAAAAAGGAGTACCTACTTAAAGCTTCAAATTGGGAACCGAAAACAATTTGTACTTATTCAATCCTTTTTTTGCCTTGTTGATATTTTTCAATATTCCTCAATACCTACCAAGCAAAAAAAAAACACATTATACATATTTGTATAGAATGTGCATTGAAAAATAATAGCAAAAATCAAAAACACTCTATATGAAGATATAAATCTTTCGTACGTTTCACCCTCCAAAACCCATTTGTTTACATTGTTGTATTTGTAATGTGGACGAATTCAACGAGAAAAATTGACGTGTTTTCACGCATGCATAGACACAATTCCTGAGTTTTTAGGGGAAATTTCATGAATTAGAGGAGAAATTACACGCACACTAAGAAATACTTTATGAGGCCAGTTTCCGGTTTAGCTTGTAGGCAAACCAATATGGCTACCGAGGATTTATATTTTTACTAGAGTGTTTTTGGCAAAAATGCCTTTCCCTCCAACTATCGCTAAATTTGTATACATTCTTCTCTATCTTCTATTCTTCGTTTATCTGGAAAATTATTCTTCTATTCTTCGATTATCTGGAAAATTATTACTTAATATTGCAATTCTCGCTCATTCTCCCCTCACCCCAATACATTCCACACGTCAAACATGTGGAACGAACTGTTTGGGAAGTCGGTAAGAAGTTGCAAAAACCAAAAACACTCTAGTAAAGATATAAATCCTCGGTAGCCATATTGGTTTGCCTACAAGCTAAACCGGAAACTGGCCTCATAAAGTATTTCTTAGTGTGCGTGTAATTTCTCCTCTAATTCATGAAATTTCCCCTAAAAACTCAGGAATTGTGTCTATGCATGCGTGAAAACACGTCAATTTTTCTCGTTGAATTCGTCCACATTACAAATACAACAATGTAAACAAATGGGTTTTGGAGGGTGATACGTACGAAAGATTTATATCTTCATATAGAGTGTTTTTGATATAAATCCTCGGTAGCCATATTGGTTTGCCTACAAGCTAAACCGGAAACTGGCCTCATAAAGTATTTCTTAGTGTGCGTGTAATTTCTCCTCTTATTCATGAAATTTCACCAAAAATGTAGGAATTGTGTCTATGTATGCGTGAAAACACGTCAATTTTTCTCGTTCAATTCGTCCACATTACAAATACAACAATGTAAACAAATGGGTTTTGGAGGGTGATATGTACGAAAGATTTATATCTTCATATAGAGTGTTTTTGAGAAGTTGT
Source organism: Eupeodes luniger (assembly GCA_951509635.1). Taxonomy (NCBI): domain Eukaryota; kingdom Metazoa; phylum Arthropoda; class Insecta; order Diptera; family Syrphidae; genus Eupeodes; species Eupeodes luniger. Next base: position 168,894,585 of record OX608073.1, read on the forward strand.
ATTACGTCAAACATGTGGAACGAACTGTTTGGGAAGTCGGTAAGAAGTTGTATTACCGACGTTTCCTCTTCATGATAGTACTATTCCGATTTATATACAAAGATATCGGAATAGTACTATCATGAAGAGGAAACGTCGGTAATACAACTTCTTACCGACTTCCCAAACAGTTCGTTCCACATGTTTGACGTGTGGAATGTATTGCGGTGAGAGGAGAATGAGCGAGAATTGCAATATTAAGAAATAATTTTCCAGATCAAAAACACTCTAGTAAAGATATAAATCCTCGGTAGCCATATTGGTTTGCCTACAAGCTAAACCGGAAACTGGCCTCATAAAGTATTTCTTAGTGTGCGTGTAATTTCTCCTCTAATTCATGAAATTTCCCCTAAAAACTCAGGAATTGTGTCTATGTATGCGTGAAAACACGTCAATTTTTCTCGTTGAATTCGTCCACATTACAAATACAACAATGTAAACAAATGGGTTTTGGAGGGTGATACGTACGAAAGATTTATATCTTCATATAGAGTGTTTTTGATATAAATCCTCGGTAGCCATATTGGTTTGCCTACAAGCTAAACCGGAAACTGGCCTCATAAAGTATTTCTTAGTGTGCGTGTAATTTCTCCTCTTATTCATGAAATTTCACCAAAAATTTAGGAATTGTGTCTATGTATGCGTGAAAACACGTCAATTTTTCTCGTTCAATTCGTCCACATTACAAATACAACAATGTAAACAAATGGGTTTTGGAGGGTGATATGTACGAAAGATTTATATCTTCATATAGAGTGTTTTTGAGAAGTTGTATTACGTCAAACATGTGGAACGAACTGTTTGGGAAGTCGGTAAGAAGTTGTATTACCGACGTTTCCTCTTCATGATAGTACTATTCCGATATATATACAAAGATATCGGAATAGTACTATCATGAAGAGGAAACGTCGGTAATACAACTTCTTACCGACTTCCCAAACAGTTCGTTCCACATGTTTGACGTGTGGAATGTATTGCGGTGAGAGGAGAATGAGCGAGAATTGCAATATTAAGAAATAATTTTCCAGATCAAAAACACTCTAGTAAAGATATAAATCCTCGGTAGCCATATTGGTTTGCCTACAAGCTAAACCGGAAACTGGCCTCATAAAGTATTTCTTAGTGTGCGTGTAATTTCTCCTCTAATTCATGAAATTTCCCCTAAAAACTCAGGAATTGTGTCTATGCATGCGTGAAAACACGTCAATTTTTCTCGTTGAATTCGTCCACATTACAAATACAACAATGTAAACAAATGGGTTTTGGAGGGTGATACGTACGAAAGATTTATATCTTCATATAGCGTGTTTTTGTTCCAGATAATCGAAGAATAGAAGAATGATTTTCCAGATAATCGAAAAATAGAAGATAGAGAAGAATGTATACATTGTTATTATTTTTCAATGCATATTCTATACAAATATGTATAATGTGTTTTTTTTTGCTTGGTAGGTATTGAGGAATATTGAAAAATATCAACAAGGCAAAAAAAGGATTGAATGAGTACAAATTGTTTCCGGTTCCCAATTTGAAACTTTAAGTAGGTACTCCTTTTTTCAAGTATGAATTAGAATGAATGAGAAATTCAATTAGAAATTCAATGAATGAAATGAATAAGAAAATTAATATAATGGTCAGATATTTATTGTTTGTTTTTTATAAGGATAAATATAGGTAGATAGATATTATATATCACCTTCACAATGTTGGATATTTTTAGAAATATAACGAACAAATGTAGATTAATTTTTTCTATTTCTTAAGCATAGTAAATACGCAATCATGTAGGTACAAATTACAGTATTAATTTATTTTATTTTCAAAATCCATTTAAGTCCATATGAAGTTGTTAACATTGTTCAGGTTAATTTAGAATTAAATTCAGGTGAAGATTAAAATTACATTTCAGTGTTTGTTCACTTAATAAAATTAGCAATTCCTTTAATTTTATTTGTGAAACATGTTTTATGTAATATAAAACATTTTTAAACATTCTGAAAATCCTTGAAAATGGTTTTAAATTTCATACGTTAAAATTTAAAATCTACTGTAGTTCACGGAAACATTAAAATAAAATTTTAGTTCACGTAAATGCATTATCGTATACCTATTGGTAGGTACGCATTTATAAGGTGAAGTGAAAAACAAATCTTAAATTACTAGTAAATTATTCTAATATATTTACGTTCAAAAGTGGCAGCCCTGTCCTATTTCTTTCGAATGCAAATTGTAGCGTTTTTTGATGAATGAAATTAAATTTAAATAAATTTTTACCAAGTTTTAGTATTGTTTTTTTTTTTAGGTTTTTATTTTTTGTAAGAAAACTGCCAATTTGATTTTTCTCAAAATTTTTTCGAATGTTGAAAACAATTTTTCTTATAAGATTAAATTAATATGAAGCCAATGTCTCAAAGTTTTGAAAAGATAATTGAGTCGAAAATCAATTGTTACCAACTTTTATACACTTTTTTTTAGGTTTTTATTTTGTGTAAAAAAACTGTCACTTCGATTTTTCTCAAAATTTGTCCTAATTTTGAAAACAATATTTCCTATAAGTTAAAATTAGTTGGAAGCCATAATCTCAAATTTTTGAAAAGATATTTGAGTCGAAAATCAATTTTTACCAACTTTTATTAAATTTTGTTTAGGTTTTTATTTTTTTTGTAAAAAAAACTGTCAATTCGATTTTTCTCAACATTTTTAGAATGTTGAAAACAATATTTCTTATAAGATAAAATAAGTTTGAAGCCTTAGTCTCAAGTTCTTGAAAAGATATTTGAGTCGAAATTCAATTTTGACCAACTTTGAGTAATGTTTTTATTTTTTATAAAAAAAACTGTCAATTAGATTTTTCTCAAAATTTTATCAGATGTCAAAAACATTATTCTTCGTTGTAAAAAATTGTTTTGGAGATGAAATCATATTTTAGTCGTAAAATTTTCGAGGTGAGAATTTTTTTTCAGTTTTTCTGATTTATAAAAAAACCGTTAATTGGATTTTTTTTCAAAAAATATGCTTGTTTGGTATTACGTTTCAATATATTATATAAAACTTAATTCAAGCCTCTAGCGTTTTTGGTTCGTAAGATATTAAGGGTTAGGTAACCAAAATGTTCACCTTTTTTTTAAACTGCTATGGTAAAAAAACCGGCCACGCAATTTTCTTGAGAGCCCTTTCTGCATCTTTCTGCCTTTTTATCTGTATAACAAAATTTATTTGAAGTCGATATCTCTTCTGGTTCTTGAGCTATTGACAACGAAAAAAACGTCGCGAACGTACGGACGTATGTACATACATACGTACACACGCACGCACAGACATCTTTCTAAAAATCTTTTATTTCGACTCTAGTGACCTTGAAACGTCGAGAAATGTCAAAATTTTCAATTCGACAAATCGGACCCATTACAATAACTTCCTATGGGAAGTTAATAAATAAATAAAGTTTTATTTACTTATTTCATTATTTTTGACTTCATTGTTTAGAACTAGTATTTAAAAAAAGTTATTCCACCGCCTAGCACTACATGCCAATGTCCTTGGATACAACTTACATACCCACCCTCTACCTACATTGAAGAAATATAAATATTAAAAAATGTATACCTATACATACCTCTATACCCCATATTCAAAATATGGCAACAATGAATACTACAGAGAATGAAATTTGAAAACGTTGCATTTAAATTTTCAAATTTCTCAAAAACTGAAAATCTAAAATCAAATGAATATAATTTTCTTCAAGCAAAATACCTACTGCTAAAAGCATACAATTCATAGCTATAACGATATGTATATGCATAACTCCTTTACATTGATAGGTAGACAGAGGCACAAAAAAATCCAAGGTAACTATGGCAACGAACTGTTTTTGTGATTTTGTTTTCACATTTTCTCAATTTTTTTAAATAAACAGCTGATTCAACTGACTCCCTCACACATCTTAATACTTATGAGGACAAAATAATATACTCCTTTCATTCCCACTCTTGCTTTAAAAAATTTATTTTCCAGTCGCTCTTAGCTTCCACACCAAATTTCCGTACACACAGCGCCCTCATGGTCCGCCTTCCGTAACAAAATTTTCTCGTTCATAATAATACTATTCAATTTTATATACAAAGCCTCCCACAATTTGGGTTTGATGATGTGGGTGGAGGAGTACACTATGTGGATATGGGGATCGGATGATGTTCCTGTTAGAGATACCTCATCCGAGTGTATTTCTTTTTGCCTGTGTTAGTTTCATGATATCTTTGGCTCATCCTCAATTGGCCGGCTACCACACCGTAGAGTAGAAAGCATAGAGAAATATACTTACCAAGAGAACCAACCGGTACCCGTCTTGCCTGAAACACCCTCAATTTCAATTTGAGGTGAACTCTCTCAAATTCGAGGTGAACTCTCTCAAATTCGCTATCGGTGAATACATGTGAGTGGTGCAAAAAAAGCAAAATGGGGATTGGGCTAAAAAGAAACTTATGGAATTTTTGTGACCTGTCAAAAATGAAAATTTCGATTTCAAAAACAAAACATTCAATTTGAGATTCTACAAGTAAGTTTTTGTAAATTATTTTGTTTTGTCTAAATATTTAATAGAATCTATTTCTTTTCAGATCAAAAACCTTATAATCAAGAGCTACAAGTGTATTTAATTGGAAAAACAATAGACCAGAAACTAGAAGAAAACAATGAGACTTATTCTACTCGGAGTTCAAGTAGGTACATATGTATTGTACGTGTAAAAAAAGAATCTCGTAAACAAAAGAATATTTAAGTTATTTTTTTTTAGCTATGGATTATTCAAATAATATACTTGACTAGCGCCAAACTGGTAATTCAATATTAATAGTCGACCGCCCAGTTTTGGAACGACTCAACAGCAGCTACAGCAACGGCAGAGTATGCAGGCAAACCAGGTAAATTAATTCATTTACTTACGAGCAATCTTAACATGGATATTTTAAATTTTAGGATTTCCAACGTCCTCCGCCCAGAAATATGATGCAAGCCGACCAAAAAACGACTCTTGCAGCTGCAACTAAAGCAAAATTTTCTGGTTTCACAGAGTGCAACTGTCTCACTGAATAACAGCAGCGACACTGCTGAGTGCTTTTTAAAAGTGAAAAGGATGTCTGATGGGAAACAAGCATCTAGTTCGAGATATTGAATTGTTCCTCAAATCTTTATTTCATTAATTAATTGAAAGTTATATCCATTCGTTATTGGACACTGAGTTCACCGAGACAGCGGTGCGCTTGGGCCGACACAGACTACCCAGATGATGAACTGAAGGTCGACTTTGAAGCAACCTGTTCGGAAAACACCTCCAAAATGACGGGAATGGAAAATCATTGGTAAGTCTTTTGAATAATAAAAATCTCGTCAGTTTCGTATGTATTATTTTAAAATTTTCAGCAATTTTGGTAAACTTATTGACTGGAAAAATAGAAGCTGAATTTCTAAATACAAAATGCCTATTGAATCACCAAAACTTAAGTGTATTCTGAACACAACTAATTGGACTCACATAGAAGATCTTCGACACAGGAATGCCCCTACAAACTACTGAAATGATGTTCCAAGAATTAAGAACCCGCAACCTTCACCTGCCGAAAATGTCAAAAAATAATATAATCGGAAATTGTGGATTTGTGAAATGTCCCGATTCGGATTTTGAATTTTTCCTCGCAAAAGCATGTAACAAACGACTTGCCACAATTTCTTAATGAACAGATCGACTTACGAGCACTATTCTGGGAATGGTATAATTCAAAACCAATCATTGCGTTCATTGACCAGAAGGCTCATTATGGCAAGATAACTTTAAAGTAAGTTTAACATAAACAACAAACTTTGAAAGCACTCATTGTTTTTTTTTCAGCAACAAATCAAAACGAAGGGGTATTGCAAAAATCCTGCAACGAAGATGATTCGAAGTCGTTTTGACTCTGTCGGTCTGTTGATTCGTCGACATGCTTTAAAGTTGTAATTTTTTTTTTCAAAAATGTACGCAATTTAGTATAATTTTTTTAATTCAATGCTGTTATGTATATTTATTTAAAAAGGAAAACTGAATGTTGAAATGTAAATTCTTAACTTTTGAGTAATTAAAAAAAATAATAAATGTACTTACTTTGCCAAGAAAAACACTTCTTTTTGGGGTTACCCAATTTGATCTTCTCAGGCCAATTATTAAATTATACGTCTTTTTATTTCTTATTGCAAGTAATAATAACAGCAGCGTGTTCGGTGCGCACATTGTTGAGCAATGTCCACTAGAGTAAGTTCATTACTTCTTATTTCTGTGTTTAAGAATTTGGAATTCCTACAAAACATATGGCAAATGTTTTTCGAAATGTTTGCATGTATCGGGTGATTTTTTAAGAGCTTGAGAACTTTTTAAAAAAAAAAACGCATAAAATTTACAAAATCTCATCGATTCTTTATTTGAAACGTTAGATTGGTCTATGACATTTACTTTTTGAAGATAATTTCATTTAAATGTTGACCGCGGCTGCGTCTTAGGTGGTCCATTCGGAAAGTCCAATTTTGGGTAACTTTTTCGAGCATTTCGGCCGGAATAGCCCGAATTTCTTCGGAAATGTTGTCTTCCAAAGCTGGAATAGTTGCTGGCTTATTTGTGTAGACTTTAGACTTGACGTAGCCCCACAAAAAATACTCTAAAGGCGTCAAATCGCATGATCTTGGTGGCCAACTTACCGGTCCATTCCTTGAGATGAATTGTTCTCCGAAGTTTTCCCTCAAAATGGCCATAGAATCGCGAGCTGTGTGGCATGTAGCGCCATCTTGTTGAAACCACATGTCAACCAAGTTCAGTTCTTCCATTTTTGGCAACAAAAAGTTTGTTAGCATTGAACGATAGCGATCGCCATTCACCGTAACGTTGCGTCCAACAGCATCTTTGAAAAAATACGGTCCAATGATTCCACCAGCGTACAAACCACACCAAACAGTGCATTTTTCGGGATGCATGGGCAGTTCTTGAACGGCTTCTGGTTGCTCTTCACTCCAAATGCGGCAATTTTGCTTATTTACGTAGCCATTCAACCAGAAATGAGCCTCATCGCTGAACAAAATTTGTCGATAAAAAAGCGGATTTTCTGCCAACTTTTCTAGGGCCCATTCACTGAAAATTCGACGTTGTGGCAGATCGTTCGGTTTCTATACACATCGGTAATCAGACCGATTTTAATGTACGGTGTGGCAGTATGGCGGACTGCTTTAGAGAAAGGTATAAAACGGGATAAATTAAATAAAGTCCAACGTTCAGCTTGCCTATGTATAAGCGGATCGCTTCGCACGACCCCATCTGCGGCACTCGACACCTTACTCTACCTAACACCTCTTGACATTTTTAGAAACAAATAGTTGCAAGCTCTGCTATTCGCCTCAAAGCTTCGTCGCAGTGGCCTAACAACAACATTGGCCACTCCGTAATTCTTAGGTATTTAGAATCAATTCCAAAGCACACAGACTATACCATCCCCCAACTGCAATTTGACAGAAATTTCCAGATATCTATACCTCCCTGTCCGTTTCCATCTTGGTTAGCCACTATAACCTAACCTAACCATGTATCTGCATTTTATCCTCAAAAGTTTTCAAATGTACAAATATTTTTTTTAATAGATACATAAATTTATTACTAACCAAACTTTGAACAAAATTTGACTAATCCTATAATATAAAAAAACAAAGTTTTATTTTATGATTTAAGTTTCTTGCAATATGCAATAAAATAGTTTTTGAAACAATTTCTTTCATTTTCGTATTCACTTACATTAGGTACAATATTACAATTGTTATAAACATCAAAAATAAAATAAGGTTATTTGAAACAACACAACATCAAAAATAATAAATTAAATTACTCTCAACTTTAATCAAAAAATTCGTCAGGCGCATCGCCTAAATTTACTTATACACTTTAATTCCTTTTGAGAAAAGTTAATAAAATAAAAGCAATTTAAAGTTATGTCAAAATAAAATCACTTAAATTCCCTTTTGGTTGAACTATATTCGTTGGCATCAATTAAGAAAGCTTGTTGAATAAAAATGCTCTACGGCTTCCTATTTCGAATAGCTAGTCTTGTTTGGCAAGTTTTCCACCGCTCTTTTTATATAAATTGTATAACGAACTATCGGATAAAGATGAACTGGAATCATAAGATTCTTTGTTGTAATCGTTTTCATTTTCATTCTCCTCTGCTATAGTAATTTTGTGAAAGTTAATTGAATAATTTAAGTAGATTCAAAATATTTTACCTTTAGATTCCAGGTTTTGGTTTTCAACAGACAATGTAGCTAAAGTCAACTGTCCTACGGATACTGGATCTTCTGGTCTGAACAAAAATGCGGCGAGTTTATGAAACTAAATACAAATTTTAAACTTTATGCTGTCATAGAAATTTAGATTAATTTTAATTAGCTTACATTATTTAACTGCGTTGGATCGGAATGGTTAATAACTTCAGATATATGCGTTAGTAAGTAGCGCAGTGCTTTGATAGGGTTCATCCTTGATATTTCTTCGTAAAAGAGCTTCCTTACTTCCTTCCACCTCACATTGTTTTCCCCCTAACTGTGCATACTCAGCCCCAAAAGCCCATAACAACTACATAGAATCTGGATTTTCCCATAAGAAATGCATGGGCCAACTAACATATGCTCATGTTAATGGGCAAAATGTGCTCAATTTATAGTTTGTAGGTCGAAAGAGAGCGAACCCCATAAGTCGGTTCTCTTGGTAGATATATTTCTCTATGGTAGAAAGCGAGGTAGAATATTTGAATTCAAAATTGGAAAAAAAGGAAAGAAATTATAAGAAAAAAACCGGTGAAAAGCACGATTTTGGGTAAAATTGTTTTTCTTGTGCAGAATCAAAGAAGATAAAATAAGAAAAAAATTTTAGTTATTTGCAGAAAAAAAGTGAATATCAAATTTAAAAGAAAATTGATTCAAGTGAAAATAAAGTGTGGAGCGGACTCCCACTAACATAGGAAATCAAATAACAAGAGTAAACAACAAGTTAAGGTGGTGAGTTTAGTGAATTTTAAATCATTTATTTTATTTTAGTTTTTTTTGCATGCCAATTTTATTCTCGGCGGCCCGAATTGATTGCAGAAAGCTGGGCCGCCGCCAGAGAAAAAAATAAGATAATTTTAAAGACCAAGGAAATAAAAGGTTATGACGAAAAACCTGTGGTCAATTAAAGTTTCTGACATAAATAAATCCGAAAGAGTTAAAGGTGACTCGAGATAGCGGTAGAGGTAGCGATAGCTAATAAATACGTACCATTGGTTTTTTTTTGTGTTTTGTGATTGTCCTATATTTAAGTTTTTGATAATTGTAAATTTAACACAATAATGTGAATAAACTTCCGCAAAACGCCTGCAAAAAGGAAGAAGATTGTTTTTTTTGTTGCTTTTGTTGTTTCGCTCCAGCGAAGCAATGTTGTGCTGAGGTTTTTTTTTCAGGGGTGCCGAGGGTAGCGGAGTGGACTAGGAGCTGAGATGACCTGAAGCCGATCATCGACCAACAATTTTGGGGGTGTCCAACACTGGCCGCGGACACCTAAAGGTAGGGTGGGTAATGGCCTCACTGCACTAACATCCGCAGTGCCCTGATGTGCCAATAGTCCGTCCATGTATGTTTCCTTCCCTTTCCTCCTTCCTTGGCCTGATATATGTTTTTGTCTGCAGGCGAGGTTGAGTTTCGGGGGCAAGATCCCCCCCGTCCGACGAGCTGACGCCGTGCAACGCAAGCAGGCCGCGTCCCCCGGAGCTCAACATTCCAACCTAACCTTTTCCAAATCTTCCTATCTCTTTTTCCTACCTCATCCTTATCCTACCCTTCCACTTCACCCACCTCCTTACCTCCTCTTGCCTCGCAACACTACAAATTACAGTATTAAATAATTTTATTTTTAAAATCCACTTATGTCCATATGAAGTTGTTAACATAATTCAGGTTAATTTAGAATTAAATTCAGGTGAAGATTAAAATTTCATTTCAGTGTTTGTTCACTTAAAAAAATTAGCAATTCCTTTAATTTTAATTGTGAAACATGTTTTATGTAATATAAAACTTTTTTGAACAATCTGAATTCCCTTGAAAAAGGTTTTAAATTTCATACGTTAAAATTTTAAATCTACTGTAGTTCACGGAAACATTAAAATAAAATTTTAGTTCACGTAAATGCATTATCGTATACCTATTGGCAGGTACGCATTTATAATGTGAAGTGAAAAACAAATCTTAAATTACTAGTAAATTATTCTAATATATTTACGTTCAAAAGTGGCAGCCCTGTCCTATTTCTTTTGAATGCAAATTGTAGCGTTTTTTGATGAATGAAATTAATTTTGATGAATGCAATTAAATTAAAATAAATTTTTACCAAGTGTTAGTATTGTTTTTTTTTTTAGGTTTTTATTTTTTGTAAGAAAACTATCAATTCGATTTTTCTCAAAATTTGTTCGAATGTTGAAAACAATATTTTTTATAAAATTAGTTGGAAGCCACACTCTCAAATTTTTGAGAAGATATTTGAGTGGAAAGAAAATTTTTACCAAATTTGCATAGGTAGGTACTCTCAGCCCCGTCGAGAGGGGGGAAAGGGGGGAAACCCCCCGGGCCCGGGATTTTCTAGGGGCCCGTAAAATTGAAAGCAATGAAGAGAGTGTATTTTTTTAATATACTCTATATTTATCATCAACATACCTATTCCCACTTATTTTTAGGGGCCCGAAAATTTTAAATCATTCATGCTTACGCAATCGGGCCCCTGTTTGCATGTTATCGACTTCAATCTATCACTCACAAGATTGCCGATCTGCGCCCCTGATTATTATTGGCGTACATTTTTGTTAATATTTAATGAAAAATTGGGCAACTCTGAACTATTGAAAGAAAGTTATAATAAATTTTTGCGTTTTTCTTATTTAATTTAACGTAAATTTAAAATTTATTTTAAGGGGCCCGGCAACTTAAAACAAAACACAAATATTTATTTCGGTTTCTGTTTTTATAAAGTTTCTTTTCTTCTATTTTTGTTTCTGCTGGGAACGAAATTTTTGATTCGGTTACGGGGGACCGGAAAATCCCACGCAAACGTTTTTCAATTGTGGTTTTCGTAATATTAATTAATTAATATTTTGAATAAGTTGTTTACTAAAGATTTGAAGGATATCAAATCACTTCAAAGTGTGTGTATAACGAAATGTTGTACTGCCGCAATCACATTCTTTGGTGATGTTCAAAAGTGATTCAACTTGTTTAGCAGCAGTGCACAACGTTGGGAAAATCTTAAGAACACTTTCCGATACAAGATGGCCAGCTAAAATTGAGGCAGGGAAAGCATTTGCAAATCATCTGAAAAACCTTACAACATCATTAGAAGCCTTAAGTGATATTAATTTAACTGCTAAAGCTCGAAGAGATGTAAATGGCGTTTTAAAATATATGCACAAATTTGAATGTGTCCTGATGTCTTCGATTTGGTGCAAGGTTCTTAGCGCTATAAATGAAAGAAGTATCATTCTTCAAGCCAGAAACATGACTATTGACGTTGAAATTCGAAACCTCGACAACTTGATCTCCGATTTGAACATTATTCGAAACGGATGAGATCAAATTTTATCTGAATGCAAAGCAGTTGCTACTGGATTGGGGGATGTTCCAGAATCGTTTCCATCGAACTGAAAAAGGCAATTAAAGAGACATTTCGTAGAACATCGAGGAGCCGGAATGCAAATTGAAACAGACGCAGAAATAAATTTCAAGAGAAACACCTTTTACGTCATAGTTGATTCAAATATATTTCGAATTTCTCGTCGGTTTGATACGATGAAAAATTTGAATCATTTTTATGGCAGTTTTCAACAATGGACAAAATTGAGATTAAAAACTCCGCTTGAAGGGTTATTTAAAAGTATAACTCGTATGTGTCTCAAGAGTTGAAAGAAGAAATAATTCATCTGAAACACATTTATGAAGCCAATTTTGAAGCAGAACTTCCGCCATTGAGTTTGTTCAATTTTATTTATTCCCAGAACTTGGAGACGATTTTCCCCAACATTTGTGTTGCTCTCTGTGTGTTTGCCACCATATCTGTAATCTTAGCTAGTGCCGAACGTTCATTTAGCGCCCTTGCCAGAACAAAGAATTTTCATCGTTCGTGCTCATCACAAGATCGTGTTTCTGGACTTGCTACACTATGCTTTGAAGCACCTTTGGCAAGGAAATTGAATTTCGATGCAATTATAAGTTGTTTTGCTGCTCAGAAAGCTAGGAAAGCTCGTTTGCAAAAAGAAAATATTTCATTGAATGCAAACTAACTTTAATGAAAACTTTGTGATAATATTTTAATATAAAGTAAAACAATAAAGAGTATTTAATGCAAACCTTTTAAAATACATAGTTTTTTCTAAAGACAAATTTCAAATACTTTAATTCGCTCTATTTTATTTCCATAGTAGGTAATAGATCTACATGCTAATTTTTTTTTAATAGTTAATGGACCGTATTATCAGTTACTAACATGTCGTTGGCAATATCGAATTGAATGTATGATTCGGTTCGAAATCTGATCTACTCGCATGTAGAATAATTTTCTATCCATCCTTAATTTCAACTAAACTGGACGATACCCGTGAGATTGATTTGATGATTAACACTTTTTTTCGGTTCACTTTATTATTATTATTATTTCTGTCAATTCCAACCAATTTCATTCTAGTCGTAAATGAAATTAGAACGTACCATATCAGTAGGCATGAACTTTGAGAAAAAATGGTAAATAGGGGGGGGGGGGGGAACTTTTCCGTCCCGGGCCCGGAATTCCTCTCGACGGCCCTGGGTACTCTTGGCCATCGAGAAAGAACTAATAGAGAGAACCAACTTCGACGGTTGCTCTCTTTTTGCCTACAAGCTGCGATTTGGCCACCAACTTGCATATGTATTAACTCCATATAAAAAAAATGTGGGGAACCAATACTTATGCAAGTTTGTGCGCAATTCTCACCACGAGAAAGAGTAAACTTTTCTCTCTTTTCTCTCTGCTCACCACCTTTGAAAAATGGCGACCACCTTTGAAAAATGGCGACCACCTTAGAAACATAAGACTCTGAAAGCACTACAACTATTAATTTTATTATTAGCTTCGTTTATGCGTTTAATTTTCGCTCAGACTGTTGAAAAATGCAAAAAAAACTCAGATTTGTTTCAATTTTCAGAGTTTATCGACTTAATTTTGTCGTTGCGAGAGTTTCAGGAACATTGAAAACGAGAGTTACAGAATGTAAACATGGAACATTAAAAACATTTCTATATAGGTACTCATCTCTTTTCCCATTCCTATTTAATTTATTTGTGTGTACTCGTTGTTTATTTTCTTTACATTACTCACGACATTTCCAAAATGCTGAAAATAAGTGATTTAAGAAGAGACTAAATAAAAAGACTATCAACTTGTTACTTCTGTTGCCAATTTTCTGAAAGTGCATTGTGGCTTATTCATAGATGTTTGCATTTATAAAAAACATGTACTCGTTCATATATACAAATAAAGTCTAGTCTAAAAAACCTAAACCTTGTTACACTCTTAAGCACTTTTCACATGAGCACGACCAACGACCAACGAATGAACGAATATTCGTCGATTTTGACATTTCTTTCACATGAGAGTTCGTCGCGAATAAAGTTTGACATTCAAAACCGAAACCAAAACAAGAATGATTTTTTTAGGTTAAGTACGCGCGATTATTATATTCGTTGCGAGTGTGGATAATGTGGAACGCGAATAAAGTTTGACAGTTCGTATCAACTAAAATTTTTTCGCGACGAATAAATTTGTTTTCTTAAATTTATTAATACATATATGATATTGAAAAGTAAAAGTATGCATCATAAATCAAATAGAAACTATATTGTTATCGTTTTGTTAAGAATTTGTGTGGAAATATGTCTTCAAACGTATATAAACTCACATTTTGTAATTCATTCGTCGTTCGTTGGTCGCGCTCATGTGAATGCTGCTTTACTGCACACATACTTTCTTGTTTTGGTTGTTAATGCCATCTATCTCTAACTTAGAGAAAAACAAATTCACCACGAACTACCGGTATAACTTCTCCCGTTATTTATTGACAAACAAAAATGTTTTGCTAGAATTAATTTGAATTATAGGAGTATTTTTGTAGATATAAAAACGACAAGATGTTAGTAAAATTAAAGAAAGAAATTCATGAGAATTACATACATTATAATGAGACTTTAAAAAACATAGTCTTCTTGGCTATCAATAAACAAAAATGAAAAATGTGGGATTTCCCGGAAATCATGTTTTTTTGTGTACTCTTCTTCGCGGTGGAAACATGTATACACCGATACGAATTCAACACGCTATAAAAAATGAGAGTAAGAGGTTTCGAAGGGACGGAGACGAGGAAGTTTGGCTCTCTCATTTAGTTTTTTCTCTCTGCTCTTGGCTTTAGCCGAGATGGTATGCGAAACCCTATATATACATATATACCGCTCAATATGTGTCAAAAAGTGATCGAAAATTACCTCAAAAGAATCGATGCTTGCAACAATTCGCGTGGTGATCATTTAAATGATGTAGTGTTTCACAAATAATGTCAACGTTCAAACTTTATAATAAAAAAGAAATATAAAAAAAAAATATTTTATGCATACATAACATTGGTATGTGTTTTATTTACGTTTACTTTTGAAACCACAAAATGGATAACCCTGTACAATACTTCATGCCGGCAATAATATAACCTACCAGCCATCCCCCCTGTCAATAAGCCAACACATCAATGTACATAAATACTAGCAACTAGCAACCTCTGCACTCAACATTCGTCGCCCAATCATTGCGTGCCACTAAACCTAACTCTTGGTTTTTATCTTATGTTCTGGAAAAATACAAACATAAATCAAGTAGCAAAACAAACAAAAACACTTAATTCTATTCAAACATACTCTTACTTTTGGATGAGAAAATAAAATAGGTACCTTTATACAAAGACACTCCACTCCATATTGGAGTATCTTTGCCTTTATATAGTACTTGCAGTTCAAAATTTATTTTATATTCTTTATAGGTAATTCATTCTACTAGCAGGTCTCTTGGCGCTCATAGTCACAGTAAGTCACCGGTTGCAATTTTAATTTTTGTATTTTTAAGTACATCTCAGACATAGTTTACTCGCCCATAGACAAACAATTACGTAAATAAATAAAAGCAAAGACATTCCATATATATATGTATATATAGAGTGTCGTTGAATAAAAGTAAAAACTATTTGTTTTTAAGTGCATTTGTATAATAGGTGGAAGCTGATGTTTTATTGAAAAAGAATATGTAGAACTAGCTTAAAAATTAAATTAACTTGTGCCTTGTCAATGAACATTTAAAACAATTCATAATTGAAGTGTTTATTTTAGTAATAGAAGTAAACAGAAAATATTGCACAGCAAAACAGAATGGTTGTTTATGTTTATGCCAATTTGTGATTATTCTGCAATTTGCTCGCAATACCTATGGAAATACAGAAGAGATTTCAGTTGGAAATTTTTGATCCAACAACTTTTGTAAATAATCTATTGCGATGTGATCTTATTTGCGTTCAACATAATGATAAATCCTATGTTTATTTATCTATCCGTTCAAGCGATCAGTGCGGAAAGATCTTATCCCAAACTAACTACAGAAATTCGGTAGTGACTACAAACAATTTCACCATCGTTCTTTAGTTAATATGGGATATTATTATCGAGTCGCGTTGATGTGGATGCTTAATTACCATACATAATTTTGAAAGACGAAAGTTTGATTGTCGTCTCCGAATATTGGTTTGGGAATGCCTAAACTTTGTATCGGTGTCGTAAGTTTTTATTTTGAGTTTACATGCGAATTTTTCAAAAACTATTGGTATAAATAATTTAATTTAAATTTTATTATTATGATACGCCCCTATGAATTTCAAAAACGGTATAGTACTTTATAGTAAGTGTTGCCGTTGTTTTATAATATTTTTTTAAAATTTAAGTAATTTTTTTCCAAAACTGTCCCTAAACCCTAAAGGGGTCGAATCGAGACAGACAACCTCCAATAGTAAGAAAATGCTTGTTGTTAACCCTTTTCAAAAGAAGTTGTCAAATATTGGAATTGGAAGGTAAGGTGTACAAAAATTAAATCTCCGTGATGTGTTGCTGAAGACGCAATGCATCATAACCATGCGAAGATTTGAATTCAAAGTGCCTTTTTTCATTTTCAACACATAAACGTACTTAAGTTAGAAATTGTTGATAGTGCCTTTTAATAAAATTGACTCGAAGGCTTCGTTATCTTTAAAATATAAAAGAAATGTTGTTACCTAAAAATAATAATAAACATCATTCGAAACGCATAACATTCCCATACTTTGTAAATATGCAAGTATAGGTATACACTGCCAAACACTAGGATGAGGCCAATCATTTTGGAATCGATTTTGGGTTTTTGTAGCTGGTGGAAGTGTTGTACCCGTAAACTTTTACTACCTTTCAACAGGTACGTATTTTACCATTACAAATTTATTACATTAAAGGGTAAATTGGAAACTAGCGTTGGAATTTCCCAAGATCAAAAAATAAACTACTCAAAAAGTGCGTCACTAATATGAGGCCACATGCAAAATTTCAGAAAAAACTTAATGAAATAATACATAATTTTTGTATACATTTAGTAATCACTATGTCCACCATTTTCGGATATAACCTCTATAAGACGGTCTGGAATTGAAACATTTAATTTTTTTAATAATCACAGAAAATGTATACCCTCATATTACGAAAAGCTTCGATTAAGGTGTCCTTGTCTTCAAATTGTCTGACAACTTCATAAACTTTATAAAAAGCCATGGCCAAACGTTTTGAATTATGTTAAAGTGCGGTGAATATAGGAGCCATGGCCATGGTTGTTCCCGTCCCGAAAAAAAAACAAAAGTCGATTATTCCATATTCGCGTTAAGGTTAAACTTTTTTCACCCGGAAAGACAAGGCGGTTCTATTCACTGCTGCAAGAAACAAGATATCTTGAAATTCATTCGATGCTCCTTGCTCCTTGTACTTGCCTCAAAACAGGTAGGTATATTTTTTAGTTTTCTTCTCTGGATAGTATCACTTTTTTGTATCATCCTTTGAACCGTTGTTATTCTGGCTGATACTCGGCGTTTGGCCTTTATTTTAGTCGCTCGTAGAGTGGAATTTGAGACAAGCCGTAGAATTAACCGCTTTTCTCATGATGTTCTTGTTTCTACCTTGTACCCTTTTTAAGTTTTTTCCATATTTTTGTGGATCAGCAATATGATTGCTTACATCTTTCTTGCTTCTGTTAAGTCTCCTTGCTATTTCACGTCCTGAGAGTCCTAAGTCCTTCAAAGCATCTATTTTTGCTCTTTCTGAAGCCATCAAAATCTTTCCAGAGCCCATGTGTGTTTCAAATTAAATTGAAACAGTTGTTTTCAACACTTTTTTAGATGTTCTATACAAAAGTTTTTAAATATTCGAAGTGGTCTCATCGAAGTTGAACATTTTTGTATACACTTTTTCTGTAGTTTATTATTTGGAATTGGGAAATTCCAACGCTCGTTGCTAATTTTCCCTTTAATTTTATGAACTTGTAATGGTGAGATATGTACCTATTCACAGGTAGTAAAAGTTTCAGGGTACAATACTTCAACCAGCTATAAAAAGCTATAATCGATTCCAAAATGTGTGGCCTCATCCTAGTGGTTGGCAGTGTATATAGTTATCAAAAGCATTATATTTCAATGATTGTTCATACTTAAAATGATTATTGTAGTTTATTTGTAGAACTAACTATTCACAGTTATGCAGTTTTATCTCAGGTCGTTTTAGTCAGCAAATTAAAAATCTTATTAAATCAGTTGCATTATAAAAAAAAGTAACAATTATTCAACTATACTAGGCCAGTTGCGTCGGAATGTGAATACTCATAATAATTTAAAACTTTGCAGGCTCGAAATTAATAGAAGCCCTGATTTTGTTCAGTTTTAATTCATTTTAATCTTCATTTTAAAATTGATAATTTGTATCTATGTATGTATGTATGTATGTATCTCTATCATTCAATGAAATTGTTTTTAGACGCAAATTGTGAAATGTCAACTGAAAAAGATCATTTATCATACATTAACAATGTTCTCATCAAAGAAATTGAAGAGAAACTACGACCAGACAAACTTTTGGAATTTGATATTGAGCATTCCACAGGGTTAGATGGGTTTATGTCTGCTTTGTATACAATAAATATGAAAGTTCTTGACGAGAGAAATAAAAAGTAAGTTGATCATTATTTGTTATACTCAGAATTCAAATAACGAAGTTCATTTTACAGAGAAACTTCCCGTAGGCTCCTAGCTAAGTTCATGAAGGGTGATGAACATTTTAGAGTGTCAAGTAGATGTTATATTCAGTTTGCAAACGAGATATTGATTTACTCCAAAGTTATACCTTACTATGAAAAAGTTTTATCAGAAGCTGGCGCTCAATCCACTAAAGCAGAATGTTGGATTCCCAAGGTTTATGCAGCGAAATATGGAAAAATTGATGGTTTTAAATGTGCTGCCATTCTTCTTTTAACAGCTTTTAATATTATTTTAATTTGTATTTGCAGGGCTTAATAGTGATGGAACAACTTCTAATGAAAGCGTTTTAGTGTTAGAGCATTTAAAAGAGAAAGGTTACGGCATGGGTCCTCAATTATATTTAGATAAACCACATATGCTTGCTTTGGTCAAACCACTAGCGGAATACCATGCAATGACATATGCACTTAGGATAAAAAAAGATAAACATTTAGAAGAGTTGATTGAAAGTATAGTCCCTTTACCATTTGTAGAGACTGCAGACTCTACCAAGAATTTCTATGATCCAATATATAAAGTGGCCTTTGATCGATTCTTTGATTATTTTAATCGTTGCAAAAACAGTCTCATTTCCAAAGACAATTCTCATGATGTTCAATTAGAAAATAACATAAACAGATTGTACACCAAATATGGAAAGACTCCTACAAAATTATTAGAATTTATTCGAACAGTTCATGACGAAAATGACAAAAAGTATGCTGCCATTCTTCATGGCGATTTCAATAGAAATAATGTCATGTTTAAATATGAAGGAGATGACAGTAATCCAAAAGACTGCAAACTAATTGATTTTCAGGTAAATTTATTTATTTTCGAATTTTTTTTTTAACTAAACGGTTCAATGTTTTCAGGAACTACGTTTTGGAACGCCATGCATTGATTTAAGTTTTGCTATGTTCATGAATATGGAACGTTCAATACGTCATGAGTTTTGGATGGATCTATTAAAATTCTACCATAAAACATTGTTCAATACAATGTCCGAAGTTCTAAAACCAAGCGATGAAAGAACTAAAAACCTTCTTGAGTCATATTCGTAAGATTGTTATTCTAAAAAATGTATTAACCCTAATTTACACATTTATTTGCTTTCTATGTGCAGATTCGATGACTTCAATAACCACTTTACAAAGTATGCTTTTTATGGCGTTATGATTTGTATGCATTTCTTACCATGGTTATGTGGAACTGAAGAAGAACTGAGTTTACTTTCCCAAGAGTTTGAGAGAGATGTGCACGGTGAATTGTTTTATAGGACTTCCTTTGCCGCTGGAGGAGATGAAGCCAATAACAGAATATTTGAAATTTTTAAACATGCTAGCTTAATGGGATACATGAATGTTATATAAAAACCATTAATTGAGTTTCGTTTCTTCTAAAAACATCGTTCCACTTTTCATTGGCGAAGCAAACGTATGTTTTTGATTTTTGGCGCCAGTTATAGCTATCATTGGTTTTCATCATTGAAAACAAACATTGGAATTTTTTCTACAGGTCGTTTATAGCTATCATTAAAAATTTCTGACATTATAAACAAATTCCTGATTGAAATCCACCGAAAAACTTTTACTGACAGAAATCTGTCATTGGAATTGTGTGAAATTGGAACACAAATCAGTGGAACGATTCGTTTCAATTTTGAACATAAAAGTATCAGCTGTTCAGGAAAATGAATTTCCGTCCGGAAAATAGAAAAATACATTTTTAGAGAAAAATAAATACGTAATTATACATTTTTTTCTCAAAAAAATCCTTTGTGTGATTTCCGATCGATGAGTATATAATTTGTATTTCTAATCAAATATCGATTCAAATTTTTTTCCGAATCGATTTCAATGATAGCTATAACTGGCCCCTTAGGCGCCAGTTATAGCTATCATTGGTTTTCATCATTGAAAACAAACATTGGAATTTTTTTGGCAGGTCATTTATAGCTGTCATTAAAAATTTCTGTCATTGAAAAAAATTTCCTGATTGAAAGCCACCGAAAAATTTTTACTGACAGAAATCTGTCATTGGAATTGTGTGATATTGGAACAAAAATCAGTGGAACGATTCGTTTCATTTTTGAACATAAAAGTATCAGCTGTTCAGGAAAATGAATTTTCGTCCGGAAAATAGAAAAAGGAAGAAAAAATAGAAAATAAATACGTAATTACACTTTTTTTTTTCAAAAAAAAATTCTTTGTGTGATTTCCGGATCGATCAGTATATAATTTTCATTTCTAATCAAAGGGAAACACCGTCAAATATCGATTCTAAAATTTTGTCCGGATCGATTTCAATGATAGCTATAACTGGCGCCTTAGGAAGGGGTCTCAATAGAACAAGTATGTATGACCCTCTCAACCTGGAATGCCGTGTGTTGTTTACGCAGGACACATTTATAAAAATATGCTTTACAAAATAACTAAAATGATATAAATGTCCCACATAATATGATACACAACTACTAGTGGGACATTTGTATATAGGTAACCCAGTTTACAAGATTGATACAAAAACTTGTATTAAAGCACAAACCTTTGCTCACATAATTTTTGATGTTTTCTCAACGGAATAAAATACACTCTCCACTTTTTAATATCATGTAACACTTAGTATTGCTCAGTTTTAAGTTATGTCGTTAACATTCGAGATAAATGAGTGGCCTTATTATTACTTAAACAGATACACCTCTAGTAAGAAAATAACCGTTATTTGGGGTACATTTACGATTTGGGGTTGTTTGTGTTTTTTTAAATTTGATAGCAATTTGGACTTACATTCGGACATATGATGCCCAACTGTAACATAGGGTAAATATGTAGGTGTTAAGATGAGTAAAAACAGTTAAACAAAAATTCTTTTTCTATGTAAAATGTTTGTTCTTACTATGCACGGCGACTTCAAATTTTGGTAATTGTCTAGAATAGCTACTTTTGCTAAAAACATAGAAAAAAAAATCGAAAAATAGCCAAATCGGTGTATTTTTTCGTAAACTTTAATAAAAAATCGGGGGAAGCGCAATTTTGCAACAATTTTTTTTGTTATTAATTAAAAAAGTTGAAAAATGACAGATACTTGTTGCTTGTTTTTTTTTGAATTGATAGCACGGCGCGGCGTACTAACAGCTAGGTATGTAAGGGGAGGCATGCTGCCCCTCTGCAACCCCCCTGCATGGGATCACTATAGGATTTGGGGTGGGTGCGAGTTTGGGTATATGCAAAGAACTTTTGCATTTGAGCACTAAAATCAAAGAAATTCCCAACAAAAAAAAAAGCAAGTATGGCAACACTGAACAAAAAACAGAGAAGAAGTATCAAAATCAACCATTTTTGCGTGTTTTGTATGTAAAAAAGTGAACTTTAAAAATTAATTTAAAATAGAAATAAATGTTTCCTCGCTCTTCCCCCGATTTTGTATTAAAGTTTACGAAAAAATTCACCGATTTGGCTATTTTCCGAATTTTTTTTCTATGTTTTTAGCAAAAGTAGCTATTCTAGACAATTACCCAAATTTTACCTGTCCAAGCGAAGATGAAACTTTTTTGAACATTGAAATGGTATCGTAACCCATGCAAATATGTATTTTGGCTCAACTTTCCATTACCGCAGCACGAATTTCGACTCACGGTTTTTTTTATTTGATAGATACCAGTGGCAAGGAGTGACTTATTTCTAAAGGTATGTAAGTCGGAGAAAAATGAGCGACTAGAAAAAATATCAGAAATGTACTTGCTGAAAAAGATCTCTCAACTGAAGCAACACTTATCGGAGTTGTTAAAAACAATCTACTTAAATAAAAAAATTGTGAAAATGTGTCACGTAACATATCATTCTTAAAATGTTTATGGAGTGCTACAACTTTAAGGTGACGAAGAGATGGAGTTGTGTACAAAACCTTAAGTTAATTTTTTAAAGCCACAAAATCCAAATAAATGTTGTCATCTCAAAAAATTTACGAATAAAAAATGATTATATCTCCAAAACAATTTTGTGCAATAAAAAATAAAGTTTTTAACATCTGGTAAAATTTTGAGAACAATCAAATTGACAGTTTTTTTATAAAAAATAAAAACCTAAACAAAAACATTACTCAAAGTTGGTAAAAATTGAATTTCGACTCAAATATCTTTTCAAAAACTTGTGATTATGACTTA
Source organism: Eupeodes luniger (assembly GCA_951509635.1). Lineage (NCBI taxonomy): Eukaryota > Metazoa > Arthropoda > Insecta > Diptera > Syrphidae > Eupeodes > Eupeodes luniger. Next base: position 168,917,238 of record OX608073.1, read on the forward strand.
AAACTTATTTTATCTTAAAATAAATATTATTTTCAACATTCGGACAAATTTTGAGAAAAATCAAATTGACAGTTTTTTTTACAAAAAATAAAAACCTAAAAAAAAACAATACTTAAACTTAGTAAAATATTTACTTTCGACTGAAAATAGCTTTTCAAAAATTAAAAATATTGTCTTCAAACTTTTTTATTTCACAGAAAATATTGTTTTCGATATTCTGTAGTTTTTTTTTTTTATAAAAATCCAACATTCACATGTTTTCATAAAAAAATAAAGTCTACAAAAAATAGTACGCAAATTTGATACAAATTGATGTTCGATTCTTGATATCTCTTAAATTAATTTCATTCATCCAATTTGTAAAAATAAAAGAAATGCTACTAAAATTGGTAAACATTTGTTTTCGACTAAAAATCTATTTCACAAAACTATTTCTTTATATGAAAAATATTGTTTGTAATTTTAAAATTTTTAAGAATATGTAATTCAACTGACAACTTTTTTAACATAACGCGAAAACCTACAGAAATCTTTGCTTTCTTATTTAATAGATAAGCTCAATGGAGGGGTAGAGCGTCCTATTTCTATCACTTTTTTTTCTTTAAGAAATTAAGTTTCCCAAAGCCATTATTTTTATTTAACAGCAAATCTATTCCTATAAGAGCCATTGTGAATTTTGAGTAACTAAAATTTAAACAAAATGCAACCACTTTTCACAAATCACTTCCAATTCAAACTTTAATCCTTTCGGGACGGGAGTGGGACATTTACATTTAAATATTCTTTGTTCTGTACCACTCTCGTCATCGAGAAAGAACTAATAGAGAGAACCAACTTCGACGGTTGCTCTCTTTTTGCCTACAAGCTGCGATTTGGCCACCAACTTGCATATGTATTAACTCCATATAAAAAAAATGTGGGGAACCAATACTTATGCAAGTTTGTGCGCAATTCTCACCACGAGAAAGAGTAAACTTTTCTCTCTTTTCTCTCTGCTCACCACCTTTGAAAAATGGCGACCACCTTAGAAACATAAGACTCTGAAAGCACTACAACTATTAATTTTATTATTAGCTTCGTTTATGCGTTTAATTTTCGCTCAGACTGTTGAAAAATGCAAAAAAAACTCAGATTTGTTTCAATTTTCAGAGTTTATCGACTTAATTTTGTCGATGCGAGAGTTTCAGGAACATTGAAAACGAGAGTTACAGAATGTAAACATGGAACATTAAAAACATTTCTATATACTCATCTCTTTTCCCATTCCTATTTAATTTATGTGTGTGTACTCGTTGTTTATTTTCTTAACATTACTCACGACATTTCCAAAATGCTGAAAATAAGTGATTTAAGAAGAGACTAAATAAAAAGACTATCAACTTGTTACTTCTGTTGCCAATTTTCTGAAAGTGCATTGTGGCTTATTCATAGATGTTTGTATTTATAAAAAACATGTACTCGTTCATATATACAAATAAAGTCTAGTCTAAAAAACCTAAACCTTGTTACACTCTTAAGCACTTTTCACATGAGCACGACCAACGACCAACGAATGAACGAATATTCGTCGATTTTGACATTTCTTTCACATGAGAGTTCGTCGCGAATAAAGTTTGACATTCAAAACCGAAACCAAAACAAGAATGATTTTTTTAGGTTAAGTACGCGCGATTATTATATTCGTTGCGAGTGTGGATAATGTGGAACGCGAATAAAGTTTGACAGTTCGTATCAGCTAAATTTTTTTTCGCGACGAATAAATTTGTTTTCTTTAATTTATTAATATATGATATTGAAAAGTAAAAGTATGCATCATAAATCAAATAGAAACTATATTGCTATCGTTTTGTTAAGAATTTGTGTGGAAATATGTCTTCAAACGTATATAAACTCACATTTTGTAATTCATTCGTCGTTCGTTGGTCGCGCTCATGTGAATGCTGCTTTACTGCACACATACTTTCTTGTTTTGGTTGTTAATGCCATCTATCTCTAACTTAGAGAAAAACAAATTCACCACGAACTACCGGTATAACTTCTCCCGTTATTTATTGACAAACAAAAATGTTTTGCTAGAATTAATTTGAATTATAGGAGTATTTTTGTAGATATAAAAACGACAAGATGTTAGTAAAATTAAAGAAAGAAATTCATGAGAATTACAAACATTATAATGAGACTTTAAAAAACATAGTCTTCTTGGCTATCGATAAACAAAAATGAAAAATGTGGGATTTCCCGGAAATCATGTTTTTTTGTGTACTCTTCTTCGCGGTGGAAACATGTATACACCGATACGAATTCAACACGCTATAAAAAATGAGAGTAAGAGGTTTCGAAGGGACGGAGACGAGGAAGTTTGGCTCTCTCATTTAGTTTTTTCTCTCTGCTCTCGTACCGAAAGGGTTAACTAACTTTTTATCTTTAATTAATAATTTTGTTGTTCACACTTTTATTTATATCTACACCTTGCACTGCAATCTGCTTGTAAACTGTATTTTAGAACATAATCTCATTTGCCTAGTTAATTTTGGCTACTTGTGCCATTTAACTAAAATTACAGTAACTTTCTGCCAAAAATTATTCCACTACGCAATTTTTTTTAAGTGGCAACCCCAACTTCATAAACTTTATCCGCCGAGAATGAAGGAAAATATCCAATCAGCCTTATTTTGACATTCTCTTTCGTTCGAAAGTTATTCGAATTCGTATGATACGTATTTTCACTTTCTAACGATTCGAAAGTTCATTTTAATTCGAAACTTAAGCAAACTTTGACTTTCTAATCATTCGAAACAAATGTCATTTCATTAGCGTTCAATTTTTTCTGGCGAATAGATTCTCAAAACATGTAAGCTTTGATATTTGTGTTGAAAAATAGATAAAATAAAAATCTTTTATGAATTATTTGTGTTTTTTTTAAATAAAGGTCGCAATCGCATTCCAATTGGACCAACCGGGAGCAGAAGGAGATTCTCATCAGATTGATGGAAGAAAATCCTAAGATAGCCAAGGGATTTTCAACAAACCGGGTTGACATCGATCGCTTTTGGAGAGATTCTGCGGAGAAACTGAATAGCTACGGACCTCCTTCTAAAGACGGTGCGACTTGGAAAAAGGTCTATAAATTAAATTTTAACAAAAAAGGTGTATAGTAACAAATGTTTGGTTTCAAGGTTTGGGCTGATTTTAAATCCAAAACAAAAAAGAAACTGGTGGAAAATAAAGTAAAAAGGAAACAGTCGGGCTTCAATGACAACAATCTTGTAGCCCTAACCGAGTTCGAGGAAGCTATTGTCAGGATCACTTCACTTAAGCAGTCCGTTGAAGGCATAAGTGCCAGGGTATTTGGCATAATCCAAGTAGAGGAGTCTGAAACGGTGGCGGCTTCTACATCAAAAGACGTGTCTATGGCTTCTTGCCCCGAAGAAAATTTGGAACCAGGAGCAATAATTGAAGCCCAAGAGAAGCTGTCTGTACCTTCTAGCAATAGAGCAAACAAAGACACTCCAGTTAAAATTCTTCAAAAGCAAAATGAAGTACAGGAAGTTTTTTTTGCAGAACTGTCCTCCAAACTGGATGATATTAAGGACGAACTTCACCGAATGAATAGGTATATACAAAAGGCTGATGACACACAAAAAAAATGTATGAAGAGAACCGTCGGCACAATCTCGCCGTGGAAAAATTAATGCGCGAGAAGTTAGAGCCCGTTCACACGATGCCGAATCGGTGGTTTTGCCGTATCGGCGATTTTGCCGTATAAGCCAGTGGCAATATAATTTAAATGAGTATATTCAGACGATACGGCATTTAACCGTATACGGTAAAATCACCGATTCGGTCGATTTTGTCATTCGGTTTTGTCACTGCAAATCGTTTTCGGTCGTACGGCAAAAAAACCGATTTGGTTTATAGTGGCAATGTATTTACATACAGTGCGTTCAGACGATTCGGTATTTTGACCGAAAGTGCGTCATTTTTCGTCTGGGCTACTGTGGAATAATGTATTGTTAGTATATAGTCGTTTTTGTGTTTTACACCGAATACGGTGTAGGGTTGAGTACGGTGTACGGTTAAATTACCGTACCGTCTGAACACTCCAACCGAAAGACACCGAATCGAGAAATTATCCGATACGGCGAAAATACCGAATCGTGTGAACGGGCTCTTAGAGTTAAAGAAAAAAGTCCTGGAAGTGCAACTTGACCAGGTCATGGCTAAACTAGGCGCTACATAAGTTTGGGACCCGTCCCACAAAATCTTTGAATGTGAGATTTTAATCTGCTTACCTACATATATAAAAGAAAAAAAAAGTTCCTCAGTTGTTTTTTGAATTAAGTTTATTTTTTGTGAATGGTTTTAGTTTTGAATTAAGTTTTTTTTTGTTGTGAATGGTTTTAGTTTTTAATTAATTTATTTTTGAACCAAAAAAATGAAATAAATAAGACTGATATAGTGATATCTCAATATGTAAAATATGTACTCTTTTAATTAAAATAAACCAGCGATTCTGTCACGAGCGTTTCTAGCTTCAAGAATGTGACTATTTTCACTTTCATCCACGTCACTAAAAGCATTTTCAGTGTGAACTTCAATGTGCAAATTTTCAGCATTATCTGCAACTTTGAAATGAATGCAGATGTTGTGCAAGGCTGCGCAAATGATTATTATTTGGGCAGCCTTTTCTGCTGAGTAATGCAACTGCCTAGCTTTAAGACAACACCTAAATCTGTTCTTCAGTAAGCCGATAGTTCGTTCATTAATATTGCGTGCCTTGGAATGTTGAATATTGTACTTGCTTTCAGAACTTCCGGTAATTGGTGAACGATATGGTGTCATTACCCAAGGTTCTAGGGGATAGCCTGCGTCACCTGAATCAATCAATGTCATCAATGTTTCCAAAAATGATTATTGTTTCTTACCTAGCAGCCAGGAGTTTGTTTGTCTTCCTCCAGTATACTGTTGCAAAAGATAGTTTCGATACCTTCCACGCTAACGCGTCGTGTGTTGCACCAGGGTAAGAGGCATCTATATACCTTATTTGCATCTTTTGATCGAAGATCTGTCATTGAGTGTAATGTTACTAAAAGTTATGTATATGCAAAAATTTACTTGAATTCGAAGCCTTACAATTAAAACATTCAAGCTGTAGAATCAGTTTCGGTTATAAAACAAATGTCTTATTTCTGGTGGAGGGGGTTTGATAGCAACGTGCGTACCATCAACGCAACCGATCACTCCTGGAAAACCGAACTTTTGGTAAAAATGTCCCCTAATTGCTTCCTTTTCTTCGTCATTGGCTTTAAAATTTATCCATTTGGGGCATAGTTTAGCTTCTAATGCAGATACCACTTTTTTTATGCACTTCGACACCGATGATTGAGAAAGTTTAATACCACCGTCCTTGCCTACTCCAAATTGCGACAAATCGCAACGTGGTTGGCAACATTATGATTGGAGATATAGACACAGATGTTCCCCTTTCAACTTCGGTGTTCAGCTCATCCAACACGTACTAGAAAGCACTTTTGTTTAATCGAAAATTCTTAATAAATCTTAAAAAAAAAAACAAAAACAAAAATTCATATATAAGGACGGGATCTGAAAGGAAACTATTTACATATCTGTACTTACTTTGAACTTTCAAACTCGAATGGATTTGATGCATCCCTTATCCTTCTTCTGATAATCTGTTCCTCGCCATTTTCACTGCTCATAAATAAAACAATTGCCATTTTGCTGCTAAAATATTACTTCAAATTCAAATTTAAATTCAAATTGGTTTTCTTTTGTATTTGAAAATTCACAGGTGTGACCAGATGTGTGTGAAATAAATGGTGGAACCATTAATACGCGAACCCGTGGCATGATGGTTAGTGCGATGGACTGTCATGCCAGAGGTCTTGGGTTCGATCCCTGCCTATGCCACCTAAAGTTTGTTTCACGGGTAGTGCCTCTTGCGAGGAATTGACAAATTCTCCAAGAGTAATTCTTGTCATGAAAAGTGCTTTCTCAAATTGGCCGTTCGGACAACAGTACTCGCACACAGGAATGATTGAGAGTTGTAAGTCACTAGGCCCTAGTTCTCAACGGACTGTTGCGCCACCCAATTTATTTTTATTAATACGCGAACGTCATTTTGATGATTTCAGATGAATAATTAAAAATCTTTGATTAAACATTAAAATTCAATAAAAATGACTCGAATAGTCAAATCAAACTCTAGTATTTCACTAGACAAATGTTTTATAGTTAATTTTATTCTTTTTCATGTGAATAAACTTGTATTAGGGTTCCAAAAAAAATAAATTCATGTTTTCGTTAATGCATTTCAAAATAATTAACTCATCCCAGCTTCCAGCAAAACATTATTTCGCTTTATGCTTTTGGAATATGTAGGATTCATTTTCCGAACATTTTTAACAAAAATTAAATAGTCTGCAAAAGAATCAGGTTGGTCATACTACATACAATCGAAATGTCAGTAAATTACAAGCAGCTGATTTCGAAAATAATATTCATTAAAGTTCATTTTGTGAACACATTTCACAATGAATATCTTTCGATCGAATGTGAAAATACGTGAAGTTCATTCGAATGAATAGATCTATTCTATCGAATGAGCTATCCAACCACCTCTTATCTTTATTGGGCTGGATCTAAGGTGTTAAATGACCCGTGCCGTTGATCAGCCTGGCTGGGGGCCCAATTCAAAAATAACCCAGTCTCTAACGGAGTATCCGGATACCTGGCGACCTCCGGATTAACTAGCCTTATCTGTACATGCGAATCTCTGTGCAGACGGACCTCTTTTCTTCGCAACTCGTGGGATTAAGATGAACAAAACAAAAAACAAAAATTTAAATGATGATGAGACCGGTATCTCTTCAGGACCGGGCGGCGATTTGGCGTCAAAGCCTGTTGCCGTTTCTCTTGCGGCCAGCACAGAGAAGGGAGTAGTGGCTAACCATGGACCCTCCTCTGCAGCTGGCAGCAACGACGATAGGAAGGTAGTGATACCTAATTTCAGTAGTGGCAGGGTTGTGAAAAATGGCCCTACCACTACTAATGAGAGTAAGGGGAAACTCTCGAAAAGCCAATATAGGCAAAGGCGGCAAGCGGCGAAAATCCTGAAGGCCTCTGGTGCATCATTGGGGGCTGAAGGGACACCGCAGCAAACCGCTAGCGTCGAATGGGCTAAAAGCATACTTGCTACAACTAAGACCAGTAAGGACTCTACGTCTAAACGAGAAAGGTCTCTCGAGGGGGCCGTACCGACACCAAAACGGCCTCGGGTGCACAACACCAGCACTCCCCTCAATCCCATCAAGAAAGCCAGTTTCAGTGACGTCGCGAAGGGCAAAGTCGTGGTTGCGGCGTTTGACAGGAGCGAAGATGATGGAACAATATCGGCTGATCGTTGGCAGTTGGTCAAGGTTAAGCTTTTGGGTGGCTTTTTAAGCATTTTGAGGGAGCTTCCAGGACCACTTCCTTCCATAAGCGATGGGGGTTGGCATCAAGGCCACGTAAAACTCATGGTTTGTGGCGATCAGAAGTCTTACGACTTATACAAGCTCGCTGTCAGCCGGTTAGGTGAAGTTTGGCCAGGTGCGAAGCTCGAGGTTGTCGCTAAGGAAGACATTCCTAGCAGACCTAGAGCCCGCATTTGGATCCCAATGGAACCTGCCGGTATCGATGAAATTCTCGAGATGATCAGAGTTTGTAACCCGTCCCTTCCGACTCACAACTGGAAGATAGCCAAGCTAGAGGAGGTAAAGAATCTTTATAGGAGCGCCATTTTGGTAATCAATAAGGAATCTTTGGCTCCTCTAGCCTTAAACGAGGGCTCGATAAACTATGGCTTCGAAACCATTAAAATTCGAGTCTATAAAAAAGATGAGGTTAACGCGGAAAGTGGGCCTCCAAAAACAACCGAAGGTGAACTAGCGGTTGGTGGGCCTGGGACATCGTCTTCTCTCTTAACTGAGGGTGACGATGCACCCATGCCCTCTCCAATAGCGACCCCACCCTCTACAAAAGTCGTAGACAGTCCATCCTTAATGGAGACTGAGGACGACCTCAACATGATCCTTTTGAGCGAGGACGAACTCTTGGGTTCATCCTCAGACTCAGAGGATCAGAACAAAACCGTGGTGGAGGTTGATCTGCCTAATTGTAGCCAAAATGCTGCAGTTAGTACAGATTAATCTCCAGCACTCCGTAAAGGCCTCGGCCTCACTTCTTCTCCGGCTGGCAAGAAACGGGGAAGACATTGTCCTGATCCAAGAGCCATGGATTGTGAGATCCGTTGTTCGTGGACTCAGGACTCCTGGATACTACACACTGTGTGTGACAGATAAAGGTGAACCTAGATCTTGCATACTAGTAAAAAGTAGCATTAATGTATTTTTACTCCATCATTTCAGTGACAAAGATACCACCGTAGCTAGGCTGGAAACATCCAAGGGAAGTTTCTGGATAGTGTCGGCGTATCTTAGCCATGACCACCTTGGCCCTCTCCCTGGAAAAACCCTGGAGAAGATCGTCGCCGAAGCGGAAAGGCAAAGGATCCGCCTAATTATTGGGAGCGATGTCAACGCTCATCATACGGTATGGGGAAGTACCAATATCAACGACAGAGGTGAGTCTCTTTTTGATTATATTCTTGGTACTAACCTCTTAGTAAGTAATGTTGGAAATGAACCAACCTTCATAACTAAAACTCGACAAGAAGTCTTAGACATAACTCTTGTCTCAGATACTATACACCATATGATCTTGGACTGGAAAGTATCCAAAGAACACTCGTTCTCTGATCATAGATACATCCAGTTCAATATCAATGTGGATGATAACCCGAGTCCATTGACTTTTCGAAATTATCGGAAAACTGATTGGGCTTCATACAGGAACTCATTACAGAGTTTACTAAAACCTGGACTATCTTGTCCTTCCTCTAACGCTAATGAACTTGACAACAAAATCAATGACCTTACCTCAGCTATGAACAGATCGCTAGAAATTGCTTGTCCACTTATACACATAAGAGGAAAGAGGAAACCACAATGGTGGTCCTCAGAGCTTGACTCGCTCAGGAAAGAATGCAGGAAACTTTTCAACCGAGCCAAAGTCGCAAGACTAGCCTCTCACTGGGATTCGTACAAAGAATCCCTAAGAATTTACAAGAAGGCACTAAGGAAATCTAAACGATCTTCTTGGAGATCCTTCTGTGGCACAATAGAAGAAACTTCTGAAGCCTCTAGGTTACGGAAAATTCTTTCAACTAATCCAACGATGCCAAGCTGCTTAAAAAATGCAGACGGCTCCTGGACAAATTCAAGTAATGAATCGCTGAAGTTACTACTGGATACTCATTTTCCTGGAAGTTCTCTTACCGAGACTTGCAACGGTTATATACGTTCAAGTCCCAATACAACATATCCACAAGGTCTGATCACAAGGGACAAGCTACAATGGGCTCTCAACAGCTTCAAACCATTTAAATCTGCAGGACCAGATGGAATAATACCAGCCGAGCTACAAAAGACTTCTGACATAATTGCACCAATCCTTGTGGCAATTTTTACCAGCTGTCTTTACCTGGTCCATGTTCCCTCGGCATGGCGAGAAGTTAAAGTTGTTTTTATACCCAAGGCAGGTAAATGCTCGCAAGTCAATCCTAAAGATCTACGACCTATAAGTCTATCATCATTCCTTCTTAAGACCTTAGAAAGATTGATTGATATCCATTTAAGGGCAAGTATTGATACAACACTTCTGTCTTCGTCTCAACATGCCTACTGTAAAGGTAAATCGGTGGAAACAGCGTTACACACCTTAGTACGCACCGTCGAATATTCCCTCCATCATAAAGAGTTCACTATGGTTGCTTTCCTTGACATCGAAGGTGCCTTTAACAACGTGGACACATCTGCAATCACATCTGCACTAACATCTCTAAATGTAGAGAGTTCACTTCGGGAGTTAATTCATTTAATGCTTACTAGCAGGATAATTAACCCAAAACTGGGCAACTCTTCTGGCAGACGATTCGTTAGTAGAGGGACACCGCAAGGTGGTGTTCTATCCCCTCTCCTCTGGAACCTAGTGGTGAATGAAATCCTAACTAGTCTGGATGCGGAGGGTTTCGTTGCTATAGCAGTTTCAGGAAAGCATCTTAACACGTTAAAAGAACTCTTACAAAATGCCTTAGACAGACTAATACTTTGGGCTGATCGGTGTGGACTGGGTGTTAACCCACACAAAACCGATTTGGTCTTATTTTCAAGGAGATACAAAATTCCATTTGTCAACCCTCCCCATATTAAAGGAATCCAATTAAAATTCTCAGACGAGGCTAAATACCTGGGTCTTGTCTTAGATAAAACTAAATTGGAAACGCAACGTAGAGGAAAGAGTAAAAAAAGCTACTGTAGCTCTCTTTTCTTGCAAAAAAGCCATCGGTAATAAATGGGGCTTACAACCCAGAATCACGCATTGGCTATACCCATCGGTAATCAGACCGATTTTAATGTAAAGTTTGGCAGTATGGTGGACTGCTTTAGAAAAAGGTATAAACCGAGATAAATTAAATAAAGTCCAACGTTCAGCTTGCCTATGTATAAGCGGATCGCTTCGCACGACCCCATCTGCGGCACTGGACATCTTACTCTACCTAACACCTCTTGACATTTTTAGCAAACAAATAGCTGCAAGCTCTGCTATTCGCCTCAAAGCTTCGTCGCAGTGGATTAACAACAACATTGGCCACTCCGTTATTCTTACTTATTTAGAATCAATCCCAAAGCACACAGACTACACCATCCCCCAACTACAATTCGAAAGAAATTTTCAGATTTCTATACCTCCCAGATCTTTTTGGGAGGAAAGGACATTCCTGGAATACGAGTCAATCCACTTCTATACAGATGGGTCAAAAACAAAAGAAGGGGTTGGTGGAGGTGTGTACTCTGAACGACTGAAATTAAGTCTCTCATTCCACCTTCCCAATCATTGTAGCGTGTTCCAGGCGGAACTTTTGGCGATAAAAGAAGTCTTGTCCTGGCTTAAAGAAAACGTGATATCAACATCTGATATCCGTATTTTCTCAAATAGTCAGGCCGCTATCAAATCTCTGGACTCTGTCTCTACAAACTCTCCAGAACTGTCGATCATCTCTAAAGCCTAGTACATACTTCCTCGTGAAGTGAACGTTCGCCAGTGGAGAAAGTGAACTTTTGAAATTGCTCACTGGTACACACTTGTGAATACACGTTGTAAACATTTGTATTCTATTTCATATAAATGCATTTTAACTTTTTTTTTTTAAACCACACGCAAAGCAGCCACAAACATTAAATGAGGAATCAGTATCAGTATTCAGTACAAATTGAAAACTGTCCTTTTTTTTGTAACCAAATGTCAAAGCTTCACCAACAGTTCCCGTACATTTTGCACGTGAATTGCCCGTGAACGAAAACTCTCCACTTTGTTCTCCACTCAGCTTCACGAGCACGTTCACGGGTGAACCAAAAACCGAAATTTGTATGGGTTCACGAGATGGTTCACAAGTATGTACTAGGCTTAATGGAGATGGCACAACAGTTTAATATTCACCTTTGCTGGGTGCCGGGCCATAGAGACATTCCAGGTAACTGTAAGGCAGATGAACTCGCCAGGAACGGTACAGTACAGCCCATTCTACCACGTTTGGCACGTACTGGCATACCAATCGCTACTTGTAAACTGTTGCTAATGCAAGACGCTGCGAAGAGGGCAGGCACCAGGTGAAACAACATCACCACGTGTCAAGTGACAAAAAACATCTGGCCAACACTGGATTTAAAACGTTCAAGGTGCTTGCTCTCTCTAAGCAGATCGCATATAAGTTCGATAATAGGTGTCATAACCGGACACTGTCTAATAGGAAAGCACGCCACGAGATTAGGCGTATTCTCAAATGACTTCTGCAGAAGCTATATGGACGAGGAAGAGGAAGAAACAGTTCTTCATCTTCTCTGCACATGCCCTGCTCTGGATCGAAAACGCAAGAATTACCTAGGAGAATTCTTCTTTAACGATCTAAACGATCTAAATCATATCGTTTCGTAAGAGACTCAAACTGGTTCCATTGAGCTTAGGAAGAAACCTCAAGATTCATGTGGTATCACAATGGGCCATTAAACTGGCCTAAGTGTGTCCGTTTCCATCTTGGACAGCCACTTCAACCTAACCTAACCTAAGTCGATGGGAATCGACTTATATGGTGCCATCGCCACTGATAGATACATATGTGCAAATAAATAATAACTATAGCAATTTTAGAGCGAGGAAACATTTATTTCTATTTTATACCCTGGTTACAAGACGAGATCGAGGAATCGAATCGAATCGAATTGAGATTTGAGATCTAGGTATATGGTGGCACTGAATCGAGGAATCGAATTCAAATGGAATCGAAATGACATTTGGGTTTTATTTGTGTGCGTACTGCTACGTGAATAACTTTCAAATAAATTTCACATTTTATAAAATGCTCTCAACACAAAGACGCGCGCCAAATTAAATTCAGCTTAATAGCCTTTTCACACCAAACCCAAAACTGGGTTTTCGGCAAAAAGTTTTCGAAAACACGAAAATCGTTCACACCGAACATTTACACGTTTTCATTTGACGTTTAAATTTGTTTGACACCGGGTGTCAAATTTTGTACTGATAAAACAAATTTGTGAGTAAAAAGTTTTGTAATTTGAGAAGACTCAAATTATTTGTGAAAAAATGAATTCTGACCAATTGAAATTATTTTTAATATATAAAAAGAAAGATGAACAAAATATGAAGATTTTGTTAAACTTTTTTTCATCATCTCAAGCCTCTATCATGAAAAAAAACGTCGTTTTCTTTTGCAAATCCTGGAACTTCTAAGGAAAACAAAAGTTTTAATTGATGCAATTGAAAAACGTGATCGCCAAAGAAATATGTGGACAAAGGTAAGCTTGTTATAACAATTCAATTAATAGGATGCTATGTATATATCTAAATATTTTATGCAGGTACGCACCGGCACTTTTTGGGAGCGTGAAATGTTAGTAATCGATGATGAGTATTTCAAACAACATTTCAGAATGAGCCGCAGAACTTTCGATATACTCTGCAATGAACTAAAGTATCTGGTAATGCAAGATACAAACTTTAGCCTTATGTAGGTACTTATCAAGTTGATTTTCAGGAAGACAAAGATCTATACGAGCTCCAAAAGAACAAATGGGATCCCGTCATTGAGTGGTTTAACAAACGTTTCGATACGAACATACAAAAAACTCACAGTATATCACCACCCACCGACTCGGATGCGGATAAAATGAAAATATCCAAGAACCTACTTCCTTTCACACATTGAAGATGTTCTATATGGTATGTATTCTCTCAAGATTCAATTTTTTTTTAAATTCTTGAGGTGCAAACATTCTCCTAAGGATTTTTCTTTGCCATCGACACCATTAAGTCGATAATCCTTTCCTGTGATAGAGCAGCATATCAGCGCAGACAAGGCCGTAACACTAGCTCGTCTTGAAGAAGAGTTTCAACGGGGGGACGGGTGGAATGGGCTCACGACATGAACCAACAAGAATTACAAGCTAGCTTGGCTGCTATCCTCTTTACTCACTTCAACCGGTCAGAACAATTCACCAAAGAGGAGCTAATTGTGTAGAAAATATACGATAAAATCAATAAAAAACAAAACTGTTAGGTACAACAAAAACTAATTTTATTTAAAAAAAATTCTTTTTTCTATTGCTTCGAGTGCTCGAGACCTTCTCTTCCATTTCCTTGTATTGGGCCTCAGATAGACATGGGTTGAATGGATAACCTTGCAGGGAGCGAGCGCAACGGACACGTGTTGACACAACAAATTCATTGTTGGGGTCGACATTGTTGAAGATGGTTACATCACCAAAGTCACGAGCTGGATGCTTGTCTGTCTTCTTAAATCCAATCCACCATGGTAGTCTTCAATGATAAGGGTCGAAGAGTTCAGAAAATACTGAGTAGGCTTCAGCATCGGGAGCATAGATACCGACACCGGAGTCGTGGTTCTCCAAACCAGATTGTATAACATCCAATAAAGTTGAACCGAATGATGCGGTCTTCTTGTTTTTAAGATTGTCGAAGACTTCCTTGGTCAAGTTCTTCTTCAGCAGAGACTTTGAGTCAGATGCAGACAATTTGGCGAATCAATCTTCCAATTTTTGTAGAACAGCGGCGTCAACCATGGTGTCTGATTTGTTTCTTTCGCAACCTTTGAATACAACGTTCAACGAAATAATCCCTTGGAAACGTCATTATGAACAACTATGAGCAAGTCTTCCTCGTCCTTGGGGTCGTCACGCCAGTAGCCATAGTGAATTCCGGTTCCTCGTTTAACAAAGAGCGTTTGAAACTCTGGAGGATCATAAAAGAACCGCCAGTGCCACAAATAATCACCGGGGCTTTTATTCTCGAGGTTGGCAAATTTTCAATATTCTGTAAATAAAAAACAAAAAACAATAATTCTTATTTTGTAAGGAAATTGTATAAATAATATTATTTACCACGACCAAATTTATTTCAAAATGAAATAATATTTTTTTTGACAGCAGCCATCAGCTGTTTTGTTTACATTAATTTGAGCGCTGAATGTTCCGAAAGGTTTGTTTGTTTTGTTCAACTTTGAATTCCAACTAGTTTTCGAGAGGTTTTATATAAAACTTGTGGTTTGCGAAAACTTGTGGTTTACCAAAAATGTATGGGAAAACTTGAGTTTTCGATGTAGGTTTTCGGCGAAAACCGATAATTTCGCGAAAACCGGGTTTTGGGTTTGGTGTGAAAAGCCTACAAGCCTAGTACGCAGCTGAAGTGAAACGAATTTTTTCGGCGGTCTCCAAGTGCAGAGCGAAATGAAAACGAAAACCACAGCGGAAAAATATTTGTGGAGAGTTCTGTCTGGAAGTTGAAGTTCACTGCTTGTCTTCATCACTTCTTGCACCTCACCAATAACATCCTGAGTTTCCGATTCAGAAATGCAATGTTGGAACACATTAGACAAATCCATTTTATTTTAAATTTTAAATCAAATATAAATCAAAGTCAAAACACCGAAAGTCACGAGTAAACAATTTTTTTTTTCAATAAAAAAATTAAACGTGAAAATTTCGCAAGCAATTAATATGCTGGACAATTAAATTGAGAACGAAAAGAGTGGAGAATTGTACTAAGAAATCTAGTACAGCTATCCACTAAAATGACACATTTCGTCGTTCAGCAGCTTACTGAAAAACGAAAAGCACATCGAAATTTTTCGTTTATGATTTCGTCATGTCATTTTTGTATGGGAATTTTCGTTTCGCATCAGCAGCGTACTAGGCTTTAGAACAAACAAGAGGGAAAAAACTTCTCGCACTCACACAAGCAAAACCTCACACACCAATAACTCAATTCCCCGATTCAGGTTTACAAACAAATTTTCGATTCGATTCATTTCTTACCGCGTTTACAAGGAGAATTGAATCCGAATTGAATCAGGATTTAGCGCCGTATAGACCTGGATCGGATCGAAATAGGATTACTCGATCCAATCCCACTGAAAGAGGTGAATCGAATCGAAAATTTGTTTGTAAACCTGGATCGGGGAATCGAGTTATTGGTGTGTGAGCTTTTGGTTGTGTGCGTGCGATAAGTTTTTTCCCTCTCGTTTGTTCTAAGTTGAATTTAATTTGGTGCGCGGCTTTGTGTTGAGAGCATTGTTACAAAATGTGAAATTTATTTGAAAGTTATTTACGTAGCAGTACGCACACAAATAAAACCCAAAAGTCATTTCGATTCCATTTGAATTCGATTCCTCGATTCAGTGCCACCATATACCTGGATCGAAATCTCAATTCGATTCGATTCGATTCCTCAATCTCCTCTTGTAACCAGGGTATCTTTCAGTGGGATTGGATCGAGTAATCCTATTTCGATCCGATCCAGGTCTATACGGCGCTAAATCCTGATTCAATTCGGATTCAATTGTCCTTGTAAACGCGGTATTAAATTAATGTTTAAAGTTCATTTTTTTACATACAAAACACGCAAAAATGGTTGATTTTGACATTTCTTCCCTGTTTTTTGTTCAGTGTTGCCATACTTGCTTTTTTTTGTTGGGGATTTCTTTGATTTTAGTGCTCAAATGTAAAAAGTACTTTGCATATACCGAAACTCGCACCCACCCCAAATCCTATAGTGATCCCAAGCAGGAGGGGTTGCAGGGGGCAACATGCCCCCCCTTACATACCTAGCTGTTAGTACGCCGTACTATCAATTCAAAAAACTTTGTTTTAGGTTAAAAAAATTAAATACAAAAAAAGTAGGGTTAAGTCCGAAAAAGAAAATATTTTTTTCTATGACTTAAAGGTGTTTCCTCGCCTTAATATTTCAAACATGTTCTATTGAGACCCTTACCTATCTGTTGATTACTTTCGGAGTGTCTTATGTGCGCGATGTTTGGGCAACTAACGATCGAACTATTTGGTTTCGAAAAAGTTGCATGTGCGCGCCTAGCCTTAGGCTCATTGGGTTGAACCTTTTTTTTATAAACTTTACGCCTTCTTGGAGTCTGTAGAACGCGATTTATATTCTTTAAATCATTAATAAACGAGCTAAACTGGAGAGGCATTATTGTTTTTATTTTAATTTCAAAAATGGAGAGAAATCAAAATGACATTTACGAAATAATAATAAAAATAATTTCCTTATGTAGGCTCTATTCAACCTCAAAACGCGTTTAGCTTATAATGGGACTATGCAACCTTGCATAATTTTTATAAATAGCACTTTTGCGTTTAGAGGCATTATAGAGATTACATAACTTTATGTAGGCTCTATACAGCGTTTTTAGATAAGACTGGTTGTGTTTAATTTAGGCTGTTTTTTGTGTGGTCAAGCATTATGCTTTAGAGAATCATGTTTTTTTTTATTAAAAGCAAAATGTGTTTTTTTTTTCAGTTGAGTCTTACATTTACGAAAATGGATCGCTTTTGCAACACCATAGCACAACGCATAAAAATCGTTAAAACCTACTACAGCCACATATCGTGTTTTAAGAGGAGATTATGGTTTACATAATCGTCCAACCACGCAAGCAATTGGCAAAATTGTGAGGAAATTTGGAGATACTGGATTGGTTACAGATATTGTAAGGCCTATCGTTTCGCTAGCATCACTGTACGCTGTGTAAGTGAAAGTGTTTCCGAAGACCCCAATGTGACGATCAACTGCCGTTCTCAGGAATTAGGACTGTCTTAAAGCACAGTAAGGCCTATTTTGCATTTGGATCTACACCAACATCCATATAAAGGCCAGCTCACACAACAACTCAAGCCAGCTGACAATTCAAAACGTGGTAGATACATCACATGGACGCTTGAATAACAGGCGGTGGACTGCGATTTTTCAAACAAAATTGTCTTGAGTGACGAAGCACATTTCTCACTCGGTGGGTATGTTAATAAACAAAATGTTCGTATTTGGGGTTCTGAGAATCCTCAAGTAATTGAAGAGAGGCCAAAAAAAGTCACTGTTTAGTGCGGTCTTTGGTCCGGAAATGTGATTGGACCTTATGTTACCTAGCTCAATTTCAAACTAACCGAAACCGGGTATCCCTAAAATATGCAACACAAAAAAGGCAAAACCTTCTATCAGATAGTAATCGTTGCAGATACGGAGGCGGTAAGGTGGAAATGTTGGTTAGGAATCTTAGGTTGAGTAGAATTTCTAAGAAGTAACATTTCCACTTTACAAGAAGAGATCCGCTTGATTCAGAAGCGTTAGATAGGGACTGGGATCCGTGTGTTGGTGAGTTGGAGAACCATCAACGGGATAGGAGCTTTGCTGGATTCTCTAAAATATGAAAATGGGTAGTCCGCAGGTTGGCTAGGAAGCTTAGATTCTTTTCAAAATCGAAGCCTGAGAGAAACATCCAGACAAAGTCACTGTCGGTCATATGACCAAATTTAAATTTCGGATTGCAAGTTTAAATACCCACTTGTTAAATAAAGTGTCAAGGTTTTTTTTTACGGAAATTAGTTTAATTTCATTTGATGTGACAAAATAAATAATAGAAAAATAAATAAAAGAAGAACGATCCAACACATAAGGTAAAATTTTAACACCATTTACATTTATGAACATGAATAAATATATGTAACGTATATATGCACGTAGAGGTATATATGTATACGTTGCATATCTGTACTTTGTGCTTCAATTCAAAAGACATAATCTTTTTTTTTAAATCAATCCCCAAAGGTATCCTTAAGGATAGTTTGAGAAGCTATAAGGCTTCCTGAAAAAGAAATAATATTAAAAATCATAAAGAACCCAGCAGGATTACGTGGCCGGACTCATGCTGAACATTTGTGGTGATACAACGATTAATTAAAGTCAAATCTTTTTGGTGAGATACGTTCCGCGAAACGTAATATAAAATAAGCTTAATTTGCTTTGTTTGAAGTTAAGTGAACAATTTCGTACAGCTGTAACTTACATAAATGTATATTAAATTATTCATCAACCCAGCCTTCCAGCAGCAGTGGCCACTACAGCAGAAGAAAGGATAAGTCAATTATATTTCATTTGAATGCATATACATATAAACGAATAATAGCGCGGTTATACGAAAGTGTTCCTACAAAAAAAAAAAAGAAAAGAAAAAGATATACATATACATAATATAGCTTCAAATAAAGAAGGGGGGTTTCGCAAAAAGGGAGTTGAGATTTTGAAAAGAAGAAGATAGTAAAAGAGATCTTGAAGATCCAACTTTTTAATAAATCGAAGACGATTCATATCGAATCAATCGGAGTTTCGCTTGATTGGCGTATGATTGCCACTTACAATTAATTTTGTTTGTAAAATAAATTAAATTTTTGTTGTGTAAAATTAAATTTTTGGTTAATTTTAAATTGAATTTTCACTTGTTCATTAAATTAAAGCTTTTAAAATTTAAAGATTTTAATAAACCATTTTGTTATAAAAAGAAGGAAATAAAATGGAATTTTTATGAAGCCTAAAAGCATTAAGATGATGGCTTAAGTTTTTTTTTGCATAAAGGGATGAGAGAGTGAGGGGGAAATGGGAAAGAAGGGGTAAGGAGAAGAAGCCGAAGAAAGGGGTTGCTCTAGCGAGGGAGTCAACCAGGTAGGGAGGGATTAAGGAAGATATCTCGCGCATCATCAACACCGGGATGCTAGACTGGCTTTTTTTTGTGATGAGTCCAGGGTCGAAGAACCTTCGCAACCGCTGAGCTACGGGTTCAATGATGCCAGTCTCGACCCCACACAGGCAAAGTGGCTCGTTACACTTACTTCTTCGAAAACGACTATGGAACGACTGTCACCGTCAATTCGGAGCGTTATGGTCAATAACCAACTTTTTTTGCCTGCTATTGAAGAATACGACTTGGAGACTTATGATATCATATGTGGCTTAAAGTCGATGCAAAGATGTTGGGTCTCGACTTGAAAATCGTTGGTATTTTCCAGGGTTTGCCTTAATATAAATATTTGGTATATAGTTGATCTGTCTGATCTGAAACCATACTTTTAAGACGCTGACAAAGTATGTTGGGTAGGATCTTTTAGGCAACATTAATTATTATCATATCATTAGTTGTGTCGCTGTAACATCAACAACACAATTTTATTCATAATTCTCCTTTTCACATTAAGACAGTATAGAATTAAGTCGATTCATTGCTCATAAACACAACGTCGTGGAAGGCGTGAACAGATATGTACTTATTGAGCTATTATTCGAATTCCGTATCGAAAAAAGTTTAAGCTGGTGTAAACAATAATTTGCCCGTTTTATCAAACACATAGTTTTTTCATTACTATTTTAACTCGTAACAAGTTTGTTGATGGCAGTCTTTTATAAAGTGCCTTTGTGAACAGACGTAAATTATATTAATTTTCATTGGAGATTCGATTTTGCATTTTTTTCAATGGCATACCGTCACCGATTTTGTTCGTTTAAACTGAAAATAAAATAAACAAAACAATAATTGACACACAAGCTTTAGATTTGAAAATTTAAATTTAAACAGACATCTATGCAGATGTCTTTAACAAAAGTAGTTTTTTTGAAGCCAAGAAACAAAAGGTTTCGTTTAAATATATTGAATTTTTTTCAACCGAACCTAGATATAGACTGGTAGTAGCCAACTTCCCATTGATGTCATCTATTCCTTAACGCTAGTAGCTATTCTGTTGGTTCAGCGGAAATATGGAGAGACTTTTGAACTTGATTTTTGTATTTTGTTTATTTTGTCATAATGTAGAATAGTTGAAGACCCCAGTTTCCTTGACGAAAAAATTTTTTTAAGGCAAAAAAAAAACAACAGATGGCTTTTGAAATTTAATTATTATTTTTTCCACCAAACCTTCAAGAGGGCAAGCATATGTAGCTAAAGAGGAGGAATCACTTTTAAGGGAAGTTTTGTTTGAGATTAAGTATCGACATGTAGTATGTCAATGATTTCTAGTATGTCAATGATTGAAGGTTTTTGTGAGTATATTGATAATTCTCGGAGTCTACCTACAGATGCGTTTTGGGATGAAGTCACAGTTGGATTCTTGTTTTTATTTCTCTGGTTCATTAAGTTTCCAGATTAAAACTGAGTCGTTCAGAAGAATTTCTTTAAGGCTAGTAAGTTATTAAAACGTATAATATAAATTACATACACTCTGATTAAGGGTTTTGAAAACCAGGAGTATGAATGTCACAAAAAACAACAAGAAAACTCAGCGGAAATGTGTATTCTTTTATGTAAGTTATGTTTTTAATGTGTGTACAATGTAAATGGTCACGTGTGAAAAAACCTTTTATACAAAAATCGATCACAAGAATCCTTTCATAAATTTCTCAATAATAACTGTCAAAAATAATAGTAACATTTTCCGCTAAAAACCTAAGGATATCTTTTATTGTAAACTTTTCCAAAATAAACAAAATGCAAAAATTAAAACCCAAAAATGTCAACATATTTCCGCTGAATCTATAGAAGGCCTAGTAGTGTTTAGGAAAAGATGATATCACTCGAAGTTGGTTATTGAAGTCCTTGTCTAGTAGGGATATGCTTTCAACAAACCATCAACTACAAGCAGTTGCATATTGCAGGGTGGTGCCTGCGCTTCGCAGAAACAATTGCTTTATCAGTATCACACAGATGCATTAAAACTAAAATGTACCGGGTGGAAAAGAACGGAGCACGTTATCAAAGTACATATTTCAACCCTTTGGGAAATCTTCCGAAATCCAACTGATCGACAAATCAAGTTCAACCAATTTCTTATATAGTCTCATATAGTATGTATCAAATAATAGACGTATACAAAAATGGTTTTTAAAAATTCGAAGTATATTCAGACAAATAATTTTTCAACAATCGTTTGACAATGATCCTGCAATAAGCGAATATCATTCAAGCACTGCAACAATTCCAGCTCAAGAGTCCAGGTTTTTTATCTCTGTAATTCAGTATTTTTGTTATTAACTGTGTTCCCTTTGACGGTTTTCACATTGTTCTCATTTTAACCAATTTGTGTTCAATAAGTTATTATTTCCCCGCTACATGTCATTCCGTTATAAAACTATTAAACATCGAAGTAAGTTGCGTCAAAATAGTGCAATGTGAATAACGCCTTAAGTTTTTCTGAACTTAAGGTTATGCTGACATCTGGGAGAACAACCAAATTAGAAAAGATATATATTGGTAGCACTTGTACCTGATGTCTCGCATCTGCCATCTAGTTCCCAAAACCAATAATATTTAATTAGTTTAGTAATGGAAATTGAGTATCTTATTTTTGCTAGTACCTTTGTTCACCTTCAATATTTGTGTGATTTTATTAGATTCGGTTTAATCTAACCCAAATGTATAATGTAATAAATGCATAGTTTTGAGAATAAAAAAGTTACCAATATTGTATTCCTTCTTAAAAATACAATGTGTCCTTGAATGCAATTGCATTTTGGAATTAAACTTGACATTTAGTGGCGAAATTGTAAGTGTTCAGTTGTGTGCGTCTTGTTGTTTTTCCCGGAATTAGTATTCATCGTTTTAGACCGAAATTTTAATTCGTATACAATTTTAATATAGTAGATAATATTAATTATATTATTTTAAGATTTATTTTGTTTTATTAAAGAACGTGCTTTAATATTAGAATCTCAAAAAAATAATCTTATATGAATTAACAAAGGAAAAAACCTGTGTCACGAGTTGCTCTCGCAAGGTTCCAAGAATTATATTTCCTAGAATTCTATTATTTTAAAAGAGGAATACATATATCTTTTCGACTATAAATTAAATCTGCATTTGTATCACTTCAAGTATTTTTCTTTTCCAATTTATGGATTTCGTTTTGCGCAGTGAAGATCTTCAGTTTATATTTTAACTATACATACCTACCTTGAATAATTTATTTAATGTTTCTACATACGGTTTAATACAGTTTTTCTTCGTATTAAATGTGTTGTTTATAAACTTTCGAAAAACTCGATGTGCTGTTGCTTGTTTTTGATATCAAGATGATGGAGACCGTCGGACTAAATTTAAAGCGAATAAGTTTCGTTGATTGTTGTTCATTTATTTGGTAAGTAATAACATTATTTTGCTATTGTTATTGAATTTGGAAATGTGTTTTTATTTCCTTTGAGTCATTTTAATAAGTTTAATTAGAAATTATACATAAAATAGGTTTCATATTCCAAATAATTTTCAACTTCATCCTACAAAAGTGTTCGCTTTAAATATGATAACGTATACCTAAGGGTACATATGTATGTGGCTTATTTAATACCAGTCGTTACAAACCTGTTTCAATGCCTACTCATCGAAGATTGAAAAACCCCATTACTTAGGGTAGCGCTTAAATTTAGGATAAACCAGGTCCCCAACATCGTTAATTGTGCCCACAAATTACTCAACTCATGTCAAGCTTTTGAGCATACCTACATCAAAATATAGAAACATACGAAATTCGTTCGGCCATTTTAGTACATCCTTTATTTTACTATTCCCAAAAAGAAATACATATGTAAAACTTAAAATGTATTACATACATACATAACTTTATATTACTATTCGAAAAAAATGAATACATATCTTAAACTCCCAATATCTAAATCTTTTGATGTAAATTTATTCATGGAGGTTTTACTACTAGGGAACCATACTTATAATAATAGAGCAAATTGCGTTTAAACGGAGTTATTTTGATAAGCATTTGTTGCTTATTAATTGCGGAATAATATGTAAATTAAAAGCTAGATAATATTTAACAGTTAAAAATAGATCTGTTTCTTGTGCATATGTAAAACAAATCTTTTAGATGAAATATGTATTAAAAACAAAATTTATTACATACAGTGGCTCCCACAACTAATCGGACACATAAAATATAAATTTTCACAATTCATTTTCTGCAAGAAAATGTATGTTTAATGTAAAACATTATAAGCATTTTGCATGACTTTTAAACACATTTTTATTTTAAATAATACAAAATTACAATTTAAGCCATAAACCAGTAAATTTATATTAAAAACAAAAGCCACCCTATAATATAACACTTCACTCATAATCGGACACTTAATATTCAGTACTTAGTTGCGTATCCTTTCGATTTAATCGCTTTCTCAAGGTGTCGAGGTATTGAAGAGACAAGTATTTAGCTTGCTTCAGGACTTATTTTTTGCCATTCCTCTTGAACGCCGGTCTAAAGGCTCTCAATGTTTCTAAAGTTCTTTTGAGTAACTGGACGTCCCAGTTCATCCATTATATGGTCGATTGCATTAAGGTCTGGTGACTTTTTCTGTGTTTTAAGCACCTTAGGGTAGTTATACAATAACCACGACCTTGCTGTAAAAGATGTGTGCTTTGGGTAGTTGTCCTGGTAGAGGATGAAATTGTCTTGTATTTCGAGTTTACGGACACTGGACAACAAATGTTGTTTCAAAATATTGATGTCAGCCATTTGATTCATTTACCCTCCACAAAATATTAGTTCCGATCATCAGAACATGCAACATATGCTCATACCTTAAACAAACAACCGTCATGCCATTCATACATTCTTCCATCTGAACCTATAAAATTAAATTTGCTTCCGTCCGTGAACAAAACCTAATTTATAATATTCTCTTATGTTTAATGGTTAACTAACAATACAAAAATATGTTGTTTCACCTTATTCCAAGAAGACGTTTCCTTTGTTATATGTTCATTAGCAAACTTAAGTTTTTGA
The DNA here is from genome assembly GCA_951509635.1 of Eupeodes luniger. NCBI lineage: Eukaryota > Metazoa > Arthropoda > Insecta > Diptera > Syrphidae > Eupeodes > Eupeodes luniger. The sequence continues at coordinate 168,941,567 of OX608073.1, forward strand.
TTTCTATTTTTTCACTGATGTATAACTTTTTATACACGGCTGCACGGCCACTTAGGTCATTACTTCGATGACGATGCTTCTTCTGCTGATGGTTTCGTTGCTGACTTCTTTACTCTTGGTCTCTTTGAAAAAAAAGCTTTAAAAGATTCTGCAGCTTCTCTCCTTTTACTTTTTTTCTCACATTATGAATCCTTTTTTCGTTTTTAAATCGTGAAATTATGTATTGGACTGTGAAAGGGTTCCATTGCATAAATTTTGCTTGTACTCATTTACCGTCCTGGCTATGCAAAAGAACCAATTTTCTATTTTTCAAAGATGTTTGCTTTCATTTTGGTGTCAAATCGTGAAACTACCTGTAATTTAAGTAATAGTCTTTCGTAATACTAGGTTAATAATAACATTGTCATTTGACGTGAAAAATACCGTTACAGAGTTACTACAGTGCAAAAACAGCTTGTGTCTAATTTTTTTTAAATGTATGTTATTTTTTTAATTTATTTGCATGATGATTAAGTTCTCCTACTTCTATACATTTTCTTGGAGAAATTGCATTGCGAAAATTGACATTCTCGTTGTCTCATTAGTTGTGGGAGCCACTGTATGTATGTAGATAAACAAAATATTGCTTGTTTTTGAATAAAATAAAAATAAATAAATTAGGTGGCGCAACAGTCCGTAAAGAACCAGGGCCTAGTGACTTACAACTCTCAACCATTCCTGTGTGCGAGTAATTGCAGGGATGGAGGGTACCTACAGTTTATATGCCGAATCCGAACGGCTAATTTGAGAAAGCACTTTTTCATGACAAGAACTACTTTTGGAGAATTTGTCAATTCCTCGCAAGAGGCAATACCCGTGAAAAAACTTTAGATGGCATAGGCAGGGATCGAACCCAAGACCTCTGGCATGGCAGTCTCACGCACTAACCATCATGCTACGGGTACTAAATAAAAAATAAATAAAATAGATTTTCTAAATTTCAAATTCAGATTTAAAAACTTAAATCGCTATAAGTAACTAACTTTAATTGACCCTGAAGTACTGGTCTATGTACAGCTGTGGACAACTAATTCGAAACATTACTTGCTTCTCATTTCCACATTCACTTTGTCATGTGTGACTAGAATAGCGGTATCCTAAACGGTGTAATGCAAGCGTTATTAGATAATTGTTTGAAAAAGCATCATTTGTGCATAAGTCTTTGCATAGTTCACAACAAAATCAAGGTAGAGTGTAAAAAGTGTTCGTTTCAACTGGTCAACTAATTAGAAACAGTTTAATTAGATTTGATTTGGGTGAAATAAAAATAATCTTTTTATTTTGCATTGGTAAGTAGAAAATTCTGAATTGTCTGCAAACGTTTTTAAAGAATAATTTTTAAATTTTGGAGGTAATTGTAATGGGAAAATTAAAGAGTTGTGATCTTCCTACAAGGAAAGCGATTCTTGAGCTTTGGAAGCTTAAAATATCCTATAGAGCAATTGCATCTCAAATAAACTATTCTGTAAAGAAAGTTTTCAATGCAATTAAGCATTTTCAAAACTTCGGGACTGCTGAAAATGTATCTCGTAAAAAACGGGCCCGTAAGACAAGCTGCCAAATGGATCGAGCAATTAGTAGTGTTGCTCTTCCTTATTATTGGAACAACGTGTAGCTTATTAAAAAACAAAGAATCAAGTTAAATTTGTCAGTTTCGAATTATTTTTATTTAAAGTAGAAATTCTATGAGAAACTACAAATTTCTTTTAATATTACTTCGCAATTCTTGTGGTTCGTTGGTCTTCTCTCGATGACTGCTGAAATACGTTTGTCTGGAATTTGAATTTTTCGTTTCTTCTTGTTTTTGCAGTTGGTGTTGGTATGGCTTGGATTTTGTATCTTAAGTTTGGTATTGGTATGACATTGAAGTTTGTATCTTGAAAGTTGGCAGTCGAAGATATAAGTGACAGTGATGCCACTGCCACTAACAAGTAGGCTGGCCAAAAAAGACCCAAAAATAAGCTCCACAGAGATACAACGTCAACTCTCGGTTGCATTCGATGTCCCGATAGGCCCACGCACAATCAGAAGAAGATTGGTGGAAGTTGGGTTACATGGTCGTATTTCTCGAAAGAAACCAATAGTAACCGCAAGGCAACGTAGACTAAGAATAGAGTTCGCAAGATCACACGCCAACTGGACAACAAACGAATGGAAGTATGTACATAGTGTGGAGTGACGAAACTAAAATAAATAGGATGAGCCAAGATGGTGCACGATATGTCCGAGGCCAAAAGGAACAGCGTTCCACCCTAAATATGTTTTGCCAGTAATTAAGCATGGAGGCGGCTCGCTAAACAAAAACAAAATAAATACAGATACTGCTTTAAAAGTGAATTCAATTTGTGTTTCTAATTAGCTGTCCACAGCTGTAACTGCGTTTGAATAAATTTGATATGTTTTGTCACTCCATGCCAAGTTTTTACTTTGGGAAAGCCCTAATAGATTTTATCATACTCAAAAAAACCTGGATTGATAGATTTATTTGCTTTAAGCTCCAAAGCTATTCCTAAATTAAAAAAAAACACTGGGGTTTTAGATAATTTTTTGTATGCACAGTTACTTGTATTTGTATTTATCTTTCAAAATCGTTTGCAAAGTACGACATGAGTCTTATAAAGTTTTGCAACCTTTAATTTAATTTAGATTTTAAAATTTATTTTAACTAAAGTAAAAGGAAAATTAATCTTACACATGAATATATGCATAGATACACTTAATTTCATTTAAAGTTAAGAAGATAAATATACAAACAAAATAACAAATATTAATAAAGACTTACCTAATCAACAATTTTTCAAATAATTCAATTTCTAAAGCTTTTCTTGGTTTTTATACTTCTCATCGCAATGGGTAGGGAGTTCGAAAGGCGTGTAACATGGACACAAAATTGACGCTTAGTAATAGGTAGTTAAAACGAGGTTGTATAAGCATAAAGGTCCTTGTTGAACTGGGGAAGTTCAGCCTACAGAGTAGATAATCCTGTTGTCGTCTTTAAATAATTGTATGCAAGTAACTTACCGATCCGAAGTTAAGTAAATTGTCTAGACTACAGCCAGAAATACGTGGTAAAAAATTAGATGCGTGGTTATACCATCGCAAATTAAAAACATAACGATAAATATTGTAATATGCAACATTTAGTTTGTGGTAAGTCTAACGATATAGTTAGCAATTTAGTTTTTGTTGGGGTGAAACTTCTAACCATCTAAAGAGCGCAAAAAATCATAGACCTTACCGATGACACCATGTTAGGGTGCAGTTGAAAATAAGTCCTAGATTCCTAACAGTGCAGCCATAATAAACTATTAGAATCGAAGGATCAAAGATTTTACTAAGATAAAAAAAATTGAAAAAAAATAATTGACCTCGAATAGTTTACGAAAAAAAAAAGATTTTATGTTTAAAATAATTGTATGCAACGAAGAATAACGTTTTTGACACCTGGTAAAATTTTGAGAAAAATCGAAATGTTTTTTCGTGTTTTCTGTTTTTTGTGTTTACTTACAAAAAATAAAAAGAAAAACAGTCTCCGTCTAGCATTCGTTGAGATAACATCGTTCCTCTAGTCTGCGGCCTTTCATTCTTTAGTGCTTTATCTCCCTCTCTTAAACCGGTTAATTTGCTGTTTTTAACTTAATTTTTTTTTCTTTTTCGTTTTTTCTCCTCAACTTCTTACCCCGCCCCTAGTGTCTATTCTTGTGAATAGTATTCGGTTCTTTCCCACAAAGCCCATCCCGACGGGCTAATATGATAGGGAACCGATTTAAGGGGTTATCCCCGGATACACCCCTTCATTCACCGCCCCTCAAATCCCCGCCAACCAAACGAACAAAACATCTTACCAATTTCCCGAACTCCCTGCCCCCACCAATTTCAAAAACCCCAAGTTCATTGTCATCTCTACAAGTGATGAAAACAAACCCCTTTCAAATGTTAGTGTTTTCTTTTTAAAGAAAGCCATTGATGCTATTAGTAAGGAATATGAAAGTATTACCCAGCTTCGTGATGGGAATATACTCATCCTTGCAAAAAAACAAAAAAGTTGCAGAAAAATTCCTAGTGCTCACTAACTTAGCTAATCAATGCCCAATCTCCGTGAAATATCACCACCGTCTGAACTCAAGTAAAGGAATCGTATTTTCGCCTTTCCTTATTAACGTTCCGGAAAGTGAAATCGTCTGAAATGTCCACGCAAGGTGTAATTGAGTTCTTCAAGTTTATGAAAAATATTGAAGGACAGCAACGCCCAACGGGCCTCATTCTTTTTACTTTCGATTTATATCAAGCTCCGACCTCGGTCGAAATTGGATTTTACAAAGAAAACGTGAAAGAATATATCCCCAATCCATTGCGGTGTCGCAAATGCCAAATTCTTGGACACGCCATCAAAAGATGTACCAAAGAAGAAATGTGTGCTACTTGCAATCTTCAAGTGCACGAAAATGCACCTGTAAGCTGCACACGTGTTATGTGTGCAAACTGTCCCCTAAATGCAGAACCACATCCATCCTCCTCTACTAAATGCCCTAAATATATTAAAAACAAAGACATTCTAACAATTAAAACGAGAAAAAAGTGTAGCATGGCTGAAGCGAGACGCCTATACTGCCACAATAATCCAACTGAAACAAACCTGAATAAAACCCCCTACAACGAAAAAGCAATAACTGGTAATTATACTTCTAAAGATAATGCCATCTCATATGAAAAACCAAAACATACAACCGCTCAAAATTCTCTCTCTATCCCACAAACATTCACTGCTTCTAATACCATTACACCCTCTTCTTCCCTCGCTAAAATATTGGATTCCCATCCAAAAACTATACCAGCAAATATTCAAACTAAACTCCCTGCTAACAAACAAATTTCTCATAACCTTTTTTTTTTTTTTTTTAAATTCATTTTTATTAATTCAATCTTAAACCTATCTTAAAGCTAGACAAAAATTCATAAAACTAGCCTAATTAACCATAACTTACAACTAACTTACTGGTCCCATACGGACACTAAGTTAAACAATAATACTTAATTCTAATGCCTTTCGGCCCTAAGATCTATTTTAACTTTAATTCAATTTTATTTATTTTTTAGTTCATTAGAAAATTTTAAAAACTAATATCAATATCCTTTTTTATTTTTACTTAAAAACTACTTAAAATTAGGTCCTTAAATAAAACTTAAAACTAACCTAAACTACCTATAAGCTACTTAAAACTAGAACAACCACAGCAGCAAATCTAACTATCTAACATCTTTTGTTTTTCATATTTTGTTGTCCTTTTTGTTTTTCTTTAATTCATGTTTTTTTTTTTTTTTTGTATTTTTTTTTTGTAATTTTTTTTTTGGTGCCACCATGCCTATTCTACTTAAAACTAAACCCTAAAACTATAAAACAAGTATGTAAGCCGGCCAAGGCTTAAAACCCCATCCCGACTACCCACTATCAAGTGCCGATTGAAGCCACCAAAACTGGTTCTCCTGCTTCACCCTATCGGTTCGGTCCCGTTCGGACACAGCCCTACTGAACCGAAGGAGCTCTGCTCCGCCTTGTGCCATGACGTCCCGATTGTACAGGAGTCGCCTATCCACGGTTCGTCGTCTGACGTGGTAGATTAGCGGAACTGCCAACGGGCAGAAGGGGCAACGTTGAACCACACAGGAAAACCATAAACGATCATCGGACGTATGAGGGCCATGTAGCAAATTACCTTCACTCTGGGGTCAAGCCGACTGCTGTAAAACAGCCGTTTCGTCAGAGCGAAGGCTGCTCTGGCCCTGGTCAGAGCAGCATTTATATGTCTGTCGAAATATAAATACTGATCTATGCTGATCTGGTCAGAGCAGCATTTATATGTCTGTCGAAATATAAATACTGATCTAACCAGATAATTTGTCATAACCTAAAACAAACCTTAACCACAGAACCTACTACCCAAGATAAACATAACAAAGCAAACATAACCCCAAATTCAATAAAAAATCCACCAAAACCTATGACCAAACCTGAAAAATTAACGTCTCTGGTTCTGAAACAGACGACGTTACTATGTATTCACCCATTACAACCCTTTCCCAAACTCTTTTAGAACAAAACACATATTTTTTGCCACACACTTCTAATAACAATAATCATGAATATGAACCCAAGTAATAAACAACCACCCGAAATTACAAACCCCGCTGATCGTTTGTCGGGATGCTCGGACCAAAGTAATGGTCCGAGCACCTCGACAAGCGGAGTCATAATGCCAACATCACCATACAACCGCCAACTACAATTTTGACACAACCTGCCTCAACAGTCGACAAAACTGTTACAAATAAAAATCTAACAAAAACTATTCAATGGAACAAAAATCACAATTCAACAACAACCAATCACACTCTTTCTTCTACAAGAAGAAAAAGTTCGTGTATTCAAGTTAACCAAAATTACAAGGTTTTAAATATTCTGCAATGGAATATAAAAGGTTTTTTAAATAACTTAGATGAACTAAGTATTCTTATAAAGGACCATAAACCGGATATAATATCGTTACAAGAAACGCACTGCCCAATTAACTTTAATCCCATTATTCCTAAGAACTATGTTGGCTATTTCAAGAACCTGCCAAATAATATGACATGCAAACAAGGCATAGGTCTTTTGATAAACAAAAACATTGCACACACATTCCGACCGATAAACTCTGATATACTAACTATTGCTGTAGATATTGAGCTTCAAACCAAAATAACATACATCGGGTTATATATCCACCCTTACCAAACTTTCACTAAAAACGACCTTGACAATATAATTAAACAAACCAATTCTCTCGTTATCCTTGGAGGAGATATTGATGCGTGGAATATGCTTTGGGGATCACCTCAAACAAACAATAGAGGACAAACTTTCGAAGATTTTCTACTTTATGAAAATCTCACTCTTCTTAACGATGGTTCCCCAACACATCTATCTACACACAACACATTAACACATGTTGACATAACATGTTGTTCACCTCAACTGTTTCCAAAAACCTCCTGGAAAACCTTAAATTATCTTCACAATAGTGACCACTTCCCTATACTCTGATCCACAAACCTAGGCATTATATCAACAATCCCTCCACAAATCCCCAAATTCAAAACAGACTCTGCAAATTGGGAATCATTTAAAAAAATTATTGATGAATATTTATCAGACAATCCCTCAACATCCAACACCAATAAAGAAGCTGCCTTAATTCAAAAGGCAATCAGAACTGCCGCTAACGCCTCAATACCCTAAACAACTTCATCAAACAACACCTCCTCAAAACCGAAAGTTCCATGGTGGAACTGCGTAAAGAAAAAATGAAAACACTGGAGGAATTTTAAAAATCCCCATCTCAAGCAAACCTAATTTCATATAAAAAAGCAAATGCTAAATTTAGAAGGGAACTTAAATCGAGCAAAACAAAAAGTTTTGCAAGCTTCACATCTAGCATAAATCCCAGATCATCCATTACCAAACTTTGGCAAAACAACCGCTGTCTTACCGGTAACCCCAACCCCTTAACGATACCATTTATCCAATCAACTGATTCACTTATCACAGATCTGACACAAATATCTGATCTCTTTTCACAAACCTGGTCCAATTATTCAAATGATAACAATTTTCATACTACTTTTAAAACAAAAAAAGATGAATTTCTCAACCTTTCCCCTTATGTAACAACCGAAAATATTTTTGCACAACGTATTGAAGAACCTATATCACTAATTGAGTTTGAAGCTTCCTTAAACAAAACTAAAGGCAAAACTCCTGGTAGAGATAAAATTAATTATCCTATGCTGAAAAACTTACCATTTGATGTAAAATTGAGACTTATTAAACTATACAATAACATACTTAACACCGCTGTCATACCCCAAGCTAGGAAAACTGCAACACTTCTTCCCATACCGAAACCTAATAAAGATAGGAAATTAATTGATAGATGACGTCCCATATCCCTTATTTCTTGCTCTTCCAAAATTATGGAAAAATCATAACAAAACGACTGATGTGGTTCGCAGAAACAAGAAAACTTTTATCTACCAACCAAGTTGCTTTTAAAACTAACCGGGGATGTGTCGACGCACATCTTCACTTAGATTACTACATATCACGAGCATTATCAGCAAAAAATCATGTTTCCGTGCTTTCGGTCAATTTCGAAAAAACCTTCGACAGAATCGGTTTGCATGTTGAACTAAAAAAATTAAAAATATGGGGTGTTGGCGAGAAGATATTTGGCTACGTGAAGTCTTTTCTAACTAATAGAAAATTCTTTACCAGAGTTAATAATATTTACTCATCTACTCACTCCCTGCAAAATGGTATCCCCCAGGGATCCCCATTATCGGTAGTTCTATTTATTATCGCCTTCGAGTATATTTCGACTATAATAAATATTTATAAACTTTTAGATAGTTGTATTTATGCACATGACATTTATATTTTAAGAAAAGTAACGATTTAGAAAAATGTAAGAACCTTTTTGATAATGTTGTTAATGATATTCTTAATTGGTCGTTTGCTTCAGGAGCTAGACTTTCATTACAAAAATGTAAAATGCTACACATCTGTAAAAAAATCCATTGTCAAAAAATTATCTTAAGTATAAATAATGTACAAATTGAAAATGTAAATAGTCAATATCCTAGGATTAGTATTTAATAATAAATATAGATGGAAAGAACATTGTTTAAATTTAAAAAAAACCTAGTTGAGAGACTCAACATAATTAATTATTTATCTAGTAAGAAAAGCCATGTACACACACTGTCTCATATATTACCAAAATGTTAATATTAAGTAAAATCGATTACGGAATTTATATTTATGGCAGTTCCCCAAAAACAACTCTAAGAATAATACAACCAAGCTACCACCAAGCAGTTAGAAGGAGCATCAACGCCTTTCCTACAACACCACTCAAAAATATTCTTGCGGAAACAGGTCTTCCCTCTGTTGAGCAACGTTTCCAACAAATTATCTCGAACTTAGTTGTAAAATTGGTCTTCTCCACAAATTTAGTTATCGATAAAGACATTCATCAAGCCATGGACCTTAAGTGCAAGAAATGTATTCCATCTGCTTTAAAAACAATCCTCGATAAAGCTCGAGAAATGGATATACATACCAACAAAAACTCCAAAAAACTCAACTTTATCATATCCTCCATGGAATATAAAAGCCGATTCATTTGTATTGACCCTTGCTCACTACAGTAAAACAAATAAAAGCAATGCAGTATACATACCAATCACTGTTCTCAAGTATCTCATCAGAACTTAAAACTAAAGGCTGGAAATTTATATTCACTGATGGATCCAAATCAAAAGATAATACATCGTTTGCAGTCACATTTGAAGATGGCCAAATCCTCAATATTGGCATCCTCCCGGAATATGCTTCTATTTTTACCGCACAAGCCTTTGCTATTTTGCAAGCAGCCAAATCAATAAGGAATTCCAACGACAAGTTCGTAATATGCTCTGATAGCATATCAGTACTGAAAGCAGTTAAAAATCCAAACAACGATTCAGATCTTATTTCCGCGATAAGATAATAATGAAGCCGAATAAAATAAAACTGATGTGGACTCCAGGTCATTCTAATATATGTACGTGGAAACGAAGAAGCTGATAAAGTAGCAACCTCTACCAACAAATCACCAGTGTATAAATTCAATATATACACCAAAAAAGACTTGAAAACCCAAATACTGAACACCTTGAGAAGAAATCAAGAAATCGAATGGAGCCTATACCACCACCATTATAAAAAAGTTAACGAACACAAAACCTACCCTCAATACCCTACAAACGTATCAAAACAAAAAATCTCTAACTACATCCGCTTAAGACTTGGTCACACCTCAGCAACTCACAAACACCTTCTAAACAAAAACAATCCACCGATATGCTCCACCTGCAATACAACCATGAGTTAAACTCACCTCCTCGAAAACTGTCAAAAACTTCGAAACCTGCTCTTTCATCAATCTTCAAAAATATATCGATCTATGACGTATTAAAAAACCCCACCAGCGCACACACGGCAAAATGACTACTTTAGGAGGCCAAAAATCATAGACATGGGAAATTGTTTTTATTTCTGATTTGTATAAAGTTAATGACCGATACATTATCAAAAATAATGAATTGACACACGGTACACTTAAAACAAATAGAACCGTTAACTTAATAAAGAAAATATATGAATTTAGAAAAAGGCACAAGTACGATAACTTTGGCGCCAAGATATAATAACGGTTCTTGGTAGAGGGGCTTAATACAAACATTTTTTACTACGGGAGGGGGGGTCTATCTCCCCCCGTTTAGGCAGTAGGGGCAATTTAAAAAAAATATTATTTAAAATGGAAAAAAACAATTAAAAAATAACGGTGATACTTACAATTAAGTTTTATACATTTTTTTAAAGCCAGCATTCTGTTTTATTAGCCAGTTTTTAATTAAAGTCAAAACTATGCGTAGTTTTTGAAAAATGTAATTTTAAACTCAAAATTTGAGTAAAAAAAGTTAAAAAAAGGTTTAAAGTGTAATTTTTCAATGCTTCAAGATTATCTACCATTGTTTTTATTTCAGAATTTATTTTTTCTTATTTGTTTTTGATCAAAAACCAAAAACTAGATGATTTTATGTCTTTTAGTTTTTGAGAAAATTGAAAATAACCACAACTACTATTTTAATTTAATTCTTTTTTTTTGCTTGAGTGGTCTTATTTTGATAGTAACAATGGTAGGTGCGAGTTTGGGTGTATGCAACAGTAAGGTGTGTGCGAGTTTGGGTGTATGCAACAGTGGGATCTGTAAGGTGGGCATGCTGCCCCCCTGCAACCCCCCTGCTTGGGAACACTATAGGATTTGGGGTGGGTGCAAGTTGGAGTGCGTGCATGGTCTGGAGGGTGCAAGGTGCGGTGGGTGCAAGATGGGGTGCATCCAAAGTTTCTTTTGCATTTAAATAAGCTGGATTTAAGAAAAATTAATTTACCCTAGGTGTATCTTAATCCATATTCGATTATTACTATCAAAATAAGACTACGTAAATACTCAAGCAAGGAAAAAGTAATTTAATTAAAATATTTTTTTTGGTAATTTTCAATTTTCTCAAGAACTAGAAGACATAAAGTCATCTAGTTTTCAGTTTTTGATCATCGTTCCACACACTTAGATGATGATAATTTATAAAAAATTTCGTTTTGTAGCACTGAAATCTGATCCATTTTCCTTATATGCAATTTCGAGTGACTTCGATCACTCCGACTACCTATCAATAAAAGAAGATAGTATCACAATGAGTTGATTTGAGTTCTCAAAATTCACAATAATAACGGTCAACAAACGACTTAATGAAAATATCAAAGACAGAAAGCGGAACCTAGCGGAACTTTTTTTGTAAGCCTGAGTAAACATGAATTTTAAAGAAAAATGTGTCTAGGACCGCAATATAATATTTTAATATTTACCATCACATTTTTTTTTATTTAACAGTCTTTATTAAATGTTCATACCTGTAGATTCAATATTCTTGATCACTTTGTATATTTTACCACGAGACTGAAAAAAAATGAGTTATGTTTCATTGACGTTTAAGTGAGCAATCAACCGTACCATCACTTCGCTCATTTGCCGGACTCTCGTAGTCTTTTATTTTAAACATAACAGAGGCGACTTATGCTCTTTGTGATTCACAGACCATCTGACTAAAAAAACACAAGCTTATTTAGACTCTACCTTTATTTTGATAAACAGCTTTTTGGCCTCCTAAAGTAGTCATTTTGCCGTGTGTGCAGCGCAAACATCGAAAATGTAAATAAATTTCTTACAACCCTTAACTTAAGGGGGTCATCCCATGTGATGGGTTTAAAAAAATCGATTTTTTTTCAGAAATTGCTAGTTTAATATGTCTAGAAAACGGTAGTAAAGGGATTTTTCAAAATTCGAAGTCATTTTAAATATACAGCAGGTCCATGGAAAAATATGGGGTAAAGTATCTTCCATACATCGGCATACAGATAGTTGAAATTGCTAGCTACTTATCATTATCAGTTATCATCTTTAATGAAGGTTTTGAAGGTAATTTGAAAGTAATGTCGGTTGTGGGATGCCCTATAGGCCGCGAAGCCCATACTTATGTTGAGAAACGTGATAAAAAGCGAATCTCACGTTCTGAGCGGCGCGTAAGTGATGCCGTTAAACAAGCCAGAATTGATTCAAGAGCTGAACAATCTGCTTTGAAAGAGTTTCAAGAAGAAGAGAAAGGAATACTCTATGGACCAAGCATCGCCGATTGAAAGGTAAGTTGATATTTTCATAGTTAAGAGGACTTGAAACTTTAAACGAGTTTTTCTCAAAACTGTGTTTTTCAAACTTTCCTCCATCGTATCTCAAAAACGGCTTGGCCGAATGACTTGAAATTTGATGGGTTGGATTCAGCACATGTAAACGCATGGAATGAACTATCGACAATCACAAATTCCAAAAATTTCGATTTTTTTATAGCAAAAAACAAAAAAAAAACGCAAAATTCAAATGTCTCCCAAAAGTCCAATTTTTGGTATATTCATTTGATGATAGTTCATTCCATGCATTTAGGCTCACAGATTAAAACGCCGTTAACTTTTTTTGTTTTAGATAAGCCAATCAGCCGGAATCGTGGAGGAAGTGCGAGCCCATTTTTTCGAGGTGGAGTTGTTCACACCGGTGTAACTCGTGTTCTTTACAATATTTTTAATTCAAATTTTATATTTATACTGTTGAACTATGTTAATAAATGATACTAAACTAAATAAAGTTGTATCTATTTACTGGTCGTAAAAAAAAGTACTAAAATTCCTTAAAATATAGGCCGTCACATGGGATGACCCCCTTAAATGTATACAAATTTTAATAACAAGTAGAGCTAATAGTCTTCGCAGCTAGGCTCTCTCCTTTTTTTATGTACATATATTACCTTGTAATTTTAATTACTAGTTAATAAAATATAATGTGAAACACAACCTTCTTCTTTGCTAGGCACACTTTTTATTCTCTTCTTCTTAATTGGTAATTGACATTTGTACATAGATATTACAAACTAGACTAGAGAGAGTGCGTTCAGTGATAGTTAGATAATAATAGATATATAACAGTCACCCCTCTTTAACAAATATCAATTCTTACAACTAATACAAAAACTCTTAAAGCAAATATTATATTCAGATTCGTTTGTTTACAAATTAATTTAAAACTTTAATGTAATTATATTTTGAAATAACTTTGAAGTAATACAATACTTTTAATTAATACAAGTTATTTATAAAACTACTACTATTATTACTTTTATTTCAAAATAATTCAAATAATTAAATAATTGTTATATTCTTTTAATTACAAATTTTCAAATAAGTTGTAATGGTTTTTTTTTTTTTTAAATCCATTTTGATTTAGTTTGATCGAATTTTGAATTATACGTTAAACGTTTTGGTTTTTTTCTTTGTCTTATTGGTCTATTCGGTTCCGAAATTGGCATTTGTTCTGTAACTTTTGGTTCTAAATTCGTGTCTTTATTTAAATTCGGCTGAGTTATGTTTTCAAAAGGTTTAGTTGAGTTTTCAAAAGGTTTTCTTGAGTTTTTAAAATGTTTTGGTTCTTCAATTATTGTGTCGTTCTGTTTTGGTTCTTTAATTTCAAATAGTTTAGGATTTTGACTTATATCATAATGGTATGGAATTTTATCTTCTTGAGGCGCTTCAATACCTGAACCTATTCGGTGTATTTGGTCGATGTGACTTTTCCAAATCCGTCCATCATCTAACTTGACAGTATAATGAAGCGCACCAAGGACCTCCATTATGATTCCAAATTGATATTTTGAGTTAGAACTATAGTCGCGAACCGAAACCCGATCGTTGACAAACAGTTTTCTAACATTATCTCTAATTTCTTTTGTATTTTGAAGGTAAGGTTCCTTAGGAACGATTAAATCCAGACGCGAACGTATTTGTCTTTCCATTCATTTTTAAAAATGTTTGGAATTTTTCAGAAGTAAATTGTACCCCATTATCACTAACCAGAACTTCCGGAATACCGAATTTAGAAAAAATTTGACGACACTTATCAATTGTTACGTCAGTGGTAATATTTGGCACAATGTGTACTTCTGGCCATTTTGTGTATGCGTCGATTAGTATGAAAAAATACTTTCCCATAAAAGGACCTGCATAATCGATATGAACGCGTTCAAACGGAGTTTTGGCTGCTTCCCAGATGTTCGTTGGAACTTTCTTTGGGTTTGGCCTTGTTGACTGGCATTTTATGCAGTCTTTCGAAATATTTTCGATGTCCAAATCGATTTTCGGCCACCAGCAAAAACTTCGTGTCAACGCTTTCATCCGGGTTATACCAAAATGAGCCGTGTGAAGCTCTTCAAGAACGCGTTTTCTTAAAGGTTTTGGAACGTATACTCTCAGACCTCGAAGCAAGCAGTTTTGTTGTAGGGTGAATTCAGTTTGTTCAATGCCAAATCTTTTATCTGGGCTTATAAATTTACCAAACCTAAGACCTTCAATTAATTCCCCTACCTCTTCATCTTTTTTAGTAGCAGCTTGTAGCTCGGCTACCGACACATTCAACGTTTCGATGGCATTCATTTCGATTACCTCAACTTCATCTTTTTTAGAACTGAGCTCAGACAGCGGTAGTCGAGATAAAGCATCGGCGTTTGAATTTTCAGAAGATTTTTTATAGCGTATATCATATTCAAAAGACTGTAAAAAAATTGCATAGTGTTGCATCCTGGTTGCCGAAAGTGTTGGCAACCCTTTTCCAGGTGCCAGAATTTGAGTGAGAGCCTTATTGTCTGTAAACAATATAAATTTTCTCGCATAAGCATATTGGTAGAATTTTATAATGCCAAAAATGATAGCATAGGCTTCCCTATCTATCTGCGTATAACGTTGTTGAATTGGCGAAAGTGTTTGAGAAGCAAATTGTATTGGTCTTTCACTACCATCAGGAAAAATATGGCTCAATACAGCCCCAACGCCAACTGGACTCGCATCGGTTGCCAGCACTAACGGCAACCTTGGATCGTAATGAACTAAATATGTTTCCATTTGAATTTTTGAACGTACGGTTTCAAAAGCTTTGTCGCAACTACTATTCCAGGAAAATGGAACATTGTTTTTGAGTAATTTGTTAAGTGGATACAAGATCGTACTCAGGTTTTCAAAAAATCTGCCATAATAATTAACTAAACCGATGTATGCTCGAACTTCATCTTTATTTTTCGGCTTTGGCATTTCAGTTATTGCATCGATCTTTTTCTTTACTTTATGGATACCATCGCGGTCGATCTTGTATCCACAATACTCAATTTCGCTAGCCAATAACTCACATTTTTCAAAATTTACTCTCATGTTGTACTTGCTTAATCGTGATAAGACTTCTTCGAGACGCTGAAGATGAATAACATCGTTTGGAGCAGTTATCTTGATATCATCTAAGAAAACCGAAACGCCCTCGATATCCTTGAGGATTTCCTCAATTATGTTTTGCCACTTTGCAGGACTGGACGCGACTCCATACATAAATCTAGTTGGCCTGTACAAACCCCTGTGAGTACTCAACGTAAGAGGCTCACGATCATCGGGATGAACTTCTAATTGTAAGTATGCCTTACTAAGATCTATTTTGGAAAATTTTGTACCGCCTGCCATGGACGCAAACAATTCTTCTATTGTTGGCAAGGGGTGTTCTTGAACAAAAATTTGCGGATTTAAAGAGATTTTATAATCTCCGCATATTCGAACTTTACCCCCCTGTTTCCGAACGGGGACAATGGGAGTAGCCCATCTTGATGTTTCAACCTTTTCAATTATGCCATTTTTTTCTAATTCGAAAAATTCTTTTTCGACTGCATCTCGCAAAGCGAAAGGAATTTTTCTTACCTTTATAAAGACAGGTTTTGCATCAGCACGTAAAGGAATGCGAGCTTGAACATTATTTATCTTGCCCATTGAGTTTTCAAAAACTGAAAAATACTTTTGTTTGAGCTTTTCGATTTGAACAGACATAGTGTCATTAATAGACGAAACCTCTTGAGGTTTTTCACAAGAAAATAATTTATTCCAATCCAATTTAATGCTACGTAACCATTCGCGACCTAACAACGGCTTTCGGTTCGACTCGACAACGTATAGCTTAAGTTCACAAATGTTTTCATCGGACTTTACGTTAAACCTTGACATGTCTTTAACAGAACGAACACGCACAAAGAAGAACTCCAACACTTTAATTATTGTACCACAATAACTTACCAGTTTTGTGTCTGGTGTATTTAATTTCTCACATGGGAAATATTTTTGTTTATCATCGCAGCTAATTATTGTTACCGGAGAACCACTGTCAATTTCGAAACCTAGGATAGAAGAATTTACATTTAGTTCAATAAAAAGTTTTATTTCTTAAATTAAGTGATTCTAAATTAAAAATTTCTTCTACTGACTCTTCTCTAGTTTGATCATCTATATCTATATAATTTGTGTTGTTCGATGCTTTAAAGCAAACTGCGCGTAAATGCCCTCTTATTTTGCAAAAAGAACACATAGTATTGCGATGGCGACACTTGTTGGCTTTGTAGTCTTTGCTTCCACAGCGATAGCAATACGATTTCTTTTTGTAATCAGCGGCTTTCACATCAGGCTTCGATTGGGAACCTTATTTTTTTCCAAATTTATTTGTAGTTTGTTTTACCTTGGACTTATTTTTTTGTTGAATGTAGCTTACAGGTTGTCCCTCTCTTTGTTGTTGGATCTCTGCTCCCCCTTGTGCTGATAGCTCCATAGTTTTTGTAGTGACTAAAGCTTTGGATAATGTAAGCATTGGTGTCTCCAATAAACGGTTTTGTATTCTTGGACTTCGTATTCCAAATACGAATTGATTTCGGAGAGCTGTCTCCAAATAATTGCCAAAATTGCAGTGTAGTGCTAATTTCCGTAGAGCGATGCAAAACTCTTCCACGGTCTATGCGTCTTTTTGCTTACGCAAGTGAAAACAATAGTTTTCCATTATTTCTAATGGAACTGGATCGAAGATCTCTGAGAGAATTGTGGTGACGTCGGCGTAGGCTTTGTCCTTGGGTTCACGTGTAGGTTAAGTTGAAGGTTATGTACAGGTGTATAGGTATAGGTATAGTGTATAGGTTAGTTCGTGTGCAGATTGAACGTTCTTCTTGTATGTATGTTTATTTTTTTTTTGTACTTTTTTGTTATGCGTTTTTTTTAAACAATTTATGCAAATTACTGTAGTAATATTTAAATACAAAATTTTAATACTTTAAAAGATTCTAACCATCCTCGTCGCCACTAATGTGAAACACAACCTTCTTCTTTGCTAGGCACACACTTTTTATTCTCTTCCTCTTAATTGGTAATTGACATTTGTACATAGATATTACAAACTAGACTAGAGAGAGTGCGTTCAGTGATAGTTAGATAATAATAGATACATATATAATAATAATAATAATAAAAGGAAAAAAAACATTACTTTAATTGGTAAAAATTGATTTTCGACTCAAATTTTTTTTTTAAACTTTGAGATTTTGGCTTAAAATTAATGTTATCTTATAAAAAATATTGTTTTCGACATTCAGTACATTTTCTATAAAAATCCAAATAATTTAAATTAATACAAAATTTAAATCTACAAAAAATTTTGCTCAAAATTGGTACTGATTGATGTTCGGTTCTTGATATCTCGTGAATAGTAGAACATATGACTTTAAATTAATTTCATTCATCTAATTTGTATTTATTTATAGAAAAAATATTTTTATATAAAAAATAACTTTTAAGAAATGCTACTAAAATTGATAAAAATTGGTTTTCGACTAAAAACCTCGTTAGCAAAAATAGATAATGTTGGTAATTTTTATTTATTTTTTTTAGAAAAATTCAACTGCAAACTTTTTTAAAAAAATATGAAAACCTATAAAAGCAACAAAAAACTAATGAGAAATGGTTTTCGACTCAGTATTAGGGGAACAAAGAAAGATTTTGACTTTAAATTATTTATCTCACACAAAATATTGTTATGGATATTTTGTTAAAGGCTTAAGCAAGACAAATCGACAGACGGGATGGGAAGTTAACAGTTTGGATCACATCCCGGCCTCTTTTTTCTGAGCTACCTAGAGTTTTAAGCCGAATCCGAATAGCTGATTTCAGAAAGCACTTTTCATGACAAGAATTACTCTTGGAGGATTTATCAATTCCTCGCAAGAAGCAGTACCCGTGAAAAAACTTTTAGGTGGCACAGGCGTTGATCGAACGCAAGACCTCTCGCATGACAGTCCAACGCACTAACCACCATGCCACGGGTACTTAATGGGCAACCGCGTATATTTTAACATAGCCAAATATTTGTCTTCTAGAAACGGTTAAAATCATTTTAGTATCTCACTTATTTTTCTTAATTTTTCATTAGTTATGGGATGACTTATGGGTCTTTATTTGACTCAGTCTGAAGTTTTGTAAACCTTGAATGTTATTGCTCTATGTTTTTGAGTATTTCGTTTAAACTCCAAATTGAGACTTTGTGCTCAAGCTCAGAAAAACCCATTTTCAACATATTTTTATTTATTTTTTTCAATATATTCCAACAACTTGATGCTATAACCAACATAACAAATTCGTAATAAAAATAAAAATTGATTTTATGCTGTTTTGCTTTTTTTTTTGTTAAAAACGAACGAAGATGACAACGAATCAATTATTCAGAATAAAAAAAAAACATCTTCAGATTATTATTATTATTTATTAACAGGTAATTCAAATTACATGGTAATACTTAGTTTAACGAGCCTAGCTACAGAGACTATTGGCTCTTATTTTAGTTTTAATTTAAATTAAAATGTTTGCTTTTAAAAGAAAATCTGATATTTTGTCGATATTTGTGGAACTAGGGTTTTGGAGAATTTCATAAATACATTTATTTTTAAATACATTTTTGATTATGGGTTGCAATACAGGGCAGTGTTTTAGGATGTGATTCAGGTCCAACCTGGTATTGCAATTTGTACAAAGTGGTGGCGGATTTTTTTTGAGGAGATGCTGATGAGAGGTTGATGTGTGTCCAAGTCGAAGTCGTACAAAATTAGAGATTTTGTGTTTGGAAACGTTTGTTGGGTATACGGGGGCGAGTTTATTAGGATATATTTAGAACTCTCAACCATACCTGTGTGCGAGTAATGTTGTCAGGAAGGATATATAGAAAATAGATAAACATGGTCTCACGACCTTTGGCGGGCAGTTGTTGCCAGTTGTTGACGGCACAGACACTAGATTTTATAAACTTTTACACAACAGCAAAAGGAAGACATACATAAATTTCCAATTTATTATCTCCCACTCGAAAGTAAAACCCTTATTTTACTTAACTTATATAAAGTATGACAAAATTTGATTAAAGTGTAGGAGGTTAACATTGACGTGCTTTTTTAGGTAATTAAATTATTATTAGTTTTTATACCCGTACACTGTGCTTTTACATTTTTCATTATGTTTATATCTACTGTTGCTGCTTCAATTTAGAGATCACATCATGAAGAATAATACACTTACTCTTTTAGGATCTCCATCTAACTACACATAGCTCATTACTTTAAGCCATACATCGCGCATCGGTTTATTTAATTTTCAACCATATTTTATTTTAGAGATGAATAAATATATAATAAGGGATAGAGAAAAGAAAGTAAAGTATCTTTTCAAAAAAATTTGTTGTTATTTGATGAAAAAATGAATGCATTTTTCAAAACATAGTACATTTACATACGAATTATAAATTTGTTGTTCTTTTCAGGTTAGGACTAACTTTAATAATCAACATGGTATTCACGGAAGTATCGACGCACAGCATAATTGGCGGTAAATTTTCTGCATATTTTTATTTTTCATTTCTTCAGAATGACTCGCATTTCTTTATAAAAATAAATCGCATTTCATGCATCCATTACTAAAACCCCCTTATGGTCATCCACCTATTTAACTATCTAACATCAATTCCATTAAACTGCCATTTTTTACTCTGGTGAACTTCATTTGAAAAATATTCCATTTTCAGAAGTGAAACCAGCTGAAGTTCAGATCCAAATCGGAGCCGATGCCAATATAACATGCCGAATGAATATAAGATACTTTAATGAGAATAACAGCTCCTGTCTGTCATTCTACCGAGAGCACAGCGACATACCGGTTCCAAAAGAAGAGATGCATGTAAGTATTGCTATTTATTTTTGTTTTATGTGTTTCTATTTTTTAACTTAAACCCTTGTGTTTGATATTTTTGTTGTTTGTTTCTCTGTTCCATTTTTAAGTGTTTACTTTGTGTTTCTTGTTATTTTGCTTAATGGATGGCACAAATGTTTCTATAGTAGTTTGATAAGATTAATACGCGCGCAGAAGTCTTCGTTATTTTTAAATGAAAATTGTTTTTACTCCGAAATTTGGGAATTGAATTAAGAATTAACAACAAGGATGACCACTAGTCAAGAATAATGTGCCGTATAAGGTATGTGTTAAGTAAGTCGGTTTACTTGAACTGCGTTGCAAATTATCATAAATCACGTGTAGTACCCGTGGCAGATGGTTAGTGCGTTGGACTGCTATGCAAAAGGTCTTGGGTTCGATCCCTGCCTATGCCATCTAAAGTTTTTATTACGGGTACTGCCTCTTGCGAGAAATTGACAAATTCTCCAAGAGTAATTCTTGTCATGAAAAGTGCTTTCTCAAATTAGCTTTAAACTGTAGGTCCCCTCCATCCCTGACAATAGTACTCACACACAGGAATGGTTGAGAGTTGTAAGTCACTAGGCCTTAGTTCTTAACGGACTGTTGCGCCACCCAATTTATTTATTTTAGATGTTCAATATAGTAGTTGAAGAATAAGAGCGAAAATATAATCGACAACTTCACATGATTAAATCATGAAATTTTATGACTTGAATCTACGCTGATGTAACCCTCAAAAGGGGTTCTAAAGTACCCAAAAAAAAAATCTATTTGCTTATGAAGAAAGTAGAGAGAGGGGGGAAATACAGATATTAATGGTTAAAGAGTGTTTTGCCATATAGAAATGCGATTACTTTTGTAATGCTTTTTGTCGTCTTAATTTTTATTCTATTGAACCAGTTTGACAATATGTGTGAAACACTACATCATTTTGACCACTTTTTGACACATATTGGGTGGTATCTCAGCCATAACTTGACGAATGTTGGTTTTTTAGTGCTCAAGGTTTATCTGTATAAACACGGCCTTTCGCGTAGCCCCACAAAAAAGTCCAGCGGTGTCAAATCGCATGATCTTGTGGCTATTTGATATCGCAACGACGAGAAATTACAGGAAATGTGAGAAATGTGCTTCGTCGCTTACGAAAATTTTGTTCGAAAAATCACCGTCCACCGCCTGTTGTTCAAGCACCCATTCGACATATCTACGACGCGACGTTGTAAATGGTCAGCTGGCTTCAGTTACTGTGTGAGCTGGACTTGTATGGATGTTGGTGTAGATCCAAATGAAAAATACGCCATAAAGTGCGATATGTTCAGTGGTACGAGCGAAACGATTATGCACAGGCCTTACAATATCTGTAACGAATCCAGTCTCTTCAAATTTCTTCACAATTTTGCCAATTGCTAGCGTAGTTGGGCGATTATGTAAACCACAATCTCCTCTTAAAGCACGATATGTGGCTGTGGCAGAATCACCATTTTTGTAGTAGGTTTTAACAATTTGTATGCGTTGTGCGATAGTTAAACGATCCATTATTGTAAATGTCAGACTTTCAACTGAAAAAAATGGTTTAACAACTTAGTTTGACAGATGTCGAATTCCAGCCCTATACCTTTGAAACCGCAAAATGGATAACCGGTTATTTCAAGCTTCATGACAACTAATAAATCAAAAGGGTTTAATAATTATGTACATATGTACATTGTGAAAAAGCGTTTTCATGACGGGATTCAAATGTTAATTCTTATGTATACTAAATGAAACTTGAACAAAAGGTATTTTTATGATAGATGCCGAATTAAGGTGTAAAAGGGTCCTTAACAATTATCTTCCTTCTAAAGATTACATTATTTTATTCTTGCATTAACACAAGAAAAACAGTAGCCGCAATCCGTGAGATGTGGTTAAGCATGTTGGAAAAGTGCCGAAAAACGCCGCAGTTGAAAATGCATCAGAGATCATGTCGGTCAAGTTAGCACTTGCATTTTTCGTAAATTTGTCGTGGTATCGTTTTTTAAAAAAAATGCCCTTAGTAATGCTAACTTGACACTCAAGTTAAAAAAAGTATACAATTAACTTTCGTCAATTTCTCGTAAATAGATGGTAGACAAACAAAACAAAATTTATCGCGTGCTTTTTTTCTACAAAATTAAACTTTAAAAGAAAAACTACCCAAAAATATATAATTTTTTTTATTTTCAAATTTTAAGACCTTACTCTGAAATATGAGCTTATAAGTTTTCCAAAATCGAATAATATTATTATATACATACATATAAATTCAACGAAAAGATGTTTAAACGTTATATTATTTTAATGTTAAATAAGTTTTAAATAAATTTATAAAAAAAGTATTGATTTTATTGACGTTAGATTATTAAAATACATCCTTTATAGTTCTTGGATTACAATAATTGACGTAAATCTTGAAGTTGAACAGTTTTCAATGACGCTAAACAAGAGCACACTTTCACATCAGACATTTTTAAATGCTCTTTTGATTCTTAGAACTTTTGTTACAGTTTTGATTTTAATTCTATCAGGTGAACTATTAAAAATAGTTCCAGGTGAATTTTGCAGTATTTTGTTAATGGCCAAGCCAAGGTCTTTTGTGGTAAGATTTGTTGAACCACTTTAAGATTAGAGACGAAAAAGTATCGCTGATAATTATTTCAATACTGTATCACTGGCAGTCTATATATTGGTACACTGATGAATGTGGAAAAGTGCAAAAAATCGGGTTAATCTCCCATTTTTCCCCAATTGAAAAATCGGAAATACATAATTGTTCGCCAAAAGCACGCATTTTTCTCTTATGTCGTGATGAGCTTGATGTCGAGGTGATGAAGCGACATCAATCACGAGGAAAACCCTTAAACCTAATGCTGTGATATACTTAAAAGCTCGGTTCCATTTCGTCTACTTCCAGTTCCTCAAGAATTGTTTGACAAAAATACCACATTAAATTGTAAAAATTGTAAAGAAACGTTACGTTTTGGGTTTTAAGCAATAAAAGAGAAAACTGAAACTGTTAGTTCCAAACAAGTTTCAACTGAGTGCCAAATTCAATGTTGAACATTCTAACAATTATATTTAAATTCTTATAATTTTTGAATTCATGTTTCTATTTGCTTTGATTCAAAAAATACTTCATCTTTGAATTTTTGTTAAAAACTCATTTAAACTCGGCAGTAGTAAGGTCGATAATATACCAATCTCTGTAAATTGTGCAATATATATTTAAGATAAAGAAATAATGTAATATTTTTAGCTACAATAAAAATCAAAATCAAAATAGTTATTTCTGTTGTTTTTTTTCTGGTTATTTTTCTTTTTTAATTCATATACATATTTCTATTCGCTCCTATTTCTATAATACTTTTTTTTTGTCTACATATACATGAGCCTAGCAGACATAGGAAAAATTAGTATTAAATATGACATATGTATATTGTATAGGTCTCATTTTAGTAGGAACATAGACCAAAGAAAAAATTGGGTATACTTAAAAGATCAAGCACATGCACTAATAAAATAGCAACAACAAGTTGACAGTTAAAATAATCTTAAAGATCGCCCTTAGAAATAAATAAAATATCTGTTTTAAGAGTAGGTAGTACGATTTTTGTTATGTATTTAATTTTCTATGTTTCACTAAAATATGTTTAAAACTAATGAATACTTACTTAAACTTAAGGTCTGATTTATATAGTAACCTATTCACATACAAACACAGACACATCTGTCAAAAGCGTGGTCTTATATTCAGGGTCCATGAAACGTCAGGAAATGTTTAAACTTTCAATTTGACAAATTACAATAACGTGACATGTGAAGTAAAAAAAGTAACTATTTATTATGTTTTCCGATTAATTTTAAGTATTTATTTGAATGAGTTTAGTATTTGCTTAAAGCTTTTTCAATCAAGTAAAAACTTGTTTTTATGCAAACCTCACAAATTTCTAATTACATTAAATGCAGTTTTTCGTTTAATGTAGTTAAAAAAAAAATAAACTAAAAACAAGCGTGACACTATAAATCGCATTTTTTTCAATTGAAATACAAAAGACCAAAATAAAATAAGTAATTGAGTTTTATTATTTAAGTTTTTTAAGTATTATAAAGGGAATATATTAATTCAAAATGTTTTATTGATGTTTTTTTTTTCAGGTTGTAAATGAATCTTCTATCATTATGATTCTTCGTAACACTACACAGGAGCAATCAGATAATTACATTTGCAAATGCTATGACAAAAAAGTGTCTACTACTAATGTTGTTGTTGGTAAATTTTGATTAATTTCAGTTTTTTTTTTTAAATTAAAGTTAATTCCTTTTTAGGTACAAACATTACTGATTTTCAATGCCGTGATTATGACTATGAATATATGATATGTAAATTTACCATTCCTGAGAGTAAAATTGACACCGATTACCATTTAACATTCGGTCATCCAATATGTTCAGATACAATAGAAACGGTAAATTACAAACGCTTTTACTTTTTACATCACTGAACTTTCTTAAAATATTCGTTTTAGTTATTCTTGAAAAAAAAGATATAGCAAAAGCAATAGAAAATTTTTCTCATAAAACAATGTCTTCTATATATTTTAAAACTTCGAGTCAGGTTTGTGTTCGTTCTCCTCAGATACAGTATAATAGTACTGTTTGTTAAAGAAAGCTAAGATTATTATTCTTCCAAACATTGGAAGCGCAGCATTCCCTTTTATGATACGGCTTTCGATGTCTCATTCAGTTCATCCTACGGCAGAAAAAATACTTTAAATATACGGGAAACTGTATCCACTTATTGTTGTGCATTGTTTATAAGAGAGGATGAATGATAAGTTCCAAGGCTGAATATTTTCGTTTTCCTGTACTAATTAATGTTCTGTATCAAGAACAAAATTAAAACACGAACTGTTAACAATTCAGAAAGTATAAAGTTTATTTAGTAAGTAAGTGATGAATATAAAAGGAACTTCTTAACTGGAGGACGACTTAAGCTTGAGTGACGACTGTTAGCTCACATTTGATAAAACTGAAAGGTATATGGACATTCGATGTCATTCGACTCAACAGTTAAATGACGTGATGCTCACGTTATGAGATATGTAAAGAAATTGAGTAAATACATAACACTCTCCACCACTCAAATTTAAGTAACCTCTTACAATGTACAATATAATAGTTATACAAGATATTTAATATTTATAAGATTTTACAATTTTTGTGGCAGCTCGTTGAGCTTTTCTTACAGCTATTGGTTCATGGCTGATTTGATTTTTGTTTAAATTATTTTCATCGACCAATTCATTTTTAACTTCATTATTGTCGATTAAGTCTTCGTTTACAGGTACTGTAGCATCAGCATGTGTACCAGCAGTTGATTTTGAGATTTCATAATTTATGACATCATGATTAATTTGAAAATTTGAGTTCGACTGTTTTTTTAACTGGTTTTGATGAACATAGCGAATTTTTGAATTTACCACAACAAGATACGTTAAATTGCTTATAACTTTTTTAACAACTGCTGGTATCCATTTGATAAAGTTCTTCAATTCACTTCTATATAATACCTCCTCCCCTACAGAAAATTTTTTAATTACATCATTTTTATTTTTAACTAAATGAAAATTTTCTTTATATTCCTTACAAAATTCTTTAGTTTTCTTTTTTTTTATATTGACATTATTTTCATTTTCATTAATTTTCGGATTTAAAATATCTAATGGTTTAAGAGGCTTAAACGAGAACATGAGCTCCGAAGGTGACTTGCCAGTTGTAGTGCACGGAGTATTATTGTAAACCATTAAAAAATTAAAAATCTTATCTTCCAAACTTGAGCTACTGTTTTTGTCTAACGCAAATTTTCCCAACGAAGACTTAGCCGTTTGAACGCCCCGTTCAGCCAAACCATTACTTTGGCTGTGATACGGTGGAGTCGGCTTATAATCGATCTTATTTTCTTGACAGTATATTCTAAAAAGAGATGCGTTAAACGGGGGACCATTGTCCGTGACCATACATTTTGGATAACCAAAAATAACAAAAATATCTTTAAGTTTTAAAAGTAACGAAGACAATGTGGTTGAATTCATGACTTTGACTACAAAAAACTTGCTATAAGCATCAACCATTATGAGACATGTTTTACCAAATAAATGAAAAAAATCGAGATGGATTCTGTCAAAAGGCTGAAACACCTTAGGCCACGAAGTGAGACACTTTTCTTTTGGGACATTTTCCGTCATCTTACATGCATTGCATGATCCAACATATATCTCTATATCTTTATCGACGCTAGGCCACCAAACGTACGATCTACTTAACATCTTCATACGGACGATGCCTACATGACCATTATGTAAGATTTCAAGAACAGAGTGTCGCAATTTTGTAGGAATGACTAACCGATGACTATAAAAAACACACTGGTCTTCTAAACAAAGTTGATCCCTTTTCAAAAACAACGGTCGAAGATCTTCTTTAATCACTCTAGGCCAACCACAACGAAGGAATTTTGAAACTGAATGTAGATTCGCATCTTTGAGGGTTTCTTCTTGAACCAAGGCAAAATCAAGAAATTTTTCTGAACCATAGTAGTTAATAGGAACATGTTCTATTTCCGACTCTACGTTTAAAGGATGACGTGAAAGAAAATCTACATGACACATACTAGAACCTCTCCTATATATCATTTTGTATTGGTATTGAGACAAAATTATTGCCCAACGTTGTAGCCTAGCTGACGCCACCGCAGAATTATGTTTACTAGGACTAAAAATTTCCTTAATGGCCAAATTGTCAGTACACAAAACAAATGTGTGGCCGTAGATATACGTATGAAATTTTTTAATCGCGAAAATCACTGCGAGACCTTCTCTATGCAACTGAGAATAGTTGCGCTCGGATGCACTCAACGTGCATGATGCGAAAAACACTGGCTTTTCTACCCCTTGCACGACATGTGCTAAGATCGCTCCAACGCCAACTGGGCTGGCATCAGTTGAAACGACGATTTCTTTGTCAGGATCGTAAAGCTCTAAAAGACAATTATTAACTAAGGACTGTTTACATTTTTTGAATGCGTTCTCGCAATCGACCGACCATTCGAATTTCTTACCTTTACGCTTGAGACAATTTAAGGGATAACTATCCGTAGAAAAATTAGGAAGAAATTGATGATAAAAATTTAACAGCCCTAAAAAAGACTCTAACTGTTGAATGTTAGTTGGAGCAGGTGCTTCAAGAATGGCTTTCACCTTTTCTTGGTTCGGTCTTAACCCTTCTCCAGAAATGTTGTGCCCTAAAAAATTTACAGACGGTTCCAGGAATTTGCATTTTTGCAAATTAATGCGGACATTATGCAATGAAAGCCTGCGAAGAACTTCAAATAAGGTTTCCTTGCATTCATCAACTGATGACGCACCGATCAAAATGTCATCGACATAGCACTTTACTCTTTTTAAACCCAGCAAGATCCTGTCCATAATTGACTGGAAAATGCCTGGCGCACTACTTATGCCAAGTACAAGACGAGTGTATGCAAATAGACCTAAAAAGGTGTTGATGACTAATAATTCTCTAGAAGAGTCACTGACTTTTACTTGCAGGTATGCTCCTGTCAAATCAATCACACAGAAGTAAAAACACCCTGATAGCTCGGCAAAAATTTCCTGGATCTTTGGAAACGGATGGTGCATAGTGTATATGCATTTATTTAATGTGACTTTGCAGTCCACACAAATTCGAATTGCGCCATCCTTTTTTGGCACAAAGACAATGGGACTAGCCCAACGACTGACCGAGACTTTCACTAAAATTCCTTCACTAATCAGATGATCTATTTCAGCTGCGACTTTGTCTCTAAGCTTAAAAGGGACACTATATGCTGAATGGAATATTGGTACTGCATCTTCTTTTAAGACTATATCTGCCTCAAAACCGATTATAGGCGACTTTAAATTTAAATTCACGACACTTGGAAATCTAGATTTTATCTCCGCGACAATATTTACATCATTTTTAACTTGACTTACTGTGAAAATATTCTTAAAATTATTTCTCCAATCTGGGAAAATTTGGTCTATCCAATCACGACCCATTAGACACAACCTTGGCTTATCACCTTTGACGACGACGACGGGCAAATAAAATTTTCGACCGGCAAGCTCAACTTCGGACTCCATGACTCCTAATTCCTCGATCTTACTACCTGTAACAGACACAAGATTAGAAAAATTTTTAATAAGACTAAAATTAGAAAAACTTAAATTATATATTTCTTCGTTCATTATAGACGTTGCAGCTCCAGTGTCAATTTCCATTAACACGTCTATTTTGTTGATTGAGACGACACATTGTTGAGGTTGACTGACGGCATTGACACTGTTGATGACTTTTATACTCGTGGTCTCTCTAGCTCGACACATGGTATAGATGTGACCTTTTTTATTGCAGGTAAAGCATTCCCAGTTGACTGCTGGACAATTTCGATGTGCAGGTCTTCCACATCGTGGACATTTGCTGCTTTGACTTTTCGACTTATGACGATTTGTACTGCGTGATGACTTGTGTGACGGAAAATTACCCGATGACGATGATTGTTTTGATGACGGTGGACTTTTGTTCTGATTTGGTTTTTCAGACCTGTAGACAGCATTTGTTGTGACAGGTGCTTGTACTGATGACGCAGCTTCCTCGGACGCCTCTATGGACAAGGCCTTATCGCAGTACTGCTCAAAACTTAGATTGTCATGCTCCAGAAGCGACTGCTGAATTTTTTCATGTTTGAGACCTACTATAAAACGATCGGACAATTGATCGTCTAGTATTTTCAACTTGTAAACTCCCAAATTAACATCTGGAGTTTGTTTATCCTTAGCTTCGGTGGTTTTTGCGGTGACTGGCAAATTATCCAAGAAATCACCAAAATGACACTCCTGAGAAGCAGCTTTGAGTCTAACCACGTACTCACTTATAGATTCACCATGTTTTTGGACAATATGATGAAATCTAAACCGTTCTGCTCTCTTGTTGGGCTTAGGCGCAAAATGACTGCGCAGCAGGGCAATATTTTCGGCGAATGTTTTTTCACTTGGATTAGCTGGATAAGTAAGCTTCGCTAACAGCTCGTATGTACACTTTCCCATGATTCCAATAAAATAGGTATTTTTGTCGTTATCACTTATTGTATTTAAATTAAAGAAATTAACTATACGATTTTCATAATCTTTGAAATTATCTCCGATTTCGTATGGCTCAACATAACCAATTAATTTTGACATTATGGCACACGTGTTAAAAAACTTTTTAATGATTTTATAATAAACAAAACGAGTTGATTTTATTCTATTATTTTTTTTCCTCGTCGCCAATTAATGTTCTGTATCAAGAACAAAATTAAAACACGAACTGTTAACAATTCAGAAAGTATAAAGTTTATTTAGTAAGTAAGTGATGAATATAAAAGGAACTTCTTAACTGGAGGACGACTTAAGCTTGAGTGACGACTGTTAGCTCACATTTGATAAAACTGAAAGGTATATGGACATTCGATGTCATTCGACTCAACAGTTAAATGACGTGATGCTCACGTTATGAGATATGTAAAGAAATTGAGTAAATACATAACAATTTTCTGACTCATTTCTGTTTCTCTACTTACCCTTTAAGTGAATTGATGTTCCTATGAGAGAAATTCGACACCACTCAAGTGTTTTTTCCAGAACTCCTTTATGCAAATTGTTTGCTTTTTTTGTAAATTCTTGGGCTTAACAATCAGGTGAGAGTTATTGCTTTTGTATTCCTTACCCTATCCTTAAAACAGTCTATTACCTTTTAAGCTAAGCTTATTAACTATTTATAATAATATTTTTTTTCAGTGCCTAGATAGACAAAAACTAAAACTATCTCAAAATTATCTATGGTGACTTTTTGTCCCAAACGTCGTAGTTCAATGGTCTTTCTTGATGAAAGTATATACTTGGTCTTGTCCTCATTTACCACTAAACTCATCTTCTCTGCTTCCTTCACAAAGTTCAAAAATGCGCCACTGACATCACGTTTTGATCACACAAACGGACAAATTTTTTTCAGAAATTCTAAAACTAGACATTGCTCTATAAAGTTCTTTTATGAAATGGTGGGTATCGATTCTTAGTTTCTGTTTTTTTTTTCTTAAATATGCCGTAATGTAAATATTCCGTCAATGGTGGACTTTCTTGGTCTGAAACCACACTGATATGGAACTATCAGGTTCTATACATTCACATAATATAGAAGAAAAGATGTATTGGTGAATTTCAGGAGACTGATGCCTTTGTAGTTGGCGCAGTGAAGAGAGTATCCTTTCTTGAGGATCGGGCAAACTTTGTTGAGATTTTATTCACTCATCCGACCATATTTCACAGATAAGTTCGTGCATACTCTTTACCAAGTCACCGCCTGCTGATTAAAATCATTCAGTAGCGAAGATTTCAGCTCTAGCAATTTTGTTGCTTGTTGTCAAGGTCGAGTAAGCGGAATTGTTCTGCGTCGCCTTAGTTGAATGGTTTGAATCGCCGTTATACAGTCTATGGAAGTGATCTTTTCATATTCTCGTGGTCAACAAAAAACATATCTAAATTTTATTAATCAAAAGTGTTTGATAGAATAGGGATTGGTGTTGTTTTAAACCAATTATTACAACGGAAAGGTCCTAAAATCTTTGGATAGCTTAAATCGTTTTTAATTTTAAAAATATCGATATTTGCAATGTAAAATATTTAATTATTCTTGGTGTAGCTTTTAACAAGAAATTTCGTTTAAAAAACCATTGTACACCATACAAAATAATTTAGCTACCAGAACTTAAATTGTAAAATACCTAATATTAATCTAGCTGCTCACATGTTAATAACATGTTTTTAAGAATTGTAAAATTAATGATTCTCATAAAAATCGAATACGGTCTTTCAATAGTAAGTACGTAAGTAATTTATTAAATTACAAGAATTGTTTACAATATTTTGAATTTAAATGCTATGGCTATGCCGTCAGACAGGTTTACAAAAAAAAAATAAGAATATTTATATTTATGTTTTTGAATTTAATGGAATTCTGTTATTAATAATAATCTATACTTGCAAATATATCTCAAAAATGTACTTAATTTTTTCCAATCATGCTCGTTAAGGATGTTTATCGTCTCTTGAAAGGTAAGAGTATTTTTTCCGAAAAAGTATCGTCTTTGAGTTTTGAATATTGGGCATATGCAGCGTACACAATTGGTTAAAACTACCATTATAAGGACTAGCAGTTAAGAACTTCACATCTTGCTTTAAAGATTCGGGATGTCTATTCATAACTCAGTTAATCCTTAAAATAGTTACTGGGACCAAGATTGTAGTTGAGCTGACTGTAGATTATTCTACTGAATGATTCTTGAGTTTATTCTATCAGTGAATGCGTCATTATGTCGTCATTTTTCTCTATGATGCTGTACATTTTGTTCTTTCACATGGTTTACATTGCTGAAATCATCATCCAAACTCACTCCACACTCATTGTAAACAGATTGCCATCTTGCAAACCAACAGTCCTTGTTTCCTAACTCATATAAAAGGGGTTTTTTCGAAAGTCTTGTGTCTTTGACTCTGACGATGTAATCAGCTTAAGGTGCTGTCAGAAGTTTTAGAAGTCCTGTTTCTAAATATATGGTCTTTCAATATGTATATTAAAAATGGTCAAAATCTTTACTCCAACTGATCAAACTAGAGTAGAACACAGTTATAAGATACATCCTCAGAGCTTTTAGAAATACACCAAAATATGAAGATGTTGATAGAATCTTTCATTCTTTTTCTTGTACAACGAAAGGACTTTATCACTTCACAGCTTTGTACTGTGTTACATCAATTACATAAGTTGCAAGAGAATCTTCATAGCTTTTATGTGTACTGCCAAAAGCTCAGTTATCAGCGATCTCAACGAGCTACCGAAAAACTCTTCAAGTAAAGAAGTCTAAAAAGCTGTTTTTACTGTAATATACTGATGGTATAGAAAATAAATATGGTACAAACAAATCTGTATTGTATAAAATTACTTCACTAAGTATTAAATAATCAAATCAATTTTCCTTCAAATATTTCTTGTTATTATTATTTATATTTCTTTAGCTGATTCAATAGTTATGGCTATAAAAATGTATTATTTTTTAATTTATTACATTATATTAAAATAACAATAATATAATATATATGTTTTATAACAGCAATTCATATTAAAACATTAATTGCAGGATATATGTACAACTCAAAAACTTGACAATGGATTATTTGAGCGAGTTTGTAATATAACTGGAATTTTGTATAGACAAGTTAGTCCGTATTATGAATTTACTCTAACTGCCAACAATTCACGAGGCACTTTCACTCAGGCTTTAAAGATACATCATCATGAATCTAGTAAGTTTGGAAATTATTTCAGGTTGTTGGTTAAATCTTAAAATCTGTTTCCTAGTTATACCAGCAAAGCCTCTTGTTACAGTGGGAAATTTGACATCAAACAGCGTTACTTTGTATTGGATCGTAAACAAATTTAGCCAATTTACCCAAACAAATGGTCTGCAATACGAAATAGAGTTGCGTCCTGAAAATTTTGACTGGTTCAAAGTTAACAAAAATAGTAAAATACAGGCAAACCGATCACACTATGAGGCCAAGATATATAATTTGCAATACCCCTATCGCAGATATAATTTTAGTGTCAAGGCGAGAGTTGCAAATATTATTACCGAAACAATGTGGAGTGAACCTTTTGAAGGAACTTTCTTTACACAAAGCAGACGACCAGATCGGCCACCCAATGTGGGTGTTGGCAGTTTCTTTTTTGATTCTACGAACAAAAATATTCGTTTATATTGGGAAAGCTTGGCAGAACATGAACGTAATGGACCAGACTTTAAGTATAACTTTACTGTAGTAGATTGCGATGAAAAATTGATGTAAGTATTCTATTGTCACATGCTCTTCTTTTTTAATTCCATTTGTGCAGATAATGAAAAAAACAATCGTTTAAATTTAAAATTGTATGAGAAATATAATTAACTTCTACTAAATAAATTGTTGTTTTTTTTCAAACAGAAACCATTTGCCTGTACACATGGATGAATTCTCAGCTCTATTTACCTATGAAAATACATCAAGGTGCACTTTTAAATTAAACAGTCAAAATATAAATGGAAGCTCTTTGAATTCAAGTGTTTATAAAGTTCATCTACCTGAAATAATTTCAAAACAAGAAATTATTAAAATGTATAATCAACGAAATAACTCTTACATAATTATGTGGAAAGAGTCAGAAGATTTTGGAAGCTTGAATAATTTTACTCTATTCACTTGTGAAGCCAAAACTGAATTGGAAACGGATTGTATGGTATATTTCTATAACTACGAAATTAATAAAAAAGGTTTTGTAATCAAAAATTGTCTATTCTAGGGAAGTGTTTATTTTAAAACATTAAATAAAAACACATTAAATTTTACGATATTTGCAAAGCCAAACCAAAAACTAAATATTGCTCTGTCGAAAAACTATAAAAATTATAGCACTGGAATGTTATGGGCAACATGCGTTACAGATAATGAACCAAAAACAAAAAATATAATTCTTGACAATCCAACAATTTTGGAGTCTTCAATTTATTTCAAATGGATTACAAAATGTTGGTACAGTGTTATTTTCAAAGATTATCAATACAACTTGACATACTGTATGGTTAGCAGCAAAGATAAAAATGAATGCATTTCCAAAAGCGAAAATAAGTTTATACCAATAATGAAGAGCAGTTTCCTAATTGAGGGTCTAAAACCTTCTTCTATTTACAAAATATGGATTCGTATGGTACCTCGTATGGTTTCTGAAGACAGTAAGGGTCCATTGAGTGAAGACTTTATTGAAACTTTGCCCGACACAAGTAAGTATTATTAAGTTCGAATTTTTTTTCGTAATATTAATATTTATTCAAAATATTTTTTTTAGAAAATACTAAATGGATAGTAATCATTGCATTGTCAATTTTTCTCTCAATATTCTCCATATGTGCATCCATAAAGATGTACTTAAATATGAAAAATATAAAACTCATATTTCCTGATGGTCTCTTTGAAATAAATAAATCACAAAGTAATAATTTTAATAATATGAAACAAAATTATCCAAATGGCAACAGAGTAAATTTTTCCTCAAATGCAACGGAAACTTTTTTTATAAAAACAGCTGCTGGAAAGGAAACAACTTCCGTCCAAATGGTATCAAGTAATCTCTCCATTAAATCATTGTGGAACAATAAAAGGTGTCTGGAAGCCCATGGTAAAAATGTAAATATCTCCCTTACATACAATTCACAATAATTATGTCTGATATATATTCTGATCCTTTTAAAATCATGAAATAAATTTATTTTAAAGTGTAAGAAATAATAAACATCGGTTTTGAAATCACCTTACATAATTTATAGCACTATTAAATCACAAACCTTCTATTTTGGTTAATTTTCAATAAATAATTAGAATAGTAAAATAAGTTCTTAATATTTTATGGAAGAAAAATATACATTTTATATACTCAATGTTCCTGAGTCCTTGTAGATTATTTAATTATATAAAAATATGTTTTCTTTTTGCTTTCTTTTTTTACAGCTTAATGAAAACTTTTCTTCAGTGACTGAAAATACATCAATGAATAGCTTTGCAAAATTAACAGTAAATTCTGTATTAAAAAAGAAAAAACAAGAAAGTTTAAAGTAAGTAAGACTTTTTTTTTTAAATTGTCCAATTAATATATCAATATATCAAATAATGACAAAAAGTTTTGGACTTTCTTTATTTTTTTATCAGGGTTGTTTGTTTTAATACATAAACACTTTTAGCTTTTAAACAATAAGTCCTACATACATTTTTCTCACAGAAAAGAAAGATTGCTTACTCTCCTAACAAACTGTTCCGTTTTGTAATTTTTAAACTTGAAATTAAAAAAAACATAAATCATAAACATCAAAATTGTATGTAATTAAGTTTAAGTTCTGAAATTATTAAAAATAAGTAATAACAGTGAATTTTGAAAACAATAAACAGTTTTACAGTTAGTTTTGTTTATTAGTTTTTAGTTTGTTAGTTAGTTAGCTTTATTCGAGACCTAATGGAAAAGCGCTTTTAAAAAAGGACCGATCTTCATATTGCTGAGCTAACACCATTCGATGGTAACTTGCCATCTTCATCCAAAAATATTTGTTTCAAATGCTATAAGAAAAGGATCCTTTCCTAAAGATCTCTTCAACAGGAATCCACGGAAAATAGCCCATTAATCTTATAACTTGAAAACACTTCAAATTAGTAAATTGCATGTACATATTTAAGTGAACAACTTTATAAAGATATTCTAGTCCTAGAGTAAGAGAGATAAGAGACTCCGTTACTAAACACAAAACATATTGAAGTCAATGCTATCCGCCAAAGAACCACATTAGGCTTAAGAAGAATAATATCATATAGAAAAACACAGGCCGTTGGAGGTTCAGATTATATTTTTTTCTATACCTTTAATATGAAAAAGACACAGTATGAGCATTAGGAAAAGAGGAGGTTGTAAAGTAGGTGTCGGTGTACATTGGTGTTGAAACTCTTGAACATTGCAATGACAGGGAAAGATGGAGCGTGGCAACGCATTTTACATTCGCGTAGTACTGCTAAAAAATAAGTATCTACATTTCACAGTACGGCCGAAGTTGGGCTAAAGGATAAACTAATGGGCATTCCTAGAAGCGCAGGCATTTTTGTTGAATTGTTTAAGGAGAGGCGTGCAACTAGTTATCTCACTAAGAGGATATTCCGTTAAAATTAAACAAAATAACAAAGAGGATGTTCGAGTGACGTAGTTCAGTTAATGATATTATTGTCACCAATATTTTGAAAGCTCTCTTTTAAGAGCTTTGTTCTATTTATCGTACAAATTATATGGAAGCTTTTGGAGCTTTGAGAAACGTTAAAGACATTTCAATGGCTTTTATAAAAGGTCTTGATGTTCTTTCAGCTTAGTACAATCCTTTCAAAGTGACACATTATTATTCCAGAGTATCTTTTAATTTTATGCCTAATCGAATCGAAATCAAAAAGTTATAGCCTATTTTCTATAGTAATGAGATTTTTTTAGCACAACAGGTAAAATACTATAAAAATAATTGAAGTAGTACTAAGTGAATACAATTCGAAAAATGTGTTACATTCATCGAATTAAATAAGAATCCAAAGAGTCAAAAAAAGTTCTGATCTGAAATAGTATTGTTTTTTAGGGGTAGGGAAAATTTTGTACTACTACCGTAGATCACGCGAAGAACTTTTGTGTCGAAACAACTCACGGTGTTTCATCCGCTTTTGTCAAAATCCATGCTTCCGTATAGCACGACGGGGATGATGAGGTTCTTATACAATGACACTTTGGTTGGTCGAGAGAGACTTACTACTTAATTGCTTTCTTAGCCCGAAGTAACAGCGGTTATTAAGAATAATTCTTCGTTTGATCTCAGCGCTGGTGCTGTTTTCTGTGTTCATAGCGGAGCCTAGGTAGACAAAGTTTTTTACTACCTCAAAGTTACGTTTTAACCGAGACGTCGGTGTTGGAGGTCCTTTCTTGATGACAGCATGTACTTAGTTGTGCCTCATTATCCGTAAAACCCATTTTTGCCGGCTCTCCCTCAATACTCTACTTGTTACATATCTTAACAATTTTGCTTTGACACTTTTATAAATGAAAATAAAATAAATAAATAAAAAATAAAACTTAGTAAACAAAAGTAAATATAATAAACACATGAAATAATTTAATTTTAGCATCGCACTAGTGGAGGTCATCGGGCTCAAACTTACAATAAAATTAAATTAAACAAAAATAAAGAAAAAAACATAGATTTAAGTCCAGATTAGTTTTGTTTTTATTTTTGAAAGCTTAAGCGTAATAAATAAATAAATAAATGTTTGTTTTATTTTTTGAAGGTTCCTTTGGTTTTTCGTTACAACGATGTGTTTGATAAACTCACCTGTTTCAGCAAATGATTATGTTGGAGGTAAGTAATTTTGTTAAAATTTTAAAAAACTTAAGTGTGATTGAAAAAAATATATTTTTATTTATATTACTTATTCCTTGATTTTATCTGTATACATATTTAGTCCTAGGTTTTATCTACCCATTTCAATGGAGATAAAAACTTTCAAACGAATTAGAATCAATATAGTTGATAAAGTTATGTGAAATATTCATTATTAGTTTGAAATAGTTGTTTACAGCGTATTCAATAGCATTTTTTTTTTATATTTAGAAGTTATACCACATGATGTAGAGCTCCCGATCGGGGGTAGTGTGAATATTACATGCCGAATGAACAGGAGCTATTTTAATGATCACAACAGTTCTTGCCTGGCATTTTTCAGAGATGAAGGGAATCTAAAGGTGCCAAAGGAGCATATTCATGTAAGTTTAATGTAAACTATGATATAACTTTCATGAGTATTATAATAGAATTATGATGTTGATGTTTTGGTAACTTCAGTTTTATATTCATATGTCCAAGTTATGGCTTGTTTGAAGATTTGGACGAACCAATCAGAGTTTTTTTTAAGTATTTTTGATAACACAAATTATTATGTTTTTGAGAGTTTGTATTTCAAAAAAAAAAAACGTACTGTTGTGCATTTTTTCTAACATAGCTTCAAAAACAAGTTTCCAAATATAGACCAAATCGAAATTTGTTTTAAGAAAATCCGGAGCGGATATTCTGCAAACTGCGCTACCGAATTTGGGTTATAATTTTAGTTCTGGTTATTCAGTTAGTGTTACAAAAAATATTCCTCCAATTAACTAATATTTTTTACTCGAAAAGTTTATATTTGATTATACATAATATGTAAGATTCCATAAGGAAAACTTCTGCAAAGGAAACAGATGTTTTCTGATGATTGTCGTCATGTAAAGCTAAACTTGGTCTTAGTATTTTCTATCTTTTATAACATCCCCTCTTCAAGCCAATTCCATCCCTTCTCCAATTGAATAAGAAAGTGTTCACAATTCGAATGGGACACTTCTCATCTACAGCCCGACCTAAGAACATCCTTCTGTGCATTGAACTTAAATTCTCTATTAACATTTAAATTATTATTGTAAATAACAATTAATTCATAGTAAAATAACAATACATTTTTTTTAAATCAGAAGTGTGATAATCTAAACCAGTGTTTCGTAAATTGAAGACTTACGGTTGGTAAGAAGTTTAAATTAATTAGAAAAAAAGGAAGATACAATTAAATTCTGGTTTACAAAATATGATTCATTCTCAGTCGATTTCAGACATATTGCGAATAAGTTTTGTTTATTGGACGTATGTTCAGACGCGTTGTATTCGCTCGCTCAGTTATGATAAAATTTGTTGGTCGTATTTTGGGCTCAAAATTTGAGTTGTTGCTATGTCGCTTATAACGTCGTTCACTTTGTTGTTGTTGCCTCATTGGAATCCTTGGAGCTGGGATGTTTTAGTTCATAAAACCTCTCTTTCCCTTGAGCGATAGAGGAAGAACGATATATTTAAATAAAAAAAAAAAAAAACGAGAGAAAAAAAAGTTTTTTGCACTAAAACAAAATGTTCCTGAAACTTCTTTGGAAATGAAGAGAACAGAAAATTGCTCACTTAAAAAAAAATGTTTTAAATCGAATGAAATGTCTGGTGGGACTTGTTCTAGAAACGTTTTTGAAAAAAAAATAATTTAAAAAATGTTTTGCATTACAATGGAATAAATGGTTTTGGAATATGCGAAAAAGCAACAGAATGTTCCAGGTTGATTGAGCATGCGTCCAATGAAGTTTTGTCTTAGAGTTCTTTGAATATACTGCGTTGTAGGTAAAATTAAAGAATTGTTCTATCTTCGTACCAAGTTTTCTTCTTTTGAAAAGAAGAAGGTATTTGAAAAAAAGAACATTATTTATAAATCAAAAATATGCTCAGAATGAATAATAAATCAATCAAAGAACTAAAAGACGAACTAATAAAACGAAATTTACTTGCTTCGATATATACTCGAGTACGATAACGCGCAACCTAAAACAATAAATATTTCTCAGGAAACTGCATCAACAGAATGCTCTTCTGACCGTTTCATAGATGATGATAAGCTTCGTGCCAGGGAATGGGACATGATTCGTCGTGAAAATGACATCATTGCAAAAGAGCGACAATTTTTGGCGCAGAGATTACTGCGAGAAAAGTGAATATTTTCAAAATCTAGCGTACCTGCATCCGAGCCGCGTGCACACAAAATCCAGTGAAGCATTCGAGAAATTGCAGATACAATTCCTTCGGTTTCACCCAGCGACATAACATCGATGTCAGCTGAAGAATGGGTTACTCGCGTTGAAAATTTAAGGAAAGTATACGAATGGGAAGAAAAACCTTAATTTCCCAAATCGATATTATGAGCTAGAGATTCATCAAGAACTTATTAAAAGAGTTCGACGTCCAGATGAAAATATCGAAAATTATTGTTTCGAAGTAAAAGCTCGGTAAAAGAATAAACCTCACAAACAAATCTATAATACAATATATTTTTACTGGATTGAACGATCGCGAGATGAGTACAAATCTTGCAGCAAGTAGCTTCAAACGTATTTCAGATCTCGTTGACAAAATCAAGTTGTGTGACAACATAAGGAAAAGTTCCCGATCAAAACCAAGTTCAAGCCACGTTATGACACCAATGTTTTCGAAACCGGCAATAAACAGAGGTTTCATTTCAACGAAACGAAGTATGCTGTTACAATTGTAATCAACCCTGACACTACGCTAGGCAATGTACGCAGACGAGGAAAATGCGATGGCAAGCAAACGCCAACTACAAACCGCGACCAACAATCCCAGAAGAAAGAAAATCAACTAGAATCAATGTCATCTCATTGACTGATTGTTACTACAAATCAGTGAAAATTAATGGTTAAAGATACACTGCGTTACTAGACTTAGGAAGTGAACGTTCTATCGTTTCTGAAACTGTGGCCTCAGAATTAAATGTTCCCAATAAAAAGTGTAACGCTGTTTTACAGGGGTTTGCTGGAGAAAAATGTAAAACATTAGGATGTGTATCATTTGAAGTGCAAATTGACAGCGCTTCCTTTCCTATTTGTGCTGTAGTTGTTGCAGATGAACTCCTCTCCGACTATGTTCTGATTGGAAAAGATATACTCAACAATCCCGAATGTGAAATTAAAAACGAGAGAGACATTCTTACTATCCAACGCAAAGAAACTCATTTGTCACATTCAGCAAACTTTGTCACCTGTTGATATCACCATCGCAGATTTAAACATCAACCCTGAATTTGAAGTCGAGACTCTGCTTGCACTTCTCATCATTTTTCGGAATTGCATTGCTATGAACCTTCAAGAACTTGGCAGAACAGATTTGATCCAAATGGAAATTGAGTTGTCACCACAAATGCCAATAGTCCACCATCCATACAAAATACCCTATGCTAAAAAGGAAATTCTCTCATCTATGATTGCCGAGCTTCTCGAGAACGATATAATAAAAGAATCAGATTCTGATTTCGATTCACGAGTGGTACTTGTTAAAAAGAAAAACGGAGAAGACAGAATGTGTGTTGACTACAGAAAGCTTAACTCTGTAACTAAAAAAATCAACTGTCCATTCCCACTTGTTGAAAAGCAAATCAATAATCTTGCAGGCTACAAATACTTCATAGTCCTTGATCTTGCATCCGTATACTACCAGATACCTATAAGAGAAGGGCATACTCATTTAACTGCCTTCATGACACCAGATGCCCTATATGAATTTATAGTTATGCCATTTGGTTTGGCTAACGCACCTGCATAATTTCAAAAATTAATGTGCAAAATCAAAAATAAAATGAAGAACGAAGCTGTGGTAAGCTACATGGACAACTATGTGTTACTCGCAAATTCATTCGAAGATGGCATGAGAAAATTGGAAAAATTCCTTAATGTTTTAAAAGAAGCTAATTTAACACTTAATCTTAAAAAGTGCGAATTCTTCAAAACAGAAATGGAGTTCCTCGGTCACACTATAAGAGATGGATGCGTTGAACCTAGGGCTGCAAAAACAACTGCTGCGGAAAAATTTGAAAAACCAAATAATGAACATGGCGTAAGACAATTTATTGGTTTGACGAGCTATTTTCGCAAATTCATACAAAATTATTCTCTAATTGCATATTGCTATTAACTAATCTGACTAAGAAAAACTCAAAATTTCAATGGGGCGAACAAGAACAAAAAGCCTCTGATGAATTGAAAAGGTGCCTTACCAACAAACCTGTTTTGCTTTGTACAGCCCATCTGCAAACCACGAACTACAAGTCCAGATGAATCAAAATATCATACGAGCTAGAAGCTCTAGCTATTGTGGAATCTACAAATAGATTTCGACAATTTGTTGGGGAAATATTTCGTGATTGTCAGGCTCTTAAAACGACTATGAACTAAAAAGAAATATTTCCCCGAATTGCACAGTGGTGACTCCGCATGCAAGAACATGATTTCGACGTGCACCATCGTCCAGGCATCCAGATGGCCCACGTCGATTCACTTTCAAGGAATCCTTGTGAACATACAAACCAGACCAAAATCGTTTCTATGGATGTTTTGAAAGTCAGCATTAATGAATCAGATTAGCTTCACTCATTGCAGCTGCAAGACAAAGAAACTGTCGATATTATCGAAGTACTTGGGAAGCAACCGTCCTGTGAATCTGAAAAACAAATTCATACAGATTACAAATTTCATGAAGGTCGACTTTTCCGAAAGGTAAACTGTGAACTCAGAAACTTCATCCCAAAAGGTGTGAGAAATCGTGTGTTAAGATATAGCCATGATTTAATGAGCCATTCCTCTGAAAGGAAAACAACGGAACATGTAAAAGCAAGATATTGGTTCCCACGAATAACTCAATTTGTGAAAAAGTATATCAAATCATGCATCGAATGTGCATTCAACAAAAAAGAAACAACCACGAAGGGAACTCTACATGTTCACAGTACACATGGATTATCTTGGGCCTTTATTAAAACCACAAAAGGCAACGCATACTTGATAGTGCTAGTTGACGCTTTTACCAAATATGTCCTTATCAAAGCACTGCCGAGTACTCAAACGAAGCCAGTTTTAAATTTCTTCACAGATACATATAATTCATTCTTAAGGAACTCCTTGACGTGTTATAAAAGACAGAGGCACTGCCTTTACTTCAAAATCGTTTGCCGACTTCATGAAGAGTTACGGTATCTCCCACGTTCTAAATGCAATTAAAACCCCAAGGGCGAACGGCCAAGCGAAAGATATAACAGAACAATATTAAATGCTCTTTTAGCAACGGCTGAAGATGATGAAAGATGGGATCTAAAAATAAAAACAGTGCAATGCAGCATTAATAATACCATTAACGCGACTACTAAGAAAACCGCACATCAATTACTCATGGGGTACATACCAAGAGATCCTTTTCCTGACGTCTTTGCTCAGAATGTAAACCTCAATCAGAATATCCAAGACTTGACAAAGCTACGTAAGGAATGATCCGATGCAATAACATATAATCAACACAAACAGAAACAGCGACACGACTCGAAGCACTCTAAGGCCAAGCAATACCATACAGGAGATTTAGTCATGACTCTCAACGACGCTGCAGCTTCTTCCGGAACCTCAAGAAAACTGGATGTGAAGTATCGTGGTCTTACGTGGTGAAATAACAATAAATTCTTTATACTTTTTTTTTGTGCATTCTAGTAATTTACTTAGTGTTTTGAAAGGAAAATATAAAATATATTTTATATTTGAAAATGTATCAATTAAATTACATACAAGAATATATTTTATGTTTTTAATAAATCCAAGAACATTTATAAATAAAATTACTAATAATTCTGTGTTTAACTTTTTTACAAAAAATTCGAACCACGAAAATATGGTATGGTACGATTGTTTGGATAAAATTGTTATGTTGAATAAGGGTAAGAAGTACTGTTAAATACCGAGCAAAATTATATCATTTAATCTTATCATCCGGACCGATTTCGTGGTGTTTTTATTTGTCCGTTATGATTTTTTTTAACGATTTAGTAAGTGAAAAAGAAGAAAGCAAATAAGTAGTATTTACTCGTAAGGCTAGGTTTAATTTGTATAAATAAATATTTCTTTACTAACATTTACTACCGAACATAGTTTATTCGTACATACCTTTCGTAGGGGCGTTATTACATTTTTAAATAAAATATTCGTAGTATCCACCAATACATTAAGCTATAAAGTGTTCTCATATTGAATATTGTTCGACAACTGATTTCAGATGCAA
The DNA here is from genome assembly GCA_951509635.1 of Eupeodes luniger. NCBI lineage: Eukaryota > Metazoa > Arthropoda > Insecta > Diptera > Syrphidae > Eupeodes > Eupeodes luniger. The sequence continues at coordinate 168,985,345 of OX608073.1, forward strand.
GTTTAACTTCTTATCTTTAATGTCCCTTTTAAAAGTATGTATACACATTAGGGTGCATTTTTTTGGTGACTATTTAATTTTGCAGGTCGCATGGTGAAATTTGTTGAAATGTAAAAAAAAAACAATTCCCTTTATATTTGAGCCCTTAAAATTAATATTTAGTATAAGCCACGGCGTTTAAAGTTTGTCCATATAAAATATATGTACACTGGATTTTTTTTTTAATTTCTAAAGCTCCGCTATTTTTTATAGTATCCTCTCGCCCAGTTAAAGTTTTTTCTTTCTTAAATTTGAACGCTTTACAAAAGTGTTTTCTACGTAAAGGCCACGAAAGCGTTTTTTATATTTCTACCATTATTTCGAAAATGGAAAGAAAACCAGTAACAAATTTGGAACAATATTTTATAGCAAATTTAATTTCCTATAAAAATGTCCTTAACACAATGGAAGAACTTCCAGCAGCCTTGTTTTATTTTCCGCGTGATACAGATCAGATCATTTATTTATTTGCATTACCACAACGAAGCAAAATCCTGCTTTTGTGATCTATTTCGCACCAGGTGACATTTTGTCTTGTAAAGTTTGGTATAACTTTCAATTATTTCAATAAAAACAGTACATATTTCCACATTACCATTTAAATTTAACTGTAAAATAAATATTTTTTGATAACCTTGTCTGACCCTTTTTTACCGTTATTTTAACGGTTTATGCTCTAGTGAAATAGCCAGCTGCATTCCTCCCCTTAAACAGTTCAACCGTAATACTCGCGCTTCTAGGAATGCTCATCAGTATACCCTTGAGTCCAACTTCGGCCGTACTATCAAATACAAAGATTCGTTCTTTAGCCGTACTACGCGAATGTGGAATGCCTTACCACACTCTGTTTTTCCTAGTCTTTGCAATATTCAGATATTCAAAACCATTGTGCAACGATATCTCCTTTCAAACCTTCTCTCCTCTTCCTAGTGCTCACACTGTGTCTGCATAATAAGCTGCATAATAAGGGTAGTAATATCCCCTTGAGTGTGTGTTTATTATAAAAAAAAAACAACAAAAATAATAATATCTATTTATTTATTATATAAAAACATTATTTCATGAAATTAAAATGAATAAGGGCAAACAAATTTGTATGTGGCAAAATACATAGGTATCATTTTTCCCTAAAAAAGAACAAAAAAGTACCCTTAAAACTAATTATCAAAAGGCAACTCCACTGTAAACGTGCAATAATATAATTTAAATATGATGATGTGAGCTGTTTTATTGTCTTGACTTGACCTGGAAAAGATCATTGTGATAATAAAACGTGGCTAATATTGACGGCTCCAATTTTCAGGAAATTGTTTTTTTTCTTTTTGACATTGCGAACAATTTTCCATTTTTGGAACCTGAAAAACAGTCGCCCATAAAAATATGCACCCTAAAAATAAAAATATGCACCCTAATATGCAAACATACATAATTTTCTGAAAACATTTTCGCGAAGATAATCTCAACAATCCATATCAAACAATATATATAATAGCCACAGATAACCTATAGCTTGTTGTAGTCTTAAAGTATGATAACTTCTAGTTTTAATGAGTCATTTCATAGAGATTTATTTATTTAAACTATCAAGAAAGTAAAAATACGCTTAGTTGAATTTTTATGAAAAAATTACAAAAAAAGAAACATAGCTTAGTCTGACATTAGAAAATGGAATGGTTCTGTTTGCAGTTATCTATGCAATTCACAAAAGCGGAAATCCAAACCTACATGAGAATTACAGCAACATTTTTGTTCTAAACAGTTTAAGGAAGATTCTTACGACAAATATTCTACGATAGGCTTACAAAATGGATCTAAGACAGAAATCTTCTAAGAATGTTTCAAGTCGGTTTTCAGTCGGGTTTCTTAACGATATTCACATTGACAAGTATTGCTAGAAAGTCAACCGAAAAAAATATACGCTTGCTTCGTCGAGTTCAAAGCAGCATTCGACAAGATAAATAGACAAGATTTGATGTATAAGCTCTCAACGCTTCCCACGTAAATTCTTAATGATTTAGTTTAAGTTTCTTATTTCATTGATTTCGTATTTCTCAAAATGGTTTGAAACATTGTAAGGTGTTCCTTAAGGCTGCAATCTAAGTCCATTACTATTTGCTTTATTTACTGATGATATTTTTTATGTACTCGCAGGAGTAATGCCTTTTGCCGATATACATCTGCAATGGAAAGTCCTGCTTTACGCTGGTGATTTAGTATTACTGACTGACAACCCTTTTACTTGATGATGGTAGATTTACACTCAGCATATATGCAGAGCTACTTCTTTATCGTCCAAGAATACATATAGGAGCCTTAATCGCCAGTTGTTTTCAAAATTCTATTTCAGCAACGATTACTCTGTTGAAGCTTTAAGCTTCGTCTAGTTTGACCGGATACAGCAGTTCAAACCACCCTATTTCGTGTTTCAAATCACTTTAAAATTGAAAAAAAAATTTAATTTTTTGTTTTAAATACATTCAAAATTGTAAAACTTTGTATGTTTAAAATAATCTTGTCTTTTTGTGTTCAAATTACAAAATTGATAACCATTTGTGTGTTTAAATTATATTAAAATTGTTGTAACGCATTTTATTATTTAGAAGACATTGCATTAATAAAAATGTATATATTTGTATCTAATTTTATCTTATTCATTTTTTATTATTAATATGATTATTATATTTTTTATTATTAAATAGAATTGTTGATGCTAAACTTTGAATGATGTTTTTACATTCCCGTTGTCGTTGAAAATTATAAGAGTGAAAGGAGGTGCACCAGTGCCACTGCAATTATTCTTGGTTCTTTTATATGTCCTGCACTTTTATGTCACACTGGTGTGCGATAATAATTGAAACCAAAATTAACCAACATTTTTTTAACATTTTGAATAATTACACACAATTCTCCAATGCCAAATTCTAATATGAAATTTTATTTAAGTTTCAAATAGTAAATATAAGGAATAGCCAACATTCGCGAAACTAAATAGTTATAAAATTGACTGCATAGCGCCATCTTCATTTTAATAATTTAAAGCTGCCATTTTATTACTGACTTCTTTTTCGTTAGCAATCAAATTGTTGAAGGAAATTTGCTGGTCTTGCTAGGCAAAAGTGAATAAAGCACATCTAGTGTAAATAATAAACAAAACGCTAGTTTACTTAAACACGGCTGTTATAACACAAGTTTTATTTTAATGATGCAGAATTATTAATATCATTTGTGCTCTGCGCATGATAAAAAAATATTCCATAATTTCAATCACATAAACAACCCGCATAGTACCCGTGACATGATGGTTAGTTTGTTGGACTGTCAAGCGAGAGATCTTGGGTTCGATCCCTGCCTGTGCCACCTAAAGTTTTTTTCACGGGTACTGCCTCTTGCGAGGAATTGACAAATTCTCCAAGAGTAATTCTTGTCATGAAAAAGTGCTTTCTCAAAATAGCCGTTCGGATTCGACATATAAACTGTAGGTCCCCTCCATCCCTGCAATTACTCGCACACAGGAATGGTTGAGAGTTGTAAGTCACTAGGCCCTGGTTCTATACGGACTGTTGCGCCACCTAATTTAATTTTTTTAAACAACAATTAGTCTTCCCGTAAAATTGACAATATCTCAATTATATAACATCGTTCAGGAAAAATGCATTTATGACTAGTTGTTGTCAATTTCCCTTGATATACAGTGGTGGACAAGAATTTAGCATACTTATTTGATGAAATGAAAAATCTTGTATTTAAAAGTTTTTGTTGCACTAAAAGCTGCAAGCTCATTTTATTTATAAGCAATATGGTGGGATATATGTTTTTACCGAAAAGAATATTGTACAAGTTATACCTGCAAAAAAGGAATTGAAAAATTTGTTAAAACAACTTCTCTTATCTGGACATTTGTTTAGCACACTTTAAGTTTTAGATGGATAATTTTTAATGTATGCAACTTACCATTATGGAGGATTCAGTATTTGGTAGGGAATCCTTTGTTTTTTTATGAGTGCACTGATTCTTCTAGGCAAACTTTCAACCAAAGCCACACTTCGTTGTCTTGGAAAGCTATACCATGCATCTTGAATGAACTGCCATAATTCTTGCAAATTTTTCGGCTTCCTTTTTTCATTTTGATGCTCCACATCATTCCACAAATTTTCGATCGGGTTAAGATCGGGTGATTGCGCTGGCTGAGCAATTCTTCACAAGTTGTGATGTGTGCTTAGGGTCATTATCAGGCATAAATCTCCATAGAAGTGCTAAATTTTCTTCCGAAAATAGTATCATAATGTGTACCAGGATACTTTTGTACACATGTTGGTCCATTTTTGTGTCAATTTTTACTATAGGGCCAACACCATGCCAGGAAAATGCAGCCCAGACCATAGCATTCCCACCACCATGTTTGACTGTTTTAACAGTATATCGATAATGGTGTTGCATATTTTGTGGACGCCATACATACCTTTTGCCATCTGAACCAAACCGACAGAATTTGGATTCGTCGCTCCAAAGCACGTTTTTCCAAAAACTAAGTGGTTTGTTCAAATTTGTTTTTGCAAACTCTAATCTGGCTTTCAAGTTTTTTTTTTTTTTGAAACGAGTGGCTTTCGTTGGGCAACGCAACCACGTACATTTTTTGTATTTAATCGGCGTCTTACCGTCCTTGATGATATTTTTACATCATAATTTTCTCTTTCAGTTCGTTGCGGATGGCACTGGAGCTCTGAAACGGATCCTTGGCTGACAAACTATAAATTACTTTGTTTTCTTTTGGTGTGGTCTTCCTTTTACGAGGACATTGCTCCATGTTTTGAATGGTTACAAATTCTTCAAAATGCCGAAATGCGTTGTAAACCATTTTTCTGGAGCACTCCAACAGCCTAGATATGCCAGAAACTGTCCTTCCCTTGTCTTTCATCTGCAAAATTATTTTTCGTTTATCTTCTGAGTACCATTGTCCTTTTGCCATGACTATTTAAGTACATTTTGATTTATTTAATAAGTTGATATTAGAAAAATACCGGATTACCTCAAAAAGTGCACTTTTGTTCAACTAAACGGATTAAAAAATGTATTAGGACTAAAATGTGCTAAATTTATGTCCAGCTAAAAATAGTTTAAATTTCAAACTTATGCAGTTTTCTCAAAACGAAAATAAATGTATTTATTTAGAGTAACAGTTTTGGTTTTTAATATGGTTGTCAATGACTACATGAAATTAAAAGTTGCTTAGAACAAAACTTATACACTTAAGGGCAAGTATTGATAAGTCCCTCCTTTCAAAGGCTCAACACGCCTACAACAAAGGGAAATCAGTTGAAACAGCTCTACACAATATAGTACGTACAATCGAATATTCCCTCCATCATAAAGAGTACACCTTAGTTGCCTTCCTAGATATAGAAGGTGCATTTAACAATGTCGACACATCTGCAATTGCACGTGTATTGACATCTCTGAAGGTAGATAAGTCGATCAGCGAATTGATTAATCAGATGCTGATAGGCAGGATTATCAATTCAAAACTGGGCGATTTTGCTGCACAAAGGGGTGTAAGCAGAGGTACGCGACAAGGTGGTGTCCTATCCCCTCTCATCTGGAACTTAGTAATAAATGAATTACTAATTACTCTAGAAAGAGAGGGATACAGAGTGTTTGCTTATGCGGACGATGTTGCTATTGCAGTAACGGGTAAAACATCCCAATATACTAAAAGAACTCTTACAAAACGCTTTAAATAAGCTCACCAGATGGGCAAATCAGTGTGGACTAGGCGTTAACCCACAAAAAACCGACCTTGTCCTCTTCACAAGGAAATACAAAGTCCCACTCATTGACCCTCCCCTCATAAACGGTGTACCACTTAAATTCTCTGAAAAAGCAAAATACTTAGGTCTCATTTTGGATAAGAAATTAAATTTGGAAACCTAATATTCAAGAGAGAATAAACAAGGCCACAGTAGCCCTGTTCTCCTGTAAAAAGGCCATTGGTAATAAATGGGGCCTACAGCCTCGCATTACACACTGGCTATATATCTCGGTTATAAGGCCGATCCTTACTTTTGGAGTAGCAGTATGGTGGACGGCGCTAGATACAGCGACAAATCGCGATAAACTCAGCAAAGTCCAACGAACAGCCTGCCTGTGTATGGGAGGAGCATTTCGCTCTACCCCCTCCGCCTCACTTGATGTTCTGTTCCATCTAATACCGCTGGACATTTTCAGCAAGCAAACGGCCGCTAATACAGCCATAAGGCTTCAAGCCTCCTCTCTGTGGATCAATAATGGAATTGGCAACACCACTATTTTGAACTCGTTCAGAACTATAAACAGTAATATTGACTACACCATACCCCATCTTCAGTTTAATAACTATAGCTTCAAAGAGACTATACCTCCCAGGTCTTCTTGGGAGAATACATCATTTTTGAACGATGATCCTATAAACTTTTATACAGACGGATCAAAAACGGAGGATGGGGTTGGTGGAGGCGTATACTCAGATAGCCTAAACTTAAGTCTCTCCTTTCGTCTACCCGATCATTGTAGCGTGTTCCAAGCTGAAATCCTGGCTATAAAAGAAGTCCTATCCTGGCTTAGAAAAAACGTTATATCAACTAATGATATACGCATCTTCTCGGATAGCCAAGCTGCGTTAAAGTCCCTAGACTCTGTCTCCACTAACTCACTGTCGATCATCTCTTGCGGAGATGGCTACACAGTTCAACATTCACCTTTTTTGGGTGCCGGGCCATAGAGTTATTCCAGGAAATTGCAAAGCTGACGAACTTGCAAAAAGCGGAACAAATTTACCTCTGCTGGCTCACAATGCTAGCATAGGTATCCCCTTAGCTACATGTAAACTCATGCTAAAGCAAGATACCATAGAGAAAACAAACTTCAGCTGGAATAACACCACCATCTGTTTAGCGACAAAACTAATTTGGCCTAATCTTATTGCCAGGCGCTCAAAACAATTAATCTCTCTGAGTAGATTGCACATTAGCTACGTTATAGGTGTCCTGACTGGACACTGCTTAATAGGAAGGCATGCTATTCGACTTGGAGCCCCTACAAATGATTTTTGTAGGAGTTGCATGGACGAAGAAGAAGAAGAGACAATTTCTCATCTTCTGTGCACATGCTTTATCACAAAGACGTAGAATCCACCTTGGAGACTACTATTTCAACGATACCAGCGATCTAAAAAATTCTAACATTATTTGTCTCCTACGCTTCATTCGAAGCTCCAATTGGTTCAACGAGTTAAGCTGATCAACTGATCCATGTGGTATCACAACGCACCATATTTTGGTCTAAGTGTGTTGGACTTCCCAACCAACAGCCACTTTAACCTAACCTAACCTATCTTCTTCAAGTGTGCTAAATTTTTGTCCACCACTGTATATAATTAAATATATTTTTCATTTATTTTGATGATATTAAATTTAAAACCTTAAACACGTTACTTGTTAACTCGAATATAAATATTGTTTGTACAATGGAATTTCTTTTGAACATCTTATAGGTAATAGTCTAAGTAGCGTTGCTGTATATAAATTACTAGATTAGTTTACTGCCTTTATTATAAATACAATATTTCTAAAAAAAAATATTATTACATAATTTTCTTTATAGGTGGTAGATGATTCTTCTATCATATTTATGATTCGTAACGCAACAGAACAAAGAGCTCAGTACTCCTGTAAATGTCATGACAAAGGAGTGTATATAACTAATATTTTTGTTGGTAAGATTATTATATCTTGCATAACTTTCTTAAACTAAATTTTCTGTTTTATAAACAGGAACACCGCCCACCAACGTTTCAGATTTTCAGTGTCTTGGTTATGATTTTTCATTTATGACGTGTAACTTTACTGTTCCACAGAATAAAATTTACACGGACTACAAATTAAAATTTTCATCAAGTTCTCCAGTAAGTAAAATATACATATGAGGAACATTATTTATTGTGTCACTACTATCGTTTTAACTGTGAAATATTATTTGTTACCATTAACTTTTAAATCTGTCAATGTTTTAATTGGTTATTTTTAAGAATTTTCAACAATTTATAAGCTCATTAACATCTAACCAATTTATACGCTGAACTAGGAGTTTTTTACTAAGTTGTCTTACTTGCTCTAATTTATTAATTATCACATATTTTATATAACACTTAATGCAATAATTAGTTGATCAGCTTTCAATCCAGTTTTATTTTTATAAAAATCAAACCTACATTGTATAACTTTAATAGAAAAAACTCAATGTTATAATCGAGCTAAGTTAAAAAAACTTTCATTCATTATTTCACTCGACTAATTCTTAACTACATAATATTTATTTATTTTGTATACTATTTTTGTTTGTAATGTAGTAAAATATAATTAACTAACACGTTTTTTATTTTTATATCTTGTTTGCATGGCTTAATCTTTACCTAACTACTTTTACAATTAAAATTCCCTACTAACTTTTAATAACAAAATGCATGGAAAACTTACGCTTAATACGAATTCTATATAACAAAGTACCGAGTATGTAAGCGGCTAAATGACAGAAGGTTATGCCAAAATAAATATTTGCAGGACTACATTTATACATGCAACCTTGAAAATGGGCTTCAACCATCTGAAAGGATTTGTAATATTACCATGGACAACAATAATTACAGAATTGTTTATCAATATTACAACTTTGAACTAACTGCAAGCAACTCACTTGGTACTCTTACTCAGTCTATAATGATTGACCAGTATAACAGAAGTAAGTTTTAATTAAGTATTTCTATACATGTATTTGTATATATATTTTATTTGAATTTATAATATAGTTGTACCAGCAAGGCCCTTAGTCGAAGTTGGAAATTTAACAACAAACTCTGTCACTTTGTATTGGATGGTGAACAAATTCAGTCAGTATACTCACACAGATGGCTTGCAATACGAGATCCGCTTACGTCCTGAAAAGTTTGACTGGTTTTACATAAACACCAACACAGTATTACAGAAAAACAAAGAGCACTATAAAGCTGAAATAAATAATTTACAATATCCTTATCGTCGATATGAATTTATTGTTCGTGTGAAGACTGTTAGAGCAAACAATAGTGACGAAACAATGTGGAGTGAGCCATTTGAAGGTGTTTTCTATACAAAGCCAAGACGACCAGAACGCGCACCTGATATGGATGTCGGCAGTTTTTATATTGATCCTACTGAACAAAACATACGTATATATTGGCAACAGTTAGCAGAATATGAAGAAAATGGACCGGACTTTTTATATAACATAACTGAAGTCCAACGTGATGGAAAATTGATGTGAGTCTTTTATTTTGCTCACTAGTAAAAACCCTTAGAAAAATTTACATTTTTAAATTATTTAAACGTAATAATGGCTTTGGGAAAATATTTCCAAAACCATTGTGTTACAAGTACTTCACGAAAAAAACTTTCTTACTGTACTAAAAAAAAAACATTACAAGTATTCCATAAAAGAGCTATACATTTTCTTTGAATTTGTCTTTCGTCTCAATTTCGATTTCTTCAGTCGTAAAATTAAAAACTACTCTTAAATAATACGTAATGTTTATATATTTTACCGAAATAAATGCTCCAGTGTGATCATATTTGAATTTTTAAATTCGTGTGGACAAAAAGCCAATAGAGGAATTTTGAGTGACTTTTGACACACTAGAATAACTACCGCTTCGATCATTAAATTTCATGAATTATTTATTTGCACCTTAAACACTATCTTTCCCAGTCCATAAGTATGAATTGTTAACTTTGTTTTATTTTTAATACAAATTTCTATCTAAATCATATTATTGATTTCCTTTATATACGTAACCATAATTTTATTTCGATTTTAGTAATGTCCAACCCTTTCAAAGAGATTCAACATCAGCAACATATGAATGGAAAAGAACATCGTATTACCAATTTAAATTACAAAGTCAGAACCAAGTAGGGAAGTCTTTGAATACAAGTATTTTAGAGGTTCATCCAACTTCTAAAAGATCCCAGCAAATCGAACAAATACAAGTGATAACAAAAGTATATCATAACCAAACTTACACTATTACATGGAGACAACCATCTGACATGGATAGCTTGAAAAATTTTACTCTTTTCTGGTGCATTTCGAAAATGGAGTCACAAAGTCAATGCAAGGTAAATAATTTTATCAAATAAATACTATTCTTAATTAATGTATACTCCTTTCTAGGGTACAATAAATTTTAAACACTTTGACAAGCTTACTACTAACCACACCACAGAACCACAAAATCATACACTTAATTTTGCTGTTTCCGCAAATTATGAAACATATAGTACGGGTATGATGTGGGCTATGTGTACCGCTGATGGTGCAACAGATTTAACTAAAATGGACCCAGAAACAAGTCCAATTTCATCTAATAGTATTAAAATTCAATGGAGTACTGAATGTTTGTATATGGCTATTTTAGAAGGGTATAATTTAACTTATTGTAAAGTTGAAAATCATGTTCCTGAAATAATTGGGGACTGTATTAATAGCGAAAAAACAATAAGCATATCTAAGCTAGCCAAAGAATATATAATAACTGATTTGGACCCATTTACCACTTATAAAATATCAATTTTGATGTATTCGAAACTTAAAATTGGACCCATGAGTAATCCTGTTATGGAAACTACCACAGAAGATGGTAACATTGAAATTCAAATATAAATAAATAACTTAATTTCTCAAACAAATATTATTTCTCAACAGCACCTAGTCCTCCAAGGAAGCTTAAAAAGTATAATGTCACAAGTGATTCAGTTACTCTTTTGTGGCTCCCACCTAAGTACAGTAACGGAAATCTTCGGTATTATACTGTGTGGTAAGAAAATATGAGTTTTTTTTTTAATAAAATAAGTGGTGTGGTTTTATATTATTTTTTCTACATTTTAGGTACAAAAATGAAGGTACTATAGTCAACAGTACTTCTAACGATAATGGAAGTGAAATAACTTTTCAACTTGGGGACCTGAGCAGTTATTCGGACTACAAAGTTTATGTTACTGCACATACAGTTAAAAGTTCGGGACCAAGTAATGATATACACTTCAAAACATTAATCGGAAGTAAGTTCCATAGTTTAGATTTAATAAAATGTAATTTAAGTGTCTTCTACCACTCCGATTACACAAGTAACATTTTTGCAAGTTTCCGTTGTTATAAAGCCTACCCCACTGAAGAAAACCGAAATAAGTTTAAACAATTTAGAAAGACATGTAACGGACATATTCGACGAACCAAATTTTTGCATGACCAGAAAATACGTCAAAAAATACTACAATGTCACAAAGGTAAAAACGTACGAAACACCACGTCATCCTCGGTTCCAACGCTCGTGCACAAGGACACTCCCTATGTAAGTTCGATTGATAAAGCCAATTTGCTTGCAGCGCAGTTTGCTGTTAATTCGACGCTACCAGACAGTGTGCACTCGCTAATACAGTACACGTTTTGGAGTCTAAACTCAACGCCCTCGAGCAAAAACAAAAGCAATTTGCAGTTGATATTGTTGAATTACCCGATGTGAGTAATGCGAATGCAAGGGATAAAGTCATTCAACTCATTACGAGTGGTGTGGGTGTGCAAATAGATCAACATGACATCGAAACCTGTTTTGTTAAGAATCTAAAAGCTAAGCCAATTGCCGATAACAGTTCCCCTGCTACTGCTAGCTCCTCGTCTAATATCGTTTGCGTCAAGTTCACTTCTCTCTCGTGTAAGATGATGTTGATGCATAAGCTGCGGAAAGACAAAATACACTTGCAGGCGAATATATTTGGCGACAACAACAATAAAGCTCGTATATACATAAATGATTGTCTCACAACGTTCACAAGATCTCTCTTCATAAGGCAAATTTATTAAAGCGACAAAAAAAATGCAAATATGTCTGGATAAGGGACTCAACTGTTCTTATAAGAAGGAACGAAGGCGATAATGTTATTAAGATAAAAAGTTATGAGGATTTTATAAAGAATAATTTTGTTTTTAATTCTCAAATTTATTAATAAATATGGTATCTAATAATAATGCAAATAATTCTTTATCATATCCTCATAATTATAATTATAATTTTAATTTAAGTATTACTAGTTTTTCCTCTGTAAATAATGGCTTAGTGAACTGCTTTTGCATTGATCGTCCTAATAGTAAATTATGTTCAGGTTTATCAGTAATTCATCAAAATATTCGCAGTTTACGCAAAAATGTTGATACATTTCTTGCTCATCTCGCATCTTTAGATCATTTACCAGATTTCATATTCGTGTCTGAAATATGGATTTATGAATTTGAAATTCCTAAATTTAGTATTCCCGGATTTTCTTTCGCTGCTGCTTGCAATGATTCTTATGCGGCTGGTGGGGTTGCGGTTTTTTATACAAGAGATATTTTATGTGAAGTTTAGAAGCCTGACTTTATAAGTGCTGATTTGATTTGTTTAATTTTTGTAGTTTCTAGTGTTCCTTACTTTTTTGTCGGTGTGTATAGAGTACATCATTACACTATTAAATCTTTTGTGGATGAATTCTCTAGGTTTTTGGATAATCATAATTGCAAAAATGTAGTTCTTTTAGGTGACTTTAACATTGATATTTTGTCTAACACATCCGATGCTGATTATTTTCTTGCTGTCCTTTCGTCCTTCGGTTTTATATCTTTGATAAATAAACCCACTAGAGGGCCATCTTGTTTAGACCATATATTTTTAAGACTACACAGGAATAATGATATGTGTTACAAAACGGAAGTTTTTGAACTCGGAATAACTGATCACAGTCTAACCAGCTTACATTTTAAGTGTACTGTAACTATAATAAAACAGAGACGCAAATTCTTTTCAAAAAATTAACTTTGTTGCTCTCAAATCGGCATTTACTTTTGAATTTTTGGGATGAAGTTTATAATGCTAGTGAGCCATCAGCTGCTTTTGATATATTTCTTAAAAAAACTTCATTTCCTAATTTCAAACAACAGTCAAGTTGTCAATATTAATAATACTAAGTTATGTAGACTAAAACAGTGGAAAAAAATTAAAAAAATTAAAAAAAAGAAAAAACTAATTATATGTCAAAGTTAAAAAAACATCCTAATAACATAAGACTCAAAAACTGTTTTCAGAATCTTTGTAAGGAACTTAAAACTGAAATCCCGCTGTGCAGAGATAATTATTTTAAGAGTAGACTTTTTCAAAATGCAGGCAACTCTAAGAAGGAATGGGAAGTTGTTAATGAAATTTTAAATAAAAATAAGCAAAATGTTGACATTTCATTAAAAAATGGTGACACTTTAATAAGTCGTCCTTCGACAGTTGCTTATTTATTCAATGAGTATTTTTCTAATATAACTCAAAACATTGATTTGTCTCCAATTTCTAGGTAATGTAAATGTGCCGACTTTATTGTCGAAGAATCATTTTGTCCAAACAGTTTTTTCTTTGAGAATTTTTCCTCCATGGAAATTCACAAAATTATATTGTCTCTCAAAATGTCAAACTCATCATCTAATGATATGATTTCTGCTAAGACCTTGAAAAATATTTCATTCTACATTTCTGATGTTTTGAGTTACATTTTTAATCTAAGCATTACAAATGGAATTTTTCCTGATTCTCTTAAGCTAGCAATTGTTATTCCTTTGCATAAAAAAGGTGAAACTACTAATTGTAGCAACTATAGACCTATTTCTCTTTTGTCTGTTTTTTCAAAAGTGTTTGAAAAAGGTATTAAAATACGAATGCTGTCATTTTTAAAAAAAAAAATAATTTTTTTAACAATTCGCAATATGGTTTTAGAAAAGGAAGATCCACAGAAGACGCAGTTTTAAAACTTTGTGGTGAACTTTATAGTAGTTTAAATGACACTGAAATTGCGTCTTCCTTATTCATAGATATAACTAAGGCTTTTGATATGGTCGACCATACTCTGTTACTGGATAAGCTTTTTAATGCAGGATTTCGTGGGTTTATCAGTGATTGGTTTGGTTCTTACCTTAAAAATCGTAAGCAAAAAGTTAAGATCAATGGTATTTTGAGTACTGAAAGATATTTAAGCCTAGGCGTTCCACAAGGTTCTGTATTAGGCCCGTTATTGTTTTTAATTTATGTAAATTCGATTTTTGCACAAAATTTCATTGGAAAAATTACAGCTTTCGCTGATGACACTGCCTTATCGTACTCCTCCAAAAACTATTTTAATTTATTTGTTTCTGTAAACAATGACTTGAATGGTTTTTTCATCATAAGTTAAAAATTAGTGATAAAACAAAATTCATGATATTTAACCTTTCAGGTTCAATCTGTGAAGATGTTGTGTTCTGATATCATTTCCCAAGTTGTTCTAGGTATCACTTGAAAAATTTCTGCGAACATAATTTTGTTTCAAAAACATATAGTTGTTCTTCTGATTGTTCTGGCTGTTTCAATATTGAGCGTGTTGATTCTTTTAAATATTTAGGAATCATATTGGACAACAGGTTAAGCTGGAAAGATCACACTACTTCCTTGACTCAATACTTTAATATTGTTTTAAGACATCTACCATCTGAGCCTTTATTGTAGCCAACCTGCCCTAAAAATAGTTTATAATGGTCTATTTAATTCAAGGCTGCAGTACGGGTTTTCTTGTCGGGGTGGTACTAAATAAAATAAAATTCGAATTTTGTGTAAAGTCAACCGCAGAACTCACAGTTTTGAGCTGTTTAAAAACCTTGAGATTTTGCCTCTAAAGCATTTGTACATCTACAAAGTTTTAAAAATATTTTTTGATTGTTCTGGGTATTCTACTTTGAGACTATACAACTCTCATAATTTACGTGTAAAAAACCTTAATCTTGTTACTATACCCAATATAAGAAAAACACACTTTTCTCTTTTCTATAAAGTAACCGCTCCCCGTTTGTTTAATAATTTGCCTGAAAGCTTAAGATGCGAGAGAGTAAAATCTGTATTCTTAAAAAATATTAAATCTTTGCTATTTAATTTAAACCATAATGAAATTGATACATTTGTAAATATTATAGTTTGATATTAATTCACAAATACTGTACAGATAAACATACATACAAACACTGTTATTATTGTTAACTTTTATTTTTTATTTTTGAATTCTTTAATTTTTCATTTTATAAACGTTTATATATTGATCCCCATCAAAATGATAATATTTAATGAATTTCAAACTTAATGGTGCATTCGCCTCTTGCCTTTTGGTAATTGAATGCTCCTAACTATTTCGTATTACTAACTAAGCTCCATTTAGTTTTTTATGCATTTTTTTCATGATACACACAAAATATTGTTAGCTTAAGGTTGTAATGAAATAAAGTTATAAAAAAAAAAGTGTCATGAGTCCTCCTGTTCTTGGGAGCGTAAACGATTTTATGGGACGGATCTTCTTTCGCACTCGTACAGTTGCAAGAGTACTGAAAGACCTTGACATAAACAAATCCGCTGACCCAGATAGTATTCACCTATTGTTCTGAGGAGGCTGGCAAAACCACTGCGTAAGCTTTTCCATCTTTCCTACTCCAAAGGACTCTTTCCGAGAGGATGGAAAACAGCATTTGTCCAGTCTGTCCCTAAAAAAGGCGTATCCTCCTCCAACTACCGTCCAATAGCACTCACGTCCCTTCTTTTCAGGTCATGGAAGCGCTGACCAATTATCAGCTTAAGAAATATCTCGAAGAACGGAAGCTTCTGAATGACCGGCAGTATTGCTTTCGTAGCAATGTTTATCTCACCGAACAGTGGAACAAATCTTTACATTGTTTTGGAGAAAGTAAGAGTAATGCACTTGACATTTCAAAGGCATTTTATAGAATTTGGCACCAAGCACTCTTATCGAAAATGCGTGCTTTTGGTATTCATGAATCTCTTCTTCGTTGGATTAAAAATTATCTTTCTAACCGTTCAATACAGGTTGTATTGGATGGTTTCAAGTTTGAAATTCATAAAATAAATGCTTTTCCCAGGGCTCCGTTTTGTCTCCGACTCTCTTCATAAACGATCCCTTGTCTATCACTTCTAATCCATTAAACTGTTTTGCTGACGACAGTACTCTCAACTTTTCATATTCGTTTCTAGATTCACATCCTTGTCCTTCGGATGTGGAACTTCAATGGCAGCGTATGACAGCATTGTCCAATGGGGAATTATAAGCCTTTCGTTCTACCAATATTTTTATACACAGTGTTATGTCGAATTAGCCATCCCCCCTCAAATAATTCAGCCGTAATACTCGTACTTCTTAGAATGCACATCAGTTTAACCTTGAGCTAAATAGAGATTCCTTTTTTAACCGCATATCGAGAATGTGGAATGCTTTACCCAACTCTTTTTTTCCCTATCATTTTGATGTTCAAAACTTTAAGACCAATGTGCACCGGTATCTCCTCTTTAATCCTTCCCTATTTTCCTAAAGCTCGTACTGTGTTTAAACCGTAAAAATGTCAAGGGTATTAATAACTCCTTGCGTGCCCGTAAGTTATAAAAAAAAAAGACGTAAAAATGACGAAAAGAAAAAAATGATATAAATTTAGTTTCATTATAGGTTTAAATCATTATCCTAATAAAATATTTTTAAGAAGAAGTTTGTAAATGTATTCTACTTAATTAGTGATATGAGAAAATGTGTGATGGAAACAAAGTTCCGATAATGGGCGCTCACAAGATATTAAAATTAGTTGTTAGGACAAAGTTTTCACTGAATTTCTTTTTATTTACAATATTAATCTTGAAAATTAAAGAAAGAGAAAAACATGCATAAAGTATTTTTTTTTATATATTTAACTTAAAAGTAATTTTTTTTGTATTTCTTTTATTTCAGTACCGTCGCCCCCACTTTCATTTAATATGAACCGGAATGATAAAGAGCTTGTTTTTCATTGGTCGCCACCAAAATTACCATCAGGTCGTGTTGAATTTTATGAAGTTCGTGTTACAGTTCACAAGAATAATGAGAGTGAAACTTTGAAAAAATCTCGTGTTGTCGGTCATTTTTGCAAAATGAACATTCCATGCTATGATCCTAACAACTCATATATTTTTGATGTGCGAGCTGTAAACCTAGCTGAAAAAAACGAAGTTGATTACCATACATTTTCAAAGCGTGATACATCATATTTAAGTATCCTACATCAAGGTGGAGCTAAAAAACGGCGTCATTCAAATGCAGAAATCAACGCTTCTATTGGCACTCTCTATCAAATCCATGAAACCGACAAAATCAGTCGTCACCGTCATGAACGTGAAAACTTGAATCTAATCCAAACAACAGAGCCACCGTATGTAACAGAAGACGAAAGTGATGAAGATTTTATTTGTATTGGTGGTGAAAAAGAAACCCTTAAAATTCTAAGGCAATATAAGGATTCAAGTCAATATAAACTATTCTATTCACCTTGGCAAAATGGTCCAATTTTTTCATGTAGTGAGACAAAATTTAGTAAGTTGACAATGCTTGCATTGGTTGTAATTGTCGTCACTATGGCATTGTTAGCTGCTGTATACTATGCTCGAAAAAAATACAACAAAATGAGCAACATAAGCCTTGTGATACCAGAAGGTCTTGATGACAACATCAATGTTTCAAAGGGTGTCGACAATAAAATTGAAAGAGATGAAATAATACGCAGTGATGAGTTATTTTACGAAAAAGAAAATCATCGTTTACTTTCAAAAGTTGGAAATGATTCTGGTTTCTTAAATAGCGTGCATTGTCTAGACAAAAGTAGTGCTTATGTTTGTTCGGATCTTCAAGACAGCGAAAAAAGTTCTCAAAGTACTGATTCAGTAGAATTGAATGATATAACAAGCTGTTCATACACCTCCTCACCTTCACATAGCCCGAATGCGAATATTAGAGAAATGTCTATACCTGAAGAGAGATCTAATCCACCTATACTACAACCTTCCGTCCAATTGCGACCCTCCGAAAATGGCTATATTAAGCCTATAATGATGAGTAATGGATATGTACAGCCGCATGCTTTTCAAAAGGTAAGTAGCATAGCAATTTTTTTCCTTGGTTTTTTTGTTATTCTTTTTCGATGTTTATTGAATAATGAACGTGTGGAATTTGAGATATAAAATAAATTATATGGTAATTTAAGACTACTCTATTTGTCTTGCTACTCTCATGCAATTTCATTGAATCTATTACAAGTGATCCGCCGCGCCGTCAAATTTACAAACGAGATTTGTTCAGTGCACGACCATTTGGTCTCTTTATTGTTTATGTAATAAATTTGAAGTATACTGTCTGGTATAGAAATGCTATGTATCATATGAAAGAAGTTTTCTTTTCGTTTTTTGGTCAACTATGTTCTAGTAGCTTAAATCATTAATGAATTAAAAAATACTTCTTAAACTTAAGTATTCATTTTAAATTTTATAAACTCTGAACTTTTCTATACAATTTATTTTATTTTTTCACTACTAGTTACAACCAAAAGAAACCCCCTCATTCAACGGCTACACATCTCTTGATGCAATGGGCAAACCAGTATTCCCTCAAGCATCTAGAACATCTTCTGCGCCAATTGCTGCAGAGAGTAATAGCTATGAAGTTGCTGTGCCGAAAAATGTTAACAACAAAGACATTGCGATACCACATCCAGTTAGTGGGAATATATGCGGATATGTAACACATAAACAACTCTCTGATTTTGGGCGTCTACAATAAGTTATTTTACTTCAACTAGGTATTAGGTTTTTTTCTTGAATAAGACTTATAGGTTTAAGAAAACGTTATATGTTTTTTATATAATTCTTACTAAAAATTAATTTTTTACTTTGATTTCGTCATCATATTAGCTTTATTGAATTAAATAAATGTCACTTTTTTATTTAATACATACAAAATCATTATAATATATATGGATGTATATAACTAAAAAAAATATAAATGATAAACAGAAAATGTGAACTAAAGTCGTCATTCCCGGAATCTATCATTAATCTTGAAAATGAAATATTAAAAAAAAACGCCATACTAAATCAAACATAATAGTTTAATTTCTATAAAAGCTCCTTATGTATTAATTTTAATTTTATTTCAATATTATAACTTAATTAATTTAACCAATTTAAATTCTTATTAATAAAAACTTCCTTGCAGTTACCTCAAAATATTGAAAATGGAATTCTAATTTTCGTAGAATGATGATAATATAATTTGTATAAACTGAAATCTAACTTCAATTATCTTTTGTTACAATTCTAGTATACTTTACATACAATTTTATAAAAATCATTTAAATTATATTTTATACCTAGATATACATTTCATATAAATAAAAAAAGTTGTTAAAATGTACTGGAATTTAGAAATACAAAAGGGAAAAAGACTAGCATTAATAATTTAACAAATACATTCTACCATATCATACAAAATTTAAATAACAGAAAAAAAAACTCTGTGCAACAAATTTAATTCAATTAATTTTATTTTATTTATATTTTAAGTCAGTATTTTATTTCTGTTTTAATCGCACGTCTTGAGATTAACTGTGCTTATTTTGGCAATATATAATAGTTGTTTATTAAGCAATAGTGTCACTTCTTTCAAAAACAACTTGGCATGTGCAACCATGAACAAGGCTTTATTAAATGATTTCAAGCACATTGGTTGATAAAATATCTCGATTGTTTAATTTCTCTTTTCCTGTACGGTATTCAACACACTCCTTATATTTTATATTGAATTAAAATCGAAAGGATGCTCTGGCTAAAACATAAGTATTTTTTATTATCGTTATTATGTTAGGAGATTTCCGCCCAAGAGATGTTCTTTCCTCAGAATGATACATGAATATGATACTCTCCATTATTGTTTCCACGTACTTCTTTTAATTCTAAAAAGAGACCATTATTTAAATACAAATCCTTTAATTATTGCAGACTTTGTGTAAAAGTTAATTACTATTAGATCAAAAAAAAAAAATTGTTTAATATTTGTACGAAAAACAAAGCAGTGTTTACGTTTGTGATGTTACAGAGGCTAGTGGCAATAGTACAATAACTTTTGAATACATTTTTCCAATTTGTTGGTAAAGATGCCCTAAGAAATAATAATTCAAGTTTTCCACCTCAAGTTCGAAACGGAACATAGTCAGAATCAAGAAAACCGCAAAATGTCTGTCTGTTGCTGATTTAAATCCAGAAAATCATTTCTGTTTACAAAAAGTGAACGAATTTATAGTAATAATAGTAATTGAGAATTTGCCATGCGGCGCGTACCGTAATGGCGTAGATTGGTCAAACACAAGAAGAAACAAATGGTTTAAAATGGGGATCTATGTATACATCCCTTGTGTAAGGTGAAGGGGTTAATTTGTCAGAAAAGTGTGTTGACATACAAAATCAGGCATTTAAAAAACAACGGCAACACCTATTTAATTCTGATATAACGTTTCCTAAAGCCAGAAACCATCCTTGAATAATATTTTTAAATTTATGTAGGTGCTTTTGTCCATAGTTTCATAAGGATGATATTTTAAAACTAAAGTTTAAAGAAAAAGAAACCTTCAATATATTTTATATATTTGGTTTTTAAATTGTATGTACTTATCAATTCTTGATCAAGTTCAAGAAACGAAATGTTTCAGTTTCTTAGAAATTTTACTGTTTATAGGCTTATCCGCATTCCAAATAGACCTTGCATCAAATCCTTTCGATTCAATTTTTTGCCAGGTGTTTTTGATGAAAGTCCAAGTTTTTGACCTAGAGCTATGAATACGACATGACCATAAATTCTCGAAATGTGCTCCTTTTTGGCGATTTTGACAATGTTGCGACTACCCTTATTTTACGAATTCAATCTAATTAAATTTACTTTGATTTGACCCTTGTGGTTGACCTTGTCTACCAGGTTTAAAAACACCAATAAGTAAAAAATCTTTTAGCCACAGGAATAGTTGAGAGTTGTAATTAACTAGGCCCTGGTTCTCAACAAGCTATTTCAATACCTAATATAGTTGTTTCTTCAAGTTGTAAGGGGTCTATCATCGCTGTTTAATTTGTATATTCTACCTACATATATACATATTTGCGTCAGAACTTCCAAATCATTGAAACGGAAAAATGTATGTGTACATATTTTTGTAGGGAATCAAATCGCATTTAGATCCATACAAAAATGTTTTACCGGTACAAAATTTTGTTTTTATTATCCTGGGCAATATTTTCGAGATTATATTCAAAAATAAAAATACTTTTATTGTTTTAACCAATCTAATGGATATAAAACATTTCTTAATATTCTATGGTATACAAAAATTACTTTGAACAATTTGGAAAGAATTTCACTTGACAAATTTGGCGCTGAGGCTAAAGTAGGTACCAATTACCTGCTAAATGGAGATTTTAAGACAAAAACAGGTTTCAAATTCGAAAAGACCATCCAATAAGAAGTAAAACTGCATCAGTATCTCATTTTCGATTAAAAGTGGATATTGTACAATTTAGCATTCCAATGACGATGTGTGAATTAGACTGATTTTTCGATTTCATTGTAAATATCTTTTTGTTTAGAGCTTTGTGAAATAATGCACTTGCACAATTTGCAGCTTTTTATATAGATCACTCATCACGTTTTTTCTTATTTTCCATTCCAATTTTATGACGGCTTTTTTGGTTCATAGTTTTATAACTTATAGTACGAGAGATAGCAACATATTTTTGGCGTTTATATCTAAATTTCTACATAGACGTTAACCTTGAACATAAGACGATACATGTGAGACCTAGAAAGTTTTTAAACAAAGTACATTAAAAAAAAAACGCAGATCTAGGTATAATTTTATGATGAAAAATAAAGTGCACCAGGGATCGCGGACATGCATGTAATAATGCGATCCTTGAAATCGTTGATCACTTTGGCGCACATCTCTATCTGTCGATTCTGGTTTAAATTCTTGTGTCAGCTGAATTTTATATGGATGCATATGAATCTCGTTTTTCAAAATGCGATTAAAAGGACATATATCTGGTTGCTATGAATGATGGTGAACAGACTTAAAAGTTTGGTACAATACTATAATTCAAATCATACAATCTCTCGTACTATTAAGAAATTGTTAATTCGCATGTTAAGAATAAGAACCAAATTGTATTCTACGCAAGTAAAATTGAAGGAATGATTCAAAATAGAAGACTATTAAATTATCTCATACACACATATTTCTTTTTTAATCTTCCACTTGCTTTCTTCCAAATTGTATTTGGTGTTGGGAGAACATTGAATCACCAGCAATTGCCCTTCGTTGGGAGTTAGCTCCTAATCTATGCATTTAAAAAAAAAAATTAAATCAATTATATTCGTAAACAAAATATAATAATAATTTATTTTGACATTTTTCACCTAACTGCACTAGTTCAATAGGTAGTGCAGATTAATCAGAACTAAAATACACTAGTTCAGCTCCATGAACGCTAGTCTGTAAGGCAGTCTTTTGTCTTAATGAACACCAAACATCTACCCGGAATAGTCCAGGTAGCTGGTTCCTGTTTTCAGCGGTTGTATTTATATAATGAGCGTGACTTTTTAAAAGAAAAAAGCACACTTAATAATGCACACTTTCAAAATTATAGACGATTTAATTAACAATCAAAGCTAAATCCTTTTTTTTTGATCCCCTATTGAAATTATCAGCTATAATATAGAACTTCAAGAGGTGAACATCTTTTTTAAAAAATATGCTTTAATTTAATAAATTATTTATTATATTACAAATTTACATCCAAAATTGCACAAAAGCAAAATAACACAAACAAGCAATCAACAGCTAGTTGAAATTTCAGTCAAATGGACGAATTTATTTAAACAATTGCAATATAATTTTTAAACGAGACAATGGTATATTCTCGTGATTACTTCGTATTTGGTTATAAACTCAACTGAATATTAATTCCTTGGAAGTACAATTAAAAAATTCCTGAAAGTATGAAATTAAATGATTTTCTTAAAAAAAATAGTTATAATAAAAATTGGTGTAAGTTAACGACTTTCAATGAAAATAAGTTAAATAACTGTCAATGTCCGTCAATTCTGTTGTATTAATGTAAAGGAAAAACACATTTAAATTAAAAAAATGTAAAGCATGGAAAACAACGATTTTTCTCTTTCTTTAAAATAATGTTGAAAAAAAAAAAAAAAAAAACATAAATTTAAAAACAAAATAAACAGTTAGAAAACATCGTAGCATGTACTTATTTACTTAAAGAAAACAAAACTTGTATTTATATAAAAACAAAACGAATTTATGAAAAAAATTATACAAATGAATATTTACGTATACTAAAGTGTCTTTAACTACTCTACTTAAAAGAAAGATTTCTCTAGTGTTTCTTAATAAACTTGGTATGAAAAACTGTTTTAAAAAATTAAAACAATATATATGTGTTGTATTATATTTAAGTTAAGAGTTTTTGAGCTTTTTTAAAAGTAATATTTCCTGTCAAATTTGCCTTAGTTTTTGTACAACATATTGTTATAAAAATAAAATAATAACCATTTAATTATTTATTATGATTGGTGCTTTTCAAATAATACGAAACTGATCGTGTGTTGGGATAAAAATGGTCTTTATAGTATTATTTTCATACTTTCCAATAGTCGTTAAATTTGATAAGACAATTCGATTTGAAGGCTATAGAAAAACAGGCAATAATATATATGAGACCTGGTCTATCTACTTCTTAAAAACGTCGTATATGAAAAGCTCGAAACAGATTAAAATAGCAATAGCAGCAGCTCCGTCAGCAGCTAACAACTCTTAGGACAGCAAATATTTTTGAAACACAATTCTCTCAAAAAACTAGCTTGATTCGGTCAGCCGGTCGTGAATTAATATTTTACTTTGCCGGGAGAAGTTTTTAAAAAATGTATTGGAATAATTTCTAAATTAATCTCAAACTGTTTTATTTTGGAACCAATCTATTCCGAGTGGGTTACGATTGAATACTTACGAACAAATATCCATCTTAAAATTGATTAAGTCAATGAAAATAATATCGAAAAAAGTGGTTGCTGTAATCTATGCGATAAACAAAGACGAATTGTTTTATACTTAATAACTAGCTGACCCGGTGAACTTCGTATTAACTTCATCGTTTTCTTAAAACCTTCGATTTGTGATGACTGTTTGCACTATATATTTTTGAAATGTTAAGATACTTACTAAACATTTCAAACAACTCAAAAGTGATTACACAAATTTGATATTTTTTTATTGATAGAAAACATGCATTTAATTAAAAGCTTGTTGGTAAACTTTATTTTTAGTTTGGTTTTTTTGAAGTATAAATAAATAGAGGCGATGGTTTTCCTTAACGCGAACACGCCACATACAACTGACCGTGTGAAAAACTCGGATATTCTAAAATAATTCCGCAAACATAAAAAGATTGGCCTTGTGATTTGTTTACGGCCATTGCGAAGGTCAAGTGCTCTAGAAACTGTAGTAGCCTGAAATCAAACGGCAACCGTTGGAATCATCGCGATACGTGGATTAAAACATTTTCTACTTTGTACTTCCCTTTGGTAATTGTTGCTTCGATGTCATTATTCATAAGCTTTTTCACAGTCGATCTCAATCCAATGCATAATCGAAGTTGATTGATGTTATACAAGGTGATTATAAAGGAACCTATTTTCAGTTGTAATTTATGAGATGGTAATAAGGGAAAGGTAGTACCCGTGGGGTGATGTTTAGTGCGAAGGACTCAGTCATTCTTTGACTTCCAGAAAGAAAACAAATGTGTACAAGTGATTGCTAGTTTATTTTAAATAAAAAATGCATTTGTAGGGTTTTTAAATTAAGAAGGCAGTAAGCCACAGTTTTTAATAACTATTCGGTAGCCTAGTGGAGGTGGCGTCCGAACAGAACCGTGGATAGGCGACTCCTGTACAATCGGGACGTCATGGCACAAGACGGAGCAGAGCTCCTTCGGTTCAGTAGGGCTGTGTCCGAACGGGACCGACCTGATAGGGTGAAGCAGGAGAACCAGTTTTGGTGGCTTCAATCGGCACTAGATAGTGGGTAGTCGGGATGGTGTTTTAAGCCTTGGCCGGCTTACTTACTTGTTTTATAGTTTTAGGGTTTAGTTTTAAGTAGAATAGGCATGGTGGCACAAAAAAAAAAATACAAAATACAAAAAAGAGACAAAGACAAAAAAAAAATAAAGAAAAAAAAATACATGGAATAAGAAAAAAAAGACCAAAATATGAAAAACAAAAAAATGTTAGATAGTAAGATTTGCTGCTGTGGTTGTTCTAGTTTTAAGTAGTTTATAGGTAGAATAGGTAGTTTTAGTTAGCTTTAAGTTTTATAATAAGGACCTTATTTTAAGTAGTTTTTAAGTAAAATAAAAAAGGATATTGATATTAGTTTTTTCTCAAATTTTCTAATAAATACAAAAATAAATAAAAGTTAATTGAAGTAAAATAGATCTTAGGGCCGAAAGGCATTAGTATTAAGTGTTATAGTTTAACTTAGAGTGTCCGTATGGGACCAGTAAGTTAGTTGTAAGTTAGGCTAGTTTTATGAATTTTTGTCTAGCTTTAAGATAGTTTTAAGAATGAATTAATAAAAATGAATTTAAAAAAAAAAAAGTGGCGTCCGAACACAGCTCCAAGGGTCGTGGGTTCGAATCCCGTGCGGAGTGCACCAAAAATCTTGAAGCTTTTTTTCACAATCGTGAAATCGTAGATTTTATAGATTGGGAAAAAAAAGCAAATGGAGAAGGAAAGGAAAGCAGGGGTATACAAGAAGAGAATCAACTGATGTAGGAACTGGAAACTAATCAGGCCGCCATCAGTAAATTTGAAGATAGCTTCAAAAAACTAAAGGAGGAAATGGAGCCACTCCTCAGCCAACTTAAGCTAAAGCAGTAAGCTCGCCGACAGCAAGAGGCAGCGCAACGGCAACTGCAACAAAAACAACAGCAGCAAAAACAACAGCAGCAACAACAACCACAGCAGCAGGTGCAGTGCTTCTCACTGGCCGAATACAATTTACTTAAAGGAGTGCTCAAACAGGCCACCGCTGAGTTCTTCAGCTACACGCCTAAAAGCGAAAAATTTAAGACGGTCCTTCTGAAGGGCATAAGTTCCTGCACGGAACCGGAGGCGCTCTTAGCTGAGCTCCGTGAAAAAGCCACTGATGATCTCGATTTTATCGGGGTCAAGCCTTTCACTACGGTGAAGTCCAGGCGAGAGGGTTATAGGCTGCCAATGTTCCTCGTAACATTATCGTCCCAAAGCAGTTTTGAGAGTGTGAAGAAAATCAAATCCCTCGACTTTCAAGCTGTGCAGTGGGACATATTAAAAAGGCACGACGACATTTTACAATGTACGAAGTTCCAGAGGTTTGGCCATGCCAAAGCCAACTGCAATATGCAGTTGCGCTGTGTCAGGTGCTCAGAAACCCACATCGAAGGAGAATGCAAGCTGGGGAACGAGCGGGTTGAGGATTTAACGCAGCTCAAGTGTGTCCTTTGTGGAAACCAAGGGCACCCGGCTAGCTATAGGGGTTGCGCTAAGGTCCAAGAAATGAAACAGAAACAGGCCAGTCAAAAAGCCGAAAGAAGTCGAACAGTTCGACAGGCTCCAATACAAAAATTCGTGGATCCCAAATTTTCCTACGCCCAAATGGTGTCAGGGAATGGGAATACGAGACAGGCTCCACCAACGGTTGCCCCAAAGGCCCCTGTGCCTAAGCCACCAGAGGTGCAGCCTGACATTGTAGCCTTGTTGTTGAGCATTCAAGGTCACTAACAGGGCTGCAGAGTCAGATAAAGGAGCAAGGCAAAAGGGTAGATCATCTCTACTCTTTGTTGCCTGGCCTGGCGCAATTTAGACCATAATGGGCGCGCTGCCGGAGATGTGTTTATGGCTAGCGAAACTAAGCTAAACCACAAACACAAATTGACTCATAAAAATTACAAATATCGTAAGAAGAGACCGGCCCGACTCCACTCAAGGGGGCGGTGTCGCTCTCTTTATACGAAAAGGTATTAATTATAAATTCATATACAACAATGAATTGCGAAATCTCAAGACACTAGAAGTTTGCATTGTATGCATCTCTCTCACTCAAGGGAAGCGGATGTATATGATTGCGGCTTATGCGGCTGGAGCTCCGCAGGTTACTTTGCTTCAGAACTCGAGATTCTTTTTAGGGAACTTGAACTGAGCTTGGAAGAAAACTATTTCATCTTGGCCGGTGAAAGTAGGTAATCACCCTCGAAACTGCTTACAGACAGTCGAGTACGACAGTGATCACTGTAGACTGGCTGCTGTAATGCAGATTCCGAACGAACGCGTGGAGTTGGAGGAATACGTTGCAACGCATTCTTACAATTACAGTAAGATGCGCTGGCCTCGTTTCACCAACGCCCTAGCGAGAGAACTTCGTTCGAGTGACATAGACCCACCAAACAACAGAAACCTGACAAATACAGAAATTGACCAACATTTACAACAGATGGACGAAACAATAATACGAACAATGGAACGGACAATACCAAAGTACAAAGAACGGGACCAAATCGACGCTTACAGAAACTCGACTATTGACGCACTACGTAGGCACAAGAGTGGCTTACTGACAAGACTCAAAAACTTGTACAGACGACTTACAGACCCACACGACTTGGAGGTTAGGACACTGAAGTCGTCAATAAAAAATGTCAATCTGTTGATTAAGGAGAACTACAGGTTATCAATTAATAAAGTACTGGGACCGCAAGATCCGGTCAGTTAATTCCAGTGACCCTAGGATGTTCCCTAAAATCAACAAGATATTCAGGAAAAAGGACTACAATTACCTTCCGTGTCTGAAACTCCAAAGAACTGAAGAGAACAGAGACGTACTCATGACAGCGCAAATAGATCCAGAAGATTAAGAAGCCAGCTTTGAGGATGACTTTTATATAATTGAAGATCCGAAGGAAAAGTGGAGGCGGTGGGAGCTGCTTTTCAGCAAGTGTACAAGGTGAATGTTAGCACTCGCCCCAACCACGACCTGGAAAACAGAGCCCTACTTAATCACTTTAACCTTCGAAATGATATAATACAATGGTGATCTGAGCACCGCGGTTTCATGCGGTTCAATGACGATTCCTTGGCAAACGGGACCAAGTCCCTTGTTAGTGACGAAGGTTGAGCTTCAGCTCATCTTCAACTCAATAAAAAACAAAAAGTAAGGCGCCAGTTATAGCTATCATTGCAATCGATCCGGAAAAATTTTTGAATCGATATTTGATAGTGTTTCCCTTTGATTAGAAATGAAAATTATATACCGATCGATCGGAAATCACACAAAGAATTTTTTTTGAGAAAAAAAAGTTTAGCTGCACATTTATTTTTCTCTAAAAATGTATTTTTCTATTTTCCGGACGGAAATTCATTTTCCTGAACAGCTGATAGTTTTATGTTCAAAAGTGAAACGAATCGTTCCACTGATTTGTGTTCCCATGTCACACAATTCCAATGACAGATTTCTGTCAGTAAAAATTTTTCGGTGGATTTCAATCAGGAAATTTTGTTCAATGACAGAAATTTTTAATGAAAGCTATAAACGACCTGCCAAAAAAATTCCAATGTTTGTTTTCAATGATGAAAACCAATGATAGCTATAACTGGCGCCTAAGCAGGTGTCGATGGTATATCCAACGTTGTACTAAGACATTTACCGATGGAGGCAATTGACATTTATTTACACCACACTCTTCAATAATGCACTGAATAATGCATATTTTCCAGTGCATTAGAAGACCGCTGTGGTTCATCCTCTCCCGAAAAAAGGAAAGGACAACTCCAACCCGTCAAATCTTCGGCCGATAAGTCTTCTTCCGAGCATCAGCAAAGTTTTTGAAAAGATCATCAATAGGGCTCTGACTAAGTGGGCTGCGGACAACAAAATAATTCCGGATAAACATTTCGGGTTCAAGGCGGGTCATGACAAAATTCATGCTGCGTCTAAACTCGTTTCTGATATCCAATGGAATAAATCAAAACAACAATGCACAGGTGCTGTTCTGGTTGATTTGGAAAAGGCCTTTGACACCGTATGGTTAGAGGGTCTGTACCTAAAACTGAGCAGGCTTGGCATAAGCAAACCATTGTTGTATATACTTTATGATATGCTTAACGGTAGAAAGTTTGTTGTCAAAAGTGGCAATGTAACTTCTACAACAACATTCCAAATTAACAATGGTCTTCAACAGGGAGCGGTGAATTCGCCGATTCTCTTCAGCATTTAAACCAGCGATCTGATAGGTAGTCTTACAAAGGCAATTGCGTACGCCAACGATCTTATTGCGTACAGAACGGCCAGAAAGGTTGAGGTTATTTCAATTCTCTTGCAGCGTGATTTCGACAAGATTCAGCGATATTGCGACGACTGGAAACTGAAAATAAATGCCCAGAAGTCGGAGACAATTCTGTTCCGGACTCCGTTAGCTAGGGCCACGAGGGATACGTGCAAAAATTGGCACAAGATGGCCATCGTTGATCTTCACGGACAGCCATTAGCGAGCAAAAGTGTAGTGAAGTACCTCGGTATCTGGTTAGATCAGTATTTATATTTCGACAGACATATAAATGCTGCTCTGACCAGGGCCAGAGGAGCCTTCGCTCTGAAGAAACGGTTGTTTTTTTAGCAGTCGGCTTGACCCCAGAGTGAAGGTAATTTGCTACATGGCCCTCACACGGCCGATGATCGTTTATGGTTGTCCTGTGTGGTTCAACGTTGCCCCTTCCTAGATGGAGAAGTTTCGGGTGTTCGAGCGGCAGTGTTTACGACGCTGTACCGGCTTATATCGAACAGCCGAATCTTCTTACGTGCATTACTATTCCAACGAGGTCCTATACAACAGGGCTCGAATCAACAGAATTGACAATTTCGTGATAAAACTCGTTCGAGGTCACATTGCAAGAGCTATGTCTTCGACCAACAATTTAATTTTCGGGGCGTTCTATCCGAACGACGAGTATTTTGAAAGTGCACGCTTGAGCGACTTCATTCCACCAGAAGCATTCCTCTTCTTAGATAAATGCGGTCTGATACAGGATAGATTGGCAGTACCGCTAATCTACCACGTCAGACGACGAACCGTGGATAGGCGACTCCTGTACAATCGGGACGTCATGGTACAAGACGGAGCAGAGCTCCTTCGGTTCAGTAGGGCTGTGTCCGAACGGGACCGAACTGATAGGGTGAAGCAGGAGAACCAGTTTTGGTGGCTTCAATCGGCACTTGAGAGTGGGTAGGCAGGATGGGGTTTTAAGCCTTGGCCGGCTTACATACTTGTTTTATAGTTTTAGGGTTTAGTTTTAAGTAGAATGGGCATGGTGGCACAAAAAAAAATACCAAAAAAACAAAAAAAAAAATACAAAAAAAAAATGGAATAACAAAAAAAATTAAAAAAAAAAAATCAAAATATGAAAAACAAAAAATGTTAGATAGTTAGATTTGTTGCTGTGGTTGTTCTAGTTTTAAGTAGTTTATAGGTAGAATAGGTAGTTTAAGTTAGCTTTAAGTTTTATATTAAGGACCTTATTTTAAGTAGTTTTTAAGTAAAAATAAAAAAGGATATTGATATTGTTTTTTTTTTTCTAAATCTACTAATGAATAAAAAAATAAATAAAATTAAATTGAAGTTAAATAGATCTTAGGGCCGAAAGGCATTAGTAGTAACAGTAAGTGTTATAGTTTAACTTAGAATGTCCGTATGGGACCAGTAAGTTAGTTGTAAGTTATGGTTAATTAGGCTAGTTTTATGAATTTTTGTCTAGCTTTAAGATAGTTTTAAGATTGAATTAATAAAAATGAATTAACAAAAAAAAAAAAATTGCGAAGGACTGTCATGCCAGAGGTCTTGAGTTCAATCCCTGTCTGTGCCATCTGAAGCTTTTTTATGGATATTTTTTTCTGCGAGGATTTAATAAATCATCCATGATTCTTGTCATGAAAAGTGTTTTCTCAAATTAGCCGTTCAGATTCGGCTTAAAACTGTAGGTGCCCTCCATCCATGACAACATTACTCGCACAAAGAAATGGTTATTAGCCTTTAGTCACTAGGCCCTAGTTCTCAACGGACTGTTATGCCACCTAATTTTTTATTTTTCATACAGTTATATGTAATTCCAGCAAATTGAAAAATTCCTTAGGATAATTATTAACCACGTCAATATCGACTGACTGAAAGGAAAACAACCGTCCAAGGAACGGATACAATTTATAATTGACTTGTTGAGGTAATGGACATTTCTATTTTTTTGCTTATATTACTCTTACGTAATGTAATAGTTTCCTTAAGATGACACAAATCGTAAGAGAATGTAATAAATCCAGCCAAGATGTCGGCTGCAACTTTCCTATCACCAATATCAATTGTTTTAAAAACACACATGCACTTTGAACTTGTTGTAAAAGTACACGCATTTTAGCTGTTAATAGGTGCATTCATAAAGCTATTGACTACGTAGTCAAAATTCAACTAGCTTTGTGAATGAAAAATTGCACTACAAAGCTATTCAATCAGCTGTCATATTAATGACAAATACAAATGTATAAAATAAGAAACATGCGTTTACAGAACTTTAAATAAATTTTGTTCTTTTTTAAATTCAATAAAACCATATAGAAGATATTATTATTATTATTAATATTTATTAACAAGCAATTCAAATTACAAGCTAATATAAAATTTAACAAGCCTAGCTGCAGAGACTATTGGCTTATTTGCTTGAAAATTCAAGTTACAATTTTTGCTTTTTTGAGAAACTCAGTAATATTATTTATATTTGTTAAGCTGGGATTTTTGAGGATTTCATATACGGGAATATTTTTGAAAATGTTTTTAATTATGGGCTGCGTCAACAGACAATGTACCAAAATATGTTTTAGATCAAGGTGGGTGTTGCAAGTGGAGCAGGTTGGAGGGTCGTTTTTGTTGAGGAGGTGTTGCTGGGAAGCAGTAGTGTGTCCAAGTCGAAGTCTAGCGAAGTTGGTTATTTTTTGTTTCGAACAGTTAGTAGGGTAAATCGGCGTAGACTTTAAGGGGTTTATATCCTTGTAGTGATGGTGATATAGGCTCCAGTCGTGACTATTTTTTGCAGAAGATATCTTTCCGGTATGCTTGAAGAGATTTTTGGTGAAAATGTTGAAGGTCAGTACAGGTGCGTTTTTGGCTGAGTTCGCTGCACTGTCGGCATATTCGTTACCGAGTATTTCAACATGGCCTGGAGTCCACATTAGTTTAATGTTTTTCAATTTTATGAGTTGATATCTAATTACTGATATGATTTCTGTGTTGTTGTTTGCGTTGTGAATTGCATTGATTACTGAGATGCTGTCGGAGCATATAATGCATTTTTCAGAAAGATTGGCTGCAGCTTTAGTAGCTTGAAGTATGGCAAATGCTTCTGCTGTAAAGACCGAGGCAAAATCTGGGAGAATACCAATGCTTATTGTTGATCCGTTTTCATCAGTCACCGCATAAGATGTGGTGTCCGGATTTTTAGAGCCATCGGTGAAGATAAATCTCCATCCGTCAGATCTTAAGTCAGAGGCGATACATAAATAAAGTTGGCGATATGTGCCGTTTGCTGTTTTTAATTTTTTATATTTTGTTAGATCCAATATCAGCGATTCAGGATTGATGAGCCATGGCGCGAAGCGTGGGGCGATGAGTCGTCCTCTTTTGGTTGGCAGATTGTTAAGCCTTGATTCTTTACGAATTGTACCGATGGCGGATGGAATACGTTTAGTTAGTTTTTGATTCGTTGTTTTTTTTTGATGTCGTTGTCGATGATGGAGTTCTTGGAGAATACTAGTTCAGAGAGCATTCTTAAAGTTAGTGTGTCTCTTCGTTCTTCGATGCTGGGGAGGCGTGCTTCAGTTAGTATATTTTTTGTTGGAGAAAGTTGCTGTGTGGTAGATGGGTTTTATGATGTTTAAAACATACTTTGGGCAGTGACCATATATAAACAGCCCATAATCAATTTAACTTAGAACTAAAGTTTTGCTTATGTATGAAAGGGTGTTAATATTTACATTGCTTTTATTTGTTGCTAAATATCGTATTATGTTAGTTCGTGCAGCTAGGGATTTCTTAAGCTCTAAACAATGTTCTTTCCAAGAATATTTACAGTTAAATATCAATCCTAAAATACTTAAGTTACTAACATTATTTATCATAGTGCTGTTTATGTTAAGGTTGGGTTGTTGACAATTTTGTTTGCGACATACATGAAGCAGTTGTTACGTGGGCATTATATATGGATATACCTATAGCTGGCGCGGCGGCGCGGCTGCGCTACGGCGACGACACCGTCCACCATTCCAACGATGACGATTTTTTTATTTGATTGAGGGCCTAATCCATCCCCGGTGGCTGGTCACCGACAGAAGAAGTCGATAGACTTCTGATTTAATTATATTCTGAAAAGAAAAGATAAATTTAGTCAAGAAAATAATAAGAATATAGTACCAATGCGAAGTGATGAAGTTGTTTTGTCAGGATTCGATTGCTTTCGCATTCGAATCTTTACAACACAAATTCACCACTCTGCAGAACTACGACTAACCCTAATTATAGAAAAAAGCATTTAGCAACACCTGAAAAAGAAATAAGAATATAATTAGTGTTACTAGGAATTAGTTTAATTTAATAAATAATACTCACCAAAATAATTTCTGCTCCTCTATGTACGTCCATGTTTGTTATGATTTTTGTTTTGACAATTACCACATAGGTATCCTATCTAGTTGTTGCGGTCTGCGCATGCAATAGTAGCTTTGTCTTGTTTTCACCCAAGGGATAAGAGGGTAGAAAAACTTCTACTAGCGCATGCGCAGGAGTGTATAAGGCCCGGTGCACACATGCGTTTTTTGAAGGCCGCGGTGACGCAGCGGCACCGCTTTTGCGTCATACAGTACTTACAAATAAATGGAGTAGTGCACACACACGTGCGATGACGCTGCGTCACCGCGCGTCATTCTTGCGGGAAAAAATACTCGCAGGTTTTTGCGAGACCGCTGCGTCACCGCAGACGCTTTTGCGTCTTTCAGTACATTGTTTGTTATTGATCGGTGCACACATGCGTCATTTTGCTGCAAATTAAATTTGTTAGAAAGATTTAAAAGATGGAAGAATTTGATATCGAATTATTTATTGATGAGATAAAAAAGTGTCCAGGAATATGGAATATTGCTTCCGAGGAATACCATGACCGGCAAAAGAAAAGAGCGGCGTGCATAAATGTTTGCCGAGTATTTTGCGAAGATTTCGAGGAGAAATCCGATAAATCCAAAAACGAAATACATACATATGTAAGTACCTGTTTTTATTTTATTTTTAATCAAAATTTATGCAAATAGTATGTAACATACGTGTTTAAATTCAAGTTTAGTAAAAAAAGTGTTTCATAATATTCAAATAAAGTTGTTTTGCCATGGTACACTACCAACATCAGATATAAAATAATCTGCCAACTGATTCCAATTGATTGATTAGGTGCTCTTGAGGGCCCTGAAGAGTTATGTTGTTGTTCAGTAAATCCTTCTATCGTCAATACATCTTCTATATTAAACCCATCCCTAGCTCTTACATAATTATGGAGTGCACAGCAGGTTTTAACCAAAAGTATTGATAAATCCAAATTTGCATTAATGGGTTTATGAAATATTTCCATTTATTGGAAAGTATTCCAAATGTGCACTCTACATATCTCCTGGCACGAGACAACCTGTAATTAAATATACGTTTCTTGTCCGACAAAACTTTACCGCTCAAAGGCCTCATTATGTTTTTTGAAAGTGCAAAAGCTTCATCACCAATGAACATGTAGGGCATACTTGGACTTATAGTACCTGGAAGAGGCTGCTCCGTGGGAATGGTTAATTCATTTTTTATAAGTTTTTCATGAAAATCAGTCCTTTCGAATACAGTGCTATCTGATTCCTTTCCAAACGCTCCAACGTCAATGTAAACAAAGTTATATTTTGAATCTACAACCGCAAGCAATACTATGGAGAAAAAATTCTTATAGTTGTAAAACAGCGACCCGCTCATCTTTGGTTTCCGTATTCGTACGTGCTTCCCGTCAATAGCACCTAGGCAATTAGGAAACTGGCTATATTTATGAAAATTTTCCGCAATTTCTTTCCAAAGTTGTTCTGTCAACTCTGGAAAAGATTCTTCCAATAAACATTCCCAAATAGCTTTACAAACTATTCTTATTATCTTTCCTATTTTTGTGCGTCCAATTCTATATATCAAGTGCAGATCAATTTGATCACATCCACTACCCAAAAACCTAAAATAATTAAAAACTTATATACAAATATGTAAATATAGGTATTTGGTAGCTAGTAGTTATAGTTATTAGTTAGAAATTTTCAAAATATAGAATTATGCAGTATAAATTAGAAAAAAATGCAAAAAGTTTAGATTTTACTATTGCTATTTCAGGCAATAAATTTATTCAAAAGTGGAAAAATATCAAAGATACGTATACCAAAAGCGAGAAAAAAAAAATTAAAATCGGGTCAGGCTGCTAACTCTGGAAAACGGTATGTTTATGCACGACAGTTATCATTTCTGCAAGCTGCTGGTGCCACAACAGAAACTCAATCGAGTTTGAGTAATGAAGTATTAGAGGATGTGGAAACATCAGTAGAACAACCAGAGCCAGACATATTTCACAATCGGGGACATCAGAACACCCACCTCACTACAACCAGAAATCTACATCCAGCGGATGAACTTAAATGAATTGTTTAATGGTTTAAGTATAAGATATATACAGGATGAGATGAACATTTATTTAAATAAATAGTTTACGAGATTAGAGTGTTACGATAAAGATTAGAATAATTAGTTAAAATAAATAATAGGATTAGTTAGGAATTTAGGAATTAGATTAATATTAGGATAATAGAAGAGAAATAGACTGATATAGAGATATAAGACTGTAGTAGTAATATAGATGTGTGGGTACGATTTCTTGGACTTGGATAAGGGGGGTAATTATCTGTGATAAGGATGGAAAACAATTGTGGGTGGAAAATAGTTATCTCACTCAGAGGTAGTGGTAACTATTTACTTAGTTAATAGGAGAATGACTAGGAACTAGCCTAAGGGATTTTATGGTCATTCGTACGTTTGATAACTTGTAAAACAGAAGTGTTAACGGCCAGTGATTTTTAATCTACAGTTTTTTTTTTTGAATTTAAATTCTATCCTTTGTAAGTGATACAAAGAGTGGTATTAAAAATAAGAAGTTTATTTTACTTTATGAAATAAGTGAATTGGAACAATTAAATTAAATAGATTATCTTAGTTCCACTGAGTTGGATATAGAAGCTAGAGGAAAAGTTCTAGGAAATTTGGTGGCGTTATATATATATATATATAAATTTAACAGCAGAGGTTCAGGTCAGGTTCTCCAAAGAGCAGCAAAATTAGTAGCAGAAGCCTGAGCCTCTGCGAAGTTTCTTTGTTACCTCCTTCGGATTTCAAAATTTTAACTTTGAAGAAGGACATTCTGTACAAAGGAAGTATTCCTTTGTCCAGTACAAAGGAAACAGCTTCTAAGGCAAATCAACATAGTCTAAGAGGGTACTATATATCTATATACCTATAGATATAATATAGATATCCCTCGAAGAAACAAAGGGATTTGAACAAGAGAAAAAAGGGTGTCCAGTGGAAAAGTGAAGAATTTGAAGAAAGTGAAGAATTTGAAGAAAGTGAAGGAATATATGTATATAAACAAAAAAGAAAAGAACTTAATTTTTTTACCTTAAAAATTAAATATAGATAAAATAATTGAACTGTGAAAATAGATTTCTCCAAAATTTTACTGTTAAATTAATTAATAATTTTATTTTTAAATTTAAATTCGGTTTAAATCACATGAGTAAAAAAGTGATTTTAAAGGCTTCGATAATAATAGTCAAGTATAATAAATTCAGTGGTGGCGAATGTACTACCCCTGTTTCTCTACGTGCTGCCGGCAGGACGACGAGGGACCAGGATACAGTGAGTACGAACAAATTTTTTTTTATTGTGGATAAAAGACCAAATAAAAAGCCTCTAAGGTCAATTCTTTCTGAAATTTGGAGTTAAACCTTTTTAGTTTTTATATATATTTTTATTATTTTAATTATTCGTTTTTATAAGATAAGAAGATTGGGAGAACCAGATTAAATTTTTTTTTTGTTTGCCTTACCTAAATGAATTGGTTTAGTAAAATTATAATTTGAATTGTTTAGAAATATACAAAAATGGTGTATTAATTTAAAAGCTAGTGGTGTGTGAAGGCTTGGTAAGGCCGTCCAGATGTGATATTGAATTCTTGGTGGACATGATAGACTTACTACCTAAACGGACTAATTTGTGACTGGTTAAGTCATTTTAGGGGCTATTTCCACTACATTCGGCCATGGAAATAGCAAAGGAAGTATCTTCATGATACTTGGGTGGGTTGGCCAGACTTTCGTCAACAACATCAGACGAACGTTTAGAATTCAGTGTGACGATATTTGGGAGGGGTAAGAAAGATGTGCTTTAGGAAGACTGAGTTTACATTTTTAGATTTTTTTTATTTAGTTTTAGTTAGGGTTTAGTTTTCTTTTATTTTTTTTTACTTAATATTTTTTTTTAATTTCTTTTTATTAAATTTTTATTTATTATTATTTTGTTGGTTTTTTTTTTTTTTTTTTTTTTTTATATCCGATGGAAATCTTCAAAAGACACTCGGTAAGAATCGGTACCGAGTAGTGTGGGACTCTTACCGCACTAAAACCACCGGTGAATCAGGACCAATCTATGAAAGATCGACAAATGATTTTTATTTCTAAATTTTTAATCGCATTGGGGGAAGTTTAAGGTTATAACACTTTCCCGTAGCTTTTAGACCATCAGCTCATGAGGCTTGGTTCTTCTTAATCTCCGAACATTGTCTCGTACATTTAATACGGTCTCCATTTCGGAGTTAGTATGACTTTGCAGTCGCTGATTGTGTGATACAGCGTGTTTCTTAACCACTTCTGTAACCATTTCAATTTGAAGGTCACGATGTAAATCGCTATTTCTTATATACCAAGGGGCATTTATTATTCCACGAAGGACCTTGCTTTGGAATTTTTGGATGGGTTCAGCATTTGTTTTCTTTGTACAGCCCCATAGTTGGATGCCATATGTCCAAACGGGTTTCAATACTTGCTTATATAACATTAGTTTGTTCTGGATAGATAGGTCAGAGTTCTTTCCTATTAACCAGTACATTTTTCTGTACTTCAAGTTTAGTTCTTCTCTTTTCTTTTTGATGTGTTCTTTCCATTTAAGCTTTGCATCCAAATTCATTCCAAGGTATTTGGCGGTATTGGAGTAAGGTACTTCTGTACTGTTTATAAATATTGGAACATTGTTTATGTTTTTGTTTGTAAAGTTTATATGCGTCGATTTTGTTTCGTTTAATTTGATACGCCATTTGTGCGTCCAATCACTAACTTTATCGACTGCATTTTGCAATTTTTGTGTAGCCTTCGTAACGGATTTATCTGGCACCAATATTGCAGTATCATCAGCAAAGGTGGCCATGATAGCGTTGATGTCCACTGGAATATCCCTTGTATATAACAGATACAGGGTTGGTCCTAGGACACTTCCTTGTGGTACACCGGCTTCAATTTTCTTAAGTTCCGAGTAATTTTGGTCGTACCGTACTCTAAAGAGTCGGTTCGTAACGTAGGATTTCAGTATTTCGTAGTACTGCCTGGGGAGGTCCCTATGCAGTTTGTACTCAAGTCCCAAGTGCCAAACCTTGTCAAAAGCTTGAGCAACATCTAAGAATACAGACGAGCATACTTGTTTTTCTTCAAGTGCCTTTTCCACAACATCCGTAATTCGATGCACTTGGTCTATCGTGGAATGTTTATTTCTAAATCCAAACTGATGGCTCGGAATTAGTCTTCTTTCTTCTATTATTTTGCTAAGCCTTTTCAGTAGCAGTTTTTCAAAAACTTTTGCCATGATTGGTATAAGCGATATTGGTCTGTAAGATGTAACTTCTGTTGGTGGCTTACCTTGTTTAGGTATAACAATGACTTCTGCAATTTTCCAATGATGTGGCACATATCTTAGTTTAAGGCATGCGTTTATTATAAATTGGAGTTTCTTGAAGGCTATAAGAGGCATTTCTTTCAGAAATTTTTTTTTGGTGAAGGTTTTTTTTTTATTATTTTATTAGGTTAGTTAGATTATTTTTTAAACTTAATTTCGGAGCACCGATTTCGAGTCTCTCTTAGATATCGTCAAAGTTCACAGGTTTGTGTCATTCTACATCTTGTAGTTACCTTAGGCACGAGTAAAATTAATGTTAAGTCGAGCAGGAGGTGTACTGGAAGGTGACAAGAACCACCCCACGCGACGAGCTAAGCCGTGCAACCACAAGCGAGCTGTAGCCTCTTCCAGTACTCCAAAGCATTCCCCCGTGGAGACCTGACTCCTAACACAGTTTACATTTTTCAATTGAAAGTTTTGCACCTGATTTTTTTGACCATTCCATTATATCTTCTTATGCGGTTTGAAATAAAGATTTACATTTATTTAGGTCATTAAAAGGCGAAAGATTTATTCGACATTGAAGAGAAGCCAGAAACTTTTTAATTGTAATCTAAAAAATCTCCTTTTGGTTCCTTCCGAACAAAACATACAAAATATTTTCAAAATGTTAAAACTATTAAATCTTCATCAGAGTATTTAACATTTATTTATTTAAAACCCCTGTGGGGGCGGTCGGAGTAAGCCAGACCCATTACTCTTACTTACTCCGACCGCCCCCTGCAGCGGGCAAATTTAAAACATCATAACATCCAAAAATACTATTTTTATCATTTCAGTTAGAAGCCCTGTTAGCTATTAGCTTTTAAGTATTGTTTTGTACATTTATGTATAGTTCAATAAAATAATAATAATAATATTTAGGTCATTAATTTTTCATGAAATATAAATATCATCTGCATAGCTGCAATGATCTAAAAGCTGATACTTAATTAGTATTGCGTTAATATCATCAAAGGCAATAATAAACAGTATTACCGAGAGAGGTGATCCCTGAGGAATACCGTTATGAAGTGTGTAGCTGGAAGAGTAGACGTTATTGATTTTTACCACAAGTTTTCTGTTCATTAAAAATGATTTTATGTATCCGTATATTCTGCTTCCAACACCCCACTTTATGAGCTTATTTAATATAATATGAGGACCTATACGATCGAAAGCTTTTTCGAAGTCAAGAGAGAGTATGGAAATATGTTTTTTGGTTGAAAGAGCATTTGAAATGGCATGGCCGATGTGAAGCAAAGCGTCAATGCAACCTCTTTGGGCCTTAAACGCAACTTGATTGAGGCTAATAACATTATTCGTGTCAGCGAACCACAACAAACGATTTGAAATTATCTTTTACATTATTTTGGACAGAGATGGGGCGGTAACCTTCAATTTCATTTTTATCTTTTTTGGGTTTTGGAATAGGAATGACTGTTGCAGATTTCCAGGATTGAGGGATTTCATGGTTGCTGAGGATTAATATAATGATTGATTTATATTTGTATTTAAATACCGAAAGATTAATTTCATTTTGAATTCTTGTGTCCTTACCGAGCAGCTGATTGTGAAACGTCAAAACCAGTGTGCACTAACTTTTTAGTCGAAATTTTTACACTACGTTGGAGGGAAAATTTTAACTACTTTAGTAGTTGCATTTAGCCAATCAGAATCCCTTGACTACGTAGCCACTAGCTTAGTGAATGCCCCCAATCTAAGTGTCTTACCATATCGTCACAAATTAGATGATTTCAAACACGCGTTGAAATAAATCAGAAATCCCTGAAAATTGGTTGAGGGAGGTGCCCTCAACCTAAATCCTCACCAACCTTCCAATACCCTAACAAATCCTTACCCTTTCCTGGGGAGCACAATGGGTCAAGGAGATTTAAGTAAGATATTTTCTCGAACTTCGCAGATGCATCAGCCCATACAACGTAACCTAACCTAGATGACCTGAGAAGAGATCCGATTCCAGCGATGAGAACTTTAAGTCCAGTTCCAGGTACGGTGTGGTGGCGTGTCTCATCCAGGGGGACACCTAAGAGTGGTGTTATCTTGTGGTATAAATGCAAGAAATTATTTTTTTAAGTAAAGTTAGTCTTCAGGAACAAGAACCCTCAACTCCTATCCTTACCCGCTTAAAACCTAAAAATCCTTTTCTTCTAAACCACTTCTATCCCTTCGAATTCATTATAATCCTTCCATTTGTATCTTCCATCTTCTCCACTGCTTCATAGGGCAGGTTCAGACAACATAAGGGACTTCATTTGTAGTCAACTGCATTCTTTTAACGTACATTTTGACCAAGGCAAGTAGTTAGTTTTTCAAATGTCATAAATTTCAAATTCAGAACTTTACTTCATTAACCTCTACCTTCAGTTCATCGTACAAAAACTACAAAACAATCTTCAGGTAAGCTAAAAGTTTATCACGATTTCAATTATTGCCCAATTGGAGAAGGAACCCTTTAAAAAAAAAAAACATTAAATGGAATTGTGCAGAAAATAAATGAATCACAGAGTAATACAGTTCAGCTTTCAGTTGAATGAAAAAACATGATCAACTGTCATTTTGACTTAAGTAGACTTTACTTAATAGTTAGGGAGATTATAATTGATTAACTTTCCAGTTAACTTTCCAATAAAATTGCCTTAATTGGAAGACAATTTTTTGGCAACTAGCCAATCATATATGTAATTGAAACTTGCCTTACTATAAAGTCCCATATGTCGTCTGAACCTGCCCATAGTTAGCCTTAGTTAACTTATCCACTCCATATTGCCTTATTTTAAAACAATAAAAGGTTTAATCCAAATCGATCGACCTATCCTGGAGTTATTGTATGACTTATGATGACAAAAAGAAATTCACAGATGTTTTGTTTGTTTGCTTTTTAGGTTTATACATTAAATGTTTATTTACAAGTTTATTTAAACACCACACCAAATCCTTATAATGAAATTTCAAGAAAAAATGTATCTATGTACATATATAGTTTTCTGTTTCACCAGTTACAACTGACACTAAATATTATAGTGTCATACATATGTTTTGTTGTTTGTATGTTTTTAATTTTTCGATTTTATTTATTAATATTTTTTTAAAAAGT
This sequence comes from Eupeodes luniger, assembly GCA_951509635.1. Classification (NCBI taxonomy): domain Eukaryota; kingdom Metazoa; phylum Arthropoda; class Insecta; order Diptera; family Syrphidae; genus Eupeodes; species Eupeodes luniger. The sequence goes on from OX608073.1 coordinate 169,027,674, forward strand.
TATTTCTTGTCATTCAAAACTTTACTCCTCACAGAAGTTCTAATTTCATTGTCAACATTTATACATTCGGTTAATTTTTTGTATATCTCCTTCCGATGGTTTAATCAATTGACCCAATCTAGGGAATGGATTCACCTTATCCGATCGAACTTTTATTGACTTCTTCAGTGGATTTTTTGCAAACGCATATTCAGAATAGTGCATTATGCTGCCGTAGTCGTAAGGAACGTCATAAGGTTTTGCGTATTCGACGGGAACTTTAATGAAGTTATGATAGTTCTTAATGTCGATATTGATCCAATCGATGTCAATATATTCGTCGCGGTCAAACCGTGATTGTTCATGAAAAATACCCATGACATGCATTGTCTCATGTTGCACTGCTCCTGGAATTGTTAGACATAATGGGCTTAAGAAGACATTGTGTGTTGTGCCTGGCAAAGTTTGGTAGCCCACTTTTGTTCCGCACCGCTTTCCGCTTGTCGTGTAGACAACAACTCTTTCACCATTAATTGCAGTTGAATTACTTCGCTCTTTGAATCTTACGCAGGTATTTTCATTAAAATATCTTAGTGCTCGTTCAACTGTATCTCTTTGAGCTGGAGTGTATTCATCAGAAAATGTGTACGGAATAATATTATTTGGCCATTTTTGAGCGTTCCACCGTATGGCATTACGAGAAGCAGGATTTTCTTCAGAATCGACTTCATCATAGTAGTTTTCAAAATATTCTTCACAGTTTGCGAAGTAGCTCAATAACACAAAGCTGGTAAAGCAACAGGATAGTATATTTATAAAATAACACATTGTGCTTAATGAAAATCTTGAAAAGCTTTACGTTTTTATACAAAAGGTATAGCGATTGGGGTTAGCTGGAAAACAGGTGTGTCGTGTACGAGTCTATAGATACCAAGTTGCATTAATTTAATGATAGCAATAGATTGATTTGAAATCCAATTATTTTGATTTATATTCAAGTATATTATTATCTTAATAGCATATGTATACTGTACATAGGTTGCTCCTTATTTAGCATAAAATATACCTACTAACATATGAGTATTTTGATTTAAATTGCTTTGATTTACTTAGTTTTTTTTTCAGTTCTTAGAAAATTTATATTATTAATGAAGTGTATGCGGATTAAACAACTCAAAGAAGGCTTTTCTCAAACCTTTATTCCCCACGACGACGACGACGCGCATTCATTATTGGCACGAGTACAATAACTTTGGCGCCAAGAGTTTAGGCGAGAGTGGAAATTTTATAAAAAAAAATAACTAAAAATCTAGACAAAATATCTAGAAACAACAATATTTTTTTTTAGATTTGAAGTCAAATTTTATTAAATTGTCCCATCCACCTAAACGAGGGAAGATAGACCTCCCTCCCCATCCGATATAAACAAATGTTTGTATTAAGCTCCTCTACCGAAAACCGTTATTATATTTTTTCGCCAAAGTTATCGTTCTCTCCCCAAATAAAACCTTGTATAATAATATAAATGCTCATTTTTAAAACAGGTCTAAAGTAAAAATCGTGTTTGCTTTCTGGAACAATTGGTGCTTCAATGGGTGCCATATAAAAATCAAGTAATTTGTTTATAGTCATACTCATTTGTTAAATAAGGTATATTTCGAGGAAGAAGATATTTCAAGAAATTAATTGAATCTAAAAGCATTCCAACTGCTGAAAATATACAACAGCGTAGTCAACTTGGGATTTTGTCTTTTTGTTGAATAAATTTGTTAAACAAATATTGATTTTGGTGAAACTCAATTATAAAATAAAATAAATGTGTGGCGCGACAGTCCGTTGTCATGTCAGGGATGAAGGGGACCTACAGTTTAATGCCGAATCCAAACGGCTAATTTGAGGACGCACTTTTCATGACAAGAATGACTCTTCGATGGTTACTCGGAAGATGCATTACCCGTAAAATAAAGTGGCATTAAAAGTAATGTCGATTTAGTTACGTACATATTTTTGAATTTTTAAATATAATTCAAAATATGTACGTAACTAAATCGCTATTACTTTTAATGCCACGAGCTTTATTATTGCGTCGACGTGGGCTTTTCCTAAAACATTTTTTCCCGTCAATAACACAAAATTCCTGTCTCGCAACATCCCTTTTCATAGGACGGGATTTTGTGGAAGTTTTGATATTGATAGATAGACTGATGGTGAAGTACTAGGGGAAGGGAATTGTTCTCATGATCAAAATTTTGATCCGGACTCTGCACTCTCCGAAATTTAGAGATTTTTTTTTATGCAAAGACTTGTACGTGAAATTGTATGACGCTTTTGTCATCATGACTCTCTGTATTTTGAGACATTTTTTGTTTACTTTTATTTAAATTCGGTCTATAATTTGACATTTAATACCCGTCTTAACTATCTGCCACACTAACGTATACTTTGACAAATTTTCATGTGCTGATATTTCTTTGAATATAAGGTCTTAACTTGTTTTGCAATTTTAGGCTTGTCAAGTATCACACACGTTTAAAGTATTTTGATTAAATGGCCTTTGTATAGTTTTTCATTTGGGAAAATTCACTTATAGATTTTTGGTGCAGTTGACAGAATAACGATGTTAGTATTGGTGTACACAAATTCTAAATGGCTGCCTTCAATCTCGAGTTGGATAGGATCTTAAGATACCTTATTGAAGGAGTTGTATACCTAAATTGAAATAACTCACGAGAAATAAAAACAACTTTCAACTGTTCACAAAAAGCAGGCAAACATTTAGATAGGTCCAAAATAATTGTAAATCAAAATTTTCAATGGCTGTGTTCAATCTCGTGTTGGATAGGGTATCTTGGATAGGTGGATTTTTAGATACCTTGTTGAACGAGTTGGATAGCTGTATTGAGATAGCTGTTAAAAAATAAAAACAACTTTCAGCTGTTCACAAAAAGCAGAGAAACATTTAAGCTTCGAAGTCAAAATTGTTGTAAGATAATACATTTAATGGATAATTCAACTGATTCGTCGGACGATGATGAATTGATAGGTGCGTAACAATTTAATAAATAAGAGATAACCTTAATCTTTAATCTATGTTAAATTTCCTCTTAGCTCAATTGGAATTCTATATCTACAAAACGAGAACAAAATAAGTCAATTTTGAAGTTTAAAAAATAGATCATAATTACCTTCTAAAATTCGGAGGCAAATAGCTTCTTCATCATCAAAAAGCTGAAATCAATTTTCAAGTTTCTTGAAATTCAACCATGTGTTGAATCAGCTGTTCTGTCAGATACCTACATACCTCAGAAATGCTTGGATACCTTTGGATTCCTTTTTTGACATCTCAGCTGTTTTTGATCAGCTGTTATTTTACACGTAAAACACTAACAAAAAGGTATCCGTATACCCTATCTGTCTGAGATTGAACGCAGCCAATGGTTAAAATAAACATACAAATTTGAAATTGATTTTCGGGTTCCTTCAAATTCAACCATATGTTAAATCAGTGTTCTGTACATGTACCAGAAATTCTTTTTTTTTTGGCTGTAAAGGTACAGACTACAGGCATACTCTTTGTCCCTTTAAAGTTATCACCTACAAATACCACTACTTACTTACTTAAGGTAGCGCTTCAGTCCGGGACGGACCAGGGTTTCAACCAACATGCGTCTCCAGCCAGCTCAGTCCGTAACTTGCTGTCTTCAGTTTCGCATGCCAAGTTGGAAGATTTTTTTTCCAAAGCATCCTAAGACGTTCTCATCTTTCTTTAACAAGGTCCAAGCCTCAGCGCCATACATGAGACATGAGAAGTAGAATGATAATAAATGGTGACTTTATATATCCTTTTTTGATGACAGCACATACTTAGTCTTGCCGTCATTGACCACTAAACTCATCTTCTCCGCTTCCGTCGCAATACTCAAAAATGCCACTGACATGACGCTTTGATCTTCCAATTATTTCAATATTATCGGCGTATCCAAATAATTTGACCTTGGACGATTGTGCCTCTAGTGTTGACGATTGAGTTTTGCACAATTAATTCCGGAACGATTTTGAAAACATTGAAGAACAAGTCGCACGAAAGTACACTGTTGTTTAAATTTAAACAGAAAACTTTATTTGATTCAATTGTACCTCAGAATTTAGCTAAAAATGAGGAAGTTGCAACAAAACGTAAAATTTAAAATAGTTGACACCATATTTTATCGAATTGTGTGTATTTTTTTTTCAAATTATGAAGATTCCAGGTAAAATTATAAAAAAGCTTAGAGCCCGTTCACACGATGCCGAATCGGTGGTTTTGCCGTATCGGCGATTTTGCCGTATAAGCCAGTGGCAATATAATTTAAATGAGTATATTCAGACGATACGCCATTTAACCGTATACGGTAAAATCACCGATTCGGTCGATTTTGTCATTCGGTTTTGTCACTGCAAATCGTTTTCGGTCGTACGGCAAAAAAACCGATTCTGTTTATAGTGACAATGTATTTATATACAGTGCGTTCAGACGATTCGGTATTTTGACCGAAAGTGCGTCATTTTTCGTCTGGGCTAATGTGGAATAATGTATTGCTAGTATATAGTCGTTTTTGTGTTTTACACCGAGTACGGTGTAGGGTTGAGTACGGTGTACGGTTAAATTACCGTACCGTCTGAACACTTCAACCGAAAGACACCGAATCGAGAAAATATCCGATACGGCGAAAATACCGAATCGTGTGAACGGGCTCTTAAATACTTATTTTTTACAAATCGAACTAAGATATAAGCTCATATCGATCAGATAAAAATTAGAAAATAAAAACAAGCAAGATTTCATATTGTTAGACAAATTAAAAGGAACATAAAACGTAGGTGTAATGATTTATTTCAGATATTCATAAATGATATAATGCTCTTGCAATAGAAGCTATAGTCTTGTTACAGTTGTCAATGATCAGTTATTTGACGATTAATAAAATTTATTAATCAATGAATAAATCTGTATTATGAATCCCAATTAATAAATGTTTGATTATTTGTGAATAAACCACAAAAATCTATTGCTCATAAATAAATCTCCATCACTCAACTTTCGCTCCACGCATTAATTTGGATTAAGAACGTAAGTAGTTTGTAGTTAACAAATTGTTCTATTTACTTCAAAGTCTTCACTGATCTAGAGTTAAATTGATATGAAAATAAGGTCACCATATTGGTAGAACTGATGGAAGGCAGCCTGACTTCTCCAAGTTATCTAGAGTGCAAAATAAAAAAACAAGGCTCAAAATTAAGAAGAAATTATGGCCACTGGCAATGGCTCCAATAAACTTTACAAACTCGTGATCCTGGGTAGGCGGGTCATTGCGTCGATGCATTTTATATCCTAGAAATGGAAACAAAAAGAAGACGAGTCGTAGTCGGTCGATGCAACAAGAAACTCGAAAACGAAAGTTCTAAAAAGAAGACAACGATATCCACCGCTACAAAGACCAGACTTTATGTAACGTTTTTTGCCTCAGGGTTGAAATTATGATCATTAAAAAACATTGCAAAGAATCTTAAGACAGATGCAAATTTAAGTATGTTATCTTTATGTTAATTTAAACTTGTCATTGATCTCTAAAATCACATTATTGTATTATTTTTCAAAAGTTCAAAGTTTTGGATTATTAAAAAAGACTAAGTTAATTTGTTTAATGTTATTGTATGCCTGTATGCCAAACCAAAAACTGTATCAATTGGGATTCCTAAAACAATAAATCCATTAATAGATGAATTTCAACAATCGTCAATGAATTGATCTTTGATAACCATTATATAATGCTGTACATGTTGATTGTTTGATAACATACATATATGTATGATATCAAGGATTTTCTTTACATGTGTACATTTTTAATTTCCTATAGGAAGTTATTTTAATCGATTCGATTTGTTGAATTGAAGATTCTGACATTTCTCGGCGTTTCAAGGACCACTGTGAGCGTGTGTACGTTCGTACATTCGGGAAGATTTTTTGTCGTCCATATCTCAAGAACCAGTAGAGACATCGACTTTAAATAAATTTTGTAATACAGAAAGATGCAGAAAGAACTCTCAACAATATTGAGTGGGTGGTTTTTTTACCTTAGCAAATTAAAAAATTGTTGGTTAACCCATAATATCTCAAGAACCAATAACGCTGGCGACTTGAATAAAATTTTATATTATATAATGTGACGCGATACCAACCTGATATTATTTTGAAAAAAAAAACAATTAACGGTTTTTGTATAAATCAAAAAAGCTGAAAAAAAAATAATTGTCACCTCGAATATTTTACGAACAAAAAATGATTTTATCTCCAAAATGATTTTATGCAACGAAGAATAACGTTTTTGACATCTCGTAAAATTTTGAGAAACAAAAGACAAAAAATAAAAACCTAAGAAAAAACATTATTAAAAATTGGTAAAAATTGATTTTCGACACAAATATCATTTCAAAAATTCAAAATGTTGGCTTCAAACCAATTTCATCTTATAGAAAATATGGTTTTCGACAATTAGTAAATTATTATAAAAATCCAACTGTCAGTTTTTTCATACAAATTAAAATCTACACAAAATAGTACGCAAAATTGGAAAAAAATGATATTCAATTCTTGATATCTCGTGAATGAAATGAAGGTATTGTCTTCAAAATGATTTCATTCTGTGCTAAATTTTGTTGTTAACGTAAGATATTATTCTTAGAAAAATCCAATCTGTCTTTGTTTATATAAGAAATAAAAAAAATAAAAAAATGCTTCTAAAATTGGTAAAAATTGGTTTTCGACTAAAAATCTCGTTAACAAAAAAAGATTTTGAAATTATTCATACACAAAATATTGTTGATAGTTTTTATTTAATTTCTTAAAAAAATTTAATTAATTTATTTTAATAAAACACGAAAACCTACAAAAAATTGGAGAGATATGGTTTTCGACTGAAGTATTAGGAGAACAAAGCAAGATATTGACTTCAAATTATTTACCTCTCAGAAAATATTGTTATGATATAAATATTTTGTTAAAGTTTTAAGCAAGGCAAATCGACGGACGGAATGGGAAGTTATTAGTATGGGTCGCATTAAAACCTCTTTTTGATTGAGATATCTTGTACCTTAGTTTTAAAAGTCATAATGTATCTATCAAAAATATTCTTGAGGGAAGACATGGACACAAAAAACAATTATTTGTACTTTAACGTTAACATACAACAAAAGACACAAGTCACATCTGGTTTTAACGATTGCTTTATTCATATGAGTGATCTCTTAGGTTACATAAATCCCTAAAATTAACAACAAAGGTTTGCTTTACTTATTAGAAAAATAGTGAAGGTTTAAATTTAACATACAAAATCATACAATAATACAGTACGAAAGAAATACCGTACTTAGAATATAGTTTCGTAAAGAAATCGATATTCGAAATTTAATTCTTTCTTGCATCCTCATAAAAGGGACATTGAACGACGACGATGACGACGATGACGACCGACGACGTCTTGGACAAAACGTCACCATGGACAGCTATAACTTTGAGGTAGTTAAGGACTTTGTCTACCTAGTCACCGCTATAAATTCAGACAACGACATCAGCGCTGAAATCAAACGAAGAATAACTCTTGGAAATCGCTGCTTCTTTGGACTTAGAAGGCAATTCAGTAGTAAAGTCCTCTCTTGAGCATTTAAAATCACCATCTATAAGACACTCATCATCTCGGAGAGCGTCTAAGGATGCTTCGAGAGAAAAATTCTTCGAGTGATTTTTGGTCCAGTCTGCATAGATGGAGAGTGAAGGAGAAGATACAACGAAGAACTGTACGGGCTGTACAGCGACACTGACCTGGTTAACAGAATTGAAGTCCAACGACTTAGATGGCTGGGTTATGTAGAGCGAATGGACATCAACGCTCCAGCCCAGAAGGTCTTCGAATCCAATTCCGAGGAACGCGCGGCGTAGTAAAGGAAGACCGTCATTCCGGTGGCGCACTCAGGTGGGTGAAGACCTCACCCAACTTGACTAGCAAAACTGGAGACAGCTAGCTGGGGACTGAGCTGGCTAGAGACGCATATTGGTTGTAAGTAAGTAAGTATCCTCAATAAAGACATACCTAACAGTTTTTTTAATTTGCCTCAATAGCTTAAGGACTTCGTCCTAATACCAACTTCTAGACTCTAACCATTTAAGACAACCTTCTTTATTTGGCATAAAATACAAATTGCTCAAAAAGTGCATTGTTTTTATCTTGTTGATACCAGCTCTATCATCTTATATTTTTCACCAAGTTTAATCGGTAGAAAAATATGAAATAAAGATACAATTCTTTTTTTAATATCCAACTTGCTTGACCAAACAACTTACAGACTTATTTAAATACAAGAAATACAGGCTACTCTTAAAAGTGATAAAAAGAAAATAAGTAATTGAGTGTGGTGTCTTAGCCATGCGTCTTCTTTTCTATCTTTAACACAACAAAAGTTTGTATTTAAATCTTGTTGATTTAAAACATCTCACACTTCAATTTTAATTAGCCTATTAAAAGTGAGAGTACCTTGATACATTTAGTGACATCAAATAACTTGAGAGTTTAAAAAAATGATTTCATTGCCCAAAGCAGTACACTTGTTATGTTGGAATCAACTGGTTGCAGTATCCCAAGCCCGTTGTAGTTTTTTTTTCATTCACAAGATCATTTTGATATGATATCGTGTGTAAAAGAAAGTTGGTAAATAAATTTCTAAAAAAAAAGATACCTTCCGATGGATAAGTCAGTTTAAGATTATATTTTTAACGCAACAGACGTAGAGTTTTTAGTGTCATGTGTATTGAATAAAAATACAAATTAATTAGTTTATAAATAAGATACACAATTATTTAAACGTGAAATAAAAACATTATGATTTTATTTCCATTTATTGTATTGTCGATGGTGTTTTTATGCAATCAAATTTTGTTGGTAAATTCTCAAAATGGTAAATAAAATAAACTTACATATGTCGGCTTAGTTAATCTTAACAGTCACTAAAATTGAGAAATTTATAATGTGCTGTCAGTGTAAATAAAAGAACACGTACATACATCGGTACATATATATGTAAATAAATATATGTAAACAAGTTTTGTGACCAATCGATTTTTAAAATGCATGAAAATAACGAAACTGAAGATAATAAATTTAATGTTGACTACTTGATCCCTTAAAAGTGTGTTTTACTTTTCGTTCATTTTAATCTCCTTTTTTGAATTTAAAAAATAAATTGAAATATTGGATGAATAATGGAGATATTTTCAATCTAGTTAAATAAAAAATAAACTATTTAGGTATTTGAATGTTTTCGATTATAGTCACGCTTATCTTAAGGCCTTTTAAATCCAATCCACCATATATAAAAACCATTACTTTACATTATTTTTAAATTGCCGAAAAAAAACTAAAAGATAATCATTTTGAATCTATGCAGTTACAAATTTTCATTATTCTTAAAATAGCAATACAAATTAAATCAACATAACATCATTCTTACTGACTTAAGGCTAATAAATGTGTGCATTTTAAAACTTTCTACAGTAGTAGATGTAATCAAATAAACTTATTTAAATTTCTTTGATCCTTAAACATACCAACAAAATAGAAACAAGCGGATTAGGGATTTTCGTCTTTCAACCCTGAAACAAATTTTATGATTTTTTTGGGGCAAATTTTGGATTGTGAAGCCTAGTACGCAGCTGAAGTGAAACGAATTTTTTGGCGGTCTCCAAGTACAGAGCGAAATGAAAACGAAAACCACAGCGGAAAAATATTTGTGGAGAGTTCTGTCTGGAAGTTGAAGTTCACTGCTTGTCTTCATCACTTCTTGCACATCACCAATAACATCCTGAGTTTCCGATTCAGAAATGCAATGGTGACACACATTAGAGAAATCCATTTTATTTTAAATTTTAAATCAAAGATAAATCCAAATCAAAACACCGAAAGTCACGAGTAAACAATTTTTTTCAATTTTAAGCCTAGTACGCTGCTGATGCGAAACGAAAATTCCCATATAAAAATGGCATGACGAAATCATAAACGAATAATAAAGATATACATAAGTCCCCGGTAGCCATCTTGGTTTGTCTACAAGCTAAAACGAACATAAACTCATTCAAGTGTGCGTGACATTTCCCCTAAAAACTCAGTAGCTAATTCTATGTACATATGTATGAAAACAAGCCACATTTTTTCTTTTAAATTCAAATCGTTTCGTCGACATTACAAATACAACAATGTAAACAAATGTGTTTTAGAGGGTGATACGTACGAAGGATTTCTACATATCTTCATATAGAGCGTTTTTGCAACTGAATAGTAAATGTAAGCGTGCAGCCGCATACACATCACACATAAAAACTTTTGATTTTACTCGCTCCATATCTGAAACCACATTGTAGCACCTAGTGCTCACATTACATTATAAACGTTGTTTAAAGATTTTTAAAACAAAAGCCCTTAAAATGCAAAAGAACATTTTTTAAAAACCCCACACTTACCTCAAATCCCCAACCAGATGCGTTTCCGGGAGGCAGTATTCCACCAAATACATACGAATTTTTCAAAAGCTTTTGAAATAAATAATTCACTTTAAATTTGGGATTATGAAACGGACTTTTAGCTTTTAAAACCGGTATAGTACTTTATTGCGATTATTGCCGTTGTTTTTCAATTTTAAATCAATAAATATTATTTTTTCAATTTGAGTAATTTTTCCTAAAACTGTTCCTAACTCCTAAAAGGGGGGTGCAAGGTTTCTACCGAACCATACTAAAAATTACTTTATTTTGACCCTTCTAAGCCGTTATCAAATCCTGTCGGCCAAGTCATCGTACTCGTGCCTCGATTTTCCCGAATTATCAGTCAAATTTGACATGTAACATCATTTGTTCAGTTTTATTATGATTAACTGCAAACGTGAAAGAGATTGAAGGACTAAACAATGTCATCTATAGAAAGGAGTACTTTTATGTTTTAAACTACAAACCAGATTCCTGGCGGCAAGTGCGAGACTATCGTCTAAAACACAGCCTTGTCTTACTAAGAACACACCCTTGTCTTACTCCGAATAAGGTTACAAACTATTCTGATAGGGATGATTCACCCTAAACTCTCTGTCAAATGTTGTTGTACATACTTTTAACATTTTTGTGGACAATACGTTCAACGTGAGTTTGAAATATAATGCGTTTCTATCTATGGAATCAAAAATCGCTTTAAAGTCTAAAAACAGGCAAAGCTTTTTGCTTCTTCTCAAGTAATGATTTGCAATTGTTTATAGTTATGATATCTACCGTTGAATAACTGCTACTGCCTTCCTACGCATTTAAGCGTCGTAAAAGGATGTTGGCGAATATTTTAGCGATTGCATTTATAAAGGAGTTTATCATCACCCTTTTTGTTAGTCCGGAAAACAATTGAATTTTTAAAAGATTGTGGTACAGTCTGAGTTTTAAAGATAGTATTCAATAATGCAAGCATATGAACTCTAAGTTCTTAATTGTTATTTCCTGATCTTAAAAATCTTCGTAAAGGAATGGTTTCATATATTTTACACTGAAGGTTGTTTGGGGAGGGTTAAGTATAGTAATGCAATAGTTTGCAGAATCTGTTGCGCTTGGTTGCAAACTACGAAGTCGATGCTAATTCTTCCGCCATTCGCCTGCAATAGCTTTTACTTTTGCACAGCTTCTTATAAATGCTGTTTATTTTTGTATACCCTGAAAATATTGGTTTCGCTTGCGTTAACCATTTTGTTTATCTTCCTTGAAAGAGAAAACGAAAGATCTCTTGCTGCAAGGCATTCTTTATCAAACTTATGTAGTCTAGGATACGTAGAACGAATATCTGCTCTCATCTGTTCTTTGATAATAACCAATATTTTATCAAAGATGTTAATTATTGAAATACAAATGTACGCTTGGGTTGCCTAGCTATAGCCTGGCCCTTAGGCCCCTTTCACACCAAACGAATCCGAATCAATCAGAATCACTCCGAATCAAGTTGAATCTGATTGACCAAGATTCGGCTTCGAGAGTTTAAATGTGAAGGGATTCTTTTCCCGCCTTCAGACCGGACGAATCTGGTTCAATCAGGTTTGATTCGAGGTCGTACTTGATTCAACCTGTAAGATTCCTCGTCCGGTCGGTCTTGAATCAACAACCATTTGGTGTCAAATGAAAGGTAATTTAGCTCTCGTTCGAACAGTGTAGGGTTGCCTAACCTCACGAAAACCTGGCATATCCCAGTGTTGCCTGCATTTGAAGTGTTAAGACCAGGGGCGGCTCTAGAATTTGTGGGGCCCTGGGCTGAAACTACTTAGGGGCCTATCTAAGTACTCAACTAATAGCCATGTCAAAAATTCGGTTTACAAGTGATCCTATAGATGTTTCACATCGAAAACCGGCCAAATGCGAATTAACTAATTGTCTCCCGAAAATGACTCTTATTAAAAAAATACTTTGCACATCTTTGTTTTTGGTCCTAAGATTACACCATCGTACCAAATTTCACCTAATTTGGTCCAGTAGTTTCGGAGCAAATTGGCTGTGACAGACAGACGGGCGCACGAGTGATCCTATATTCGTTTTTTATTTTTGTTTGTACAGAACCCTAAAAATACCATAAAAAAGAAAGACACGATTTATAATTATTTTTACTTACCAAATAAAAGCAGGAAATCTTATACTGATTATGTATTTCAATAACATAAATAAATTTTACTTATTTAGATATAACTTTTAAGTTATCACTTATTAGTAAACTCACTCATTGAACACAGTTTTAAAATTTAACACAGTCAGTTTGTCATTTTGATGACAAGAACAGAAGTGCGGAAAAAAAACAAAATCGCGTCAGACGTTACGTTAAGCAGCGCGGCGGAAAGTCCCTCGTAAGAGTAGATAAAAATATACAGATCAAAAACAAACGACAGGGAAATCCCCGTTTCGTTACATAGACGCGCACATACATTGGTTGATTGATCTTAGGGTTGCCATTATTGCCAACTTTATGGTAGTTCTTTTTTTAATTAACTTCCTTATAAGGAAGTTATTGGAATCACCCCTAAAATCTAAATCGGAAATGATGTCATATTTTTACGTTTCACAATCACCAAAACACGTTTCAGAACATTTCCCAAAAATGTCTGTATAATCGCGACCATTGGTTTATGTGCATAGTCGGCCATTTTGAAGTTATTAGAAAAAATAAAAAAGCTTTATTTTTAACATAACTCGGAAACTATTAGTCTAGTCTAGCGAAAAAAATGTATTCGATTTTTTTTGTAGAAAATTTAATTCTCTATAGAATTGATCATAAGCTTTTTTTCATATCTCTCATAGTTTGTGAGTTATTGGCAATTAATCGAAAAAAATGTGTAATTTTTGATATAAATCGAAAACTATTGATCTGATTCAAAAATTGCGTGAGAGTTTTTTCATAGGAAATATAATTTTCTATAAAATTACTCATGACTATTTTATTCGTATCTCTAACAATTTATGAGTTATCAACGATTAATTGTTGATTAAAAAGATCATAGAATCAATTTTTGTCATGATGAATACTGATCTACTTATAAGGAAGTTCTTGGCGCGACTTTGCAGATTGATATAATTTCCTTACACAATTGTGCTAAATATGAACCTCAATCATAAGCGATATTTTTATTTTAACTACTTTTTTTATAGTAAACAATATATGAAAAAATGGTAAAAAAACATGACTTATTTTAATAGTCCTCTGAAAAATGCAAATTTTTATTTTTTTTTTTTAAATTGAGGTTTATATAGAAGACACACATATAAAAGAAAGTAATTTTTCTGTGCCATTGATTTAGAATAAAAATTGTACACCAACTGCTAAGTCGGATGACAACCTACGATGTGTATCAGCTGATATCTCCGCTACTTTCTAAGTTATATTTTTGTAAAATATGAAGAAAACTCATGAATATATGTATAAAATAACCTAATAGTTTCAATAAATAATATTCATTTTTTATACCTTAAAAAATTAATGAAAATCAGCATGAAAACATCCTTTTACACGTATTTACCCCCCCCCCTTAACTCAATTCATAGAAATATGCAATTTTTCATCAATGTTTTTTTATGACATTATTACGTAAAAATATAGTCCGTAAACCGACTTTACAGACAACCATTTTTTAAATTCAAATTATCACCTATTGTTTTAAGCAGGGTCTGGGGGCCCCTTGTAACCTCAGGGCCCTGGGCTGCAGCCCAAGCAGCCCTTAGGTAGATCCGGCCCTGGTTAAGACCTTATTAAGTGTAAAATATTGATTCCATGTGTTATGAAGTCGGTTTTGGTGTCAAATGAAAGAGTATTTAATTCTTAATTCTGGGTTGACATAACCTTAATTTGAGATTTTAAGTAAGCTTAGAAAATTCATCTCGTTCTTAATCAATATGCATACAAATAAAATGTCAATAAAAAGTACCTATACGCCATAGTGAACATTCTTTAACATAATGCTTATCAAATAACAGATGAGGGTAGATATTCATTCTACGTTTCTTATATACTCTCCTTTTTTGCTAAAGCATCTGCTTCTTCATTAATCTTCAAGCACTAAGTGGGAGTGAGAAAAAGCTATAGAAACAGTTGGGAAGCCACTTACATAAATTAGTCTAAAATAAAGTGAGAAAACGTTGGTGTCGGCTAGTTCTATCATTGAGCATTTTGTTCACGTTCGCAGTAGACGTTATGTGGCGTTGGTTACTTTATATTTAGAAAAGGTCAAGTCAAAAATGTCTGCTCGAGCTAATGTCGCCCTAAGCCTCTAGGTGCCGCCCGTTGATAGTAAGGTTTTAAAATAGGTACGTAATGTACTGTACATATTCGTAAGTAAGTGTGAATGTAGTTACAATATTTAAACAAAATTGTAGGTGAATTTAATAATGTATTTTAACTATATATTACATTCAACTTTTTTATATTTCATTCGTTCATAAAAGGTGACATTGCTTATGAAGCAATACAAGAACTCGCTGCCATAAATTCCAATCTGAATAGACTATATGCAGAGGAGGAGCCCAGGCAAGCTTCAACATCCTCAGGACCCTTAGGACAACTAGCAAGTCGAATACCATGTTCATGTGACAAAGGCGTTTGCAAATGTTGCACATGTAAATTGAAAAGTTAAAAGCTGTTTTATTTATCCTCATGATCTTACCCGAATTAATTTCTACACGTAATCGTGTTTTACGAAGGGGTTCTGCATCTACTTAAAGTATCTGAAAATTGCTCCAGTAATTTGAAAAATACAAATTATAGTTATATCGATGCACACCTATTACTCCTGATTGTGACACTTTGGTTCTCTCTGTTTCATTAGCAAGGTACGCTCGGGATCAGATCACGTAGATAAAAACACAGCTTATAGGTATAAAAACATTTAAATAATCTTTAAAATTTCGTATGTTTCTCTCTAAACAGCATTACTATCATTAGTTGGTCTGAACGGATGTATGGAAGTCGTCTACAAGCCGGAAGACTTTGCATTTGATCTTCGTATGAAACTAAATAATCGTACTTTATTTCAGCGAAGTGTATCAGGAAAAAACCCACCTCCCTTTTGTTTTCGACCACCAAGATTTGGTTTTGTAAGAGCGTGTGTAAAGTTTTATGATGTCTACTTCTTTGGTCGTAACATGCACGTTTGCATGGACTTATCTGGGTATTTTCAAGGATACGAGCTTTTTGAAAGGTTCAACAATATATTCGATTAGTTTAATACTAATTTTGATTTGATATTGCTTGCAGGTCTTATGATTGTCTTCAGCTGGGAATGAAGGGAGTAAAAATAGTAAAGCCGGAAGAAGGATACCCACTCAAGCCAACTGATGTTGAAATCGATCAAGGCGATGATGATATAGAGGATTATGACGAAAACGTTGTTAGAAATATTTAAATTATAGAAATGCCATAAGTTTTACAGATATAGTGATTATTAAATTAAAATAGAATAAGTTAATTTAACAGTTTATTTTTTAATTTGTTTAATAACTTTTCGTCCTCCAAGGCAATCAATGTACTTGTACATTATTGTGTCAGTTATTTTCCAAAGTATTTTTTTTTTTAAACGTGCACACCAGTGCACAAGTTTATGTTCTACGAAGAAATTTACTAAACAAATTTCAGTTGAAAAAATGAATATTTTTTATTTTTTTAAGCTTTTTTATTGGTTTTCAAGTTCATAAAATATTTTTATTTGTTTCTCTCGAATCTTTTATTCATTTTGAAATTGATTCTTACTAAGCAATAATTTATAAAAAAAAAAGAATTATCAAATAAGTAATAAATTATAATTGCTAACACCATTTTATTGTGTATGTTTTCTGTTGTGAAATACTTTACTTTAAAATGTTCTTAAATAATTTTTGTAAAGACAATAAATTAAAAATCAATAAAAAAAATCTAAATCAATTAATTTCACTATTTATTTATCCCGCTATGGCTATTTAAAGCGTACAAAAATATACTTTTTGAGAAGTGCTTCCAATATCAAAAGATAAAACCTACAATTTTTTAAGAAATATAAGTTTATTGTTTTTATGTATAAAAAGTTCTGGTATACAGCAAAACTTGCTATAGTTGCTGCAAAGCAAGATTTGCATCTTTTAAAAGCTGCCTTTAAATATAAGTCAATTAACAAACCTATATTTGATATTGTTATTCATAAGTTTTAAAATCAATTATGGTATCTAAGCTTACTGCTACAGTAACTCAGGGGTTACTATGTAACTCGATTCTACTTTTGATTCTATTCGAAACTCATTTCCGATTCTACTTTCAAATCGTACTACGTATGAAAGTAGAATCGGATGCCGGTTATACCAAATTGTTTTCAAAAAATTTTGTACTTTCGAACGAGTATCGAGTTGTTTGACAGTTTAAAAAAAAAAAAAAAAAAAAACATCAAATTTTTGGCAAATTGAACACAGAAGAATAAGAGATAATTCCAACATAATGGAGCTGAGTGAGAAAAGGTTTGTACATAATATATACGGTAGAATATTTGAACGCATTCTTATTGAAAAATATGTACTTTTGTTTAAGTTTTGTTAAGACTATCGTCTTTCTCATAGAGAAATATATCTACCAAGAGAACCGACTTACGGGGTTTGCTCTCTTTCGACCTACAAGCTCTACTGAGCACATTTTGCCCGTTAGCATAAGCATGTGTTAATTGTCCCGTGCATTTCTTATGGAAAAATCCAGATTCTATGTAGTTGTTATGGGCTTTTGGGGCTCAGCATGCACAGTTAGGGGGAAATCAATGTGAGGTGAACTCAGCCGTTCAAAAAAGAGATCCGTTGAATTCAAAAATTGAAAAATTAATTCAATATTTGAAGAAAAATGAATTGTGATACTTCTTTTCGGTGAAAATTTTGCTAAAAATAACATTTGACTACTTTTGGCATACAAATTCTATTATTTTTATGGAAAGTTTCGCTAAAAACAGAAAAAATAATGCAGAAAGTATAGGCGCGCCCTAGAACTGTAATGAGAACGTGGCCCAATTTGAGTTCGGCTCAGTTTTGACAGATTAACAACGATGTGAGAATTTTGACAACTCAACAAAATGTAAACAAAACAAAATTCATTCCCAGTAAAGCAAATGAAGGTAAAACAATTTAAATCCAAAATATTAATTTGTTATTTAAATAAAATATATAATGAATTTGCACTTAATTTTCTCCTCAGATGAAGAAGAAATCATGGAGAATGTTGCAACAAAAGAAGTGGAATTCCCTGAAGGAAGTTACAACGCCAACATGTCTACTCTGGAGCGAAAAATTATCGGCCAAAAAGAGGTACAAGTTCAAGGTAAGTGTGTTCGTCACATTCATTTTAAAACAAATTATATAAATATTCTTTTGTTTTTTTAGTAGAAATTAAACTTCACGACAAGATTTTGTTCCTAACAATCAAATCGCTCTATTCCGAAACCGGTCTGGCATGCTTTATTTGACGAGAAGGATAAACATGTCGTAAATGTGGCTATGAAGTTGAGCGATCGCTCTATTTGTTGACACTTTTCCTAGCCATTCATAGCTAAGCCAATTGGTTCAAATAAAAGCTGAATAAATTGAAGCATTTGATAAAAATAGCACAGGCAGGTCATGTTTCACCACCTGTGCAATGCAAAGATGAATCTCGAAGATGCCAAGAAGAAGGAGGAAGATGCTAAGAAGTCCGATTTTGAAAAAGACAACTACTATATCAAGAACAGCTACACCACCAGAAGTAAGTAAATTTAAGATCCAAAACGAACTTGAATTGATTGAATTACTTATTTAAAGGTTGTTCCATAATATCCAATACCCAAGACATCAGAATTATCAAGAACCAACCGGTCTGATTCCGCCTCGTTTGCCCTAGTACCACCACTTCCAATCTACGAACATTTAAATCCTTATGACCGCAGTGCTAGATACAGAGAACTGCCAGCACATATGACGTCTCATTATGAGGACGAGACAGGTTTGCATCCAACATGTGAAGTGATTGTACAAAAAGTTGAACTCCCAGGCCGGGGTGGTGAATGGAATGATCCTTTGATGCATTTCAAGTTCCCTGGTGGGCATGCGCTTTCGGATCGTGAGAGAAGCGGCAAAAGTCGCCGCGATAGACGTACAAAGCTGTAGCAGTTATTCACTTTATTCCAGTTCCAGATTAAGTCGATCTCCAAGTCCAAAGCACAGACGTCGCTACAATAGCAGTTTACACAAAAGTCCATCACCTAAACGACATTTTCGAACTAGCGGTCGTCTTAAATCACCAAGTCCCAGGAGTCCTCTAAGTAAGTTGAATTTTAATTTTATTGTGGTTATTATTTTTATTTAAAATGTACTTTTATTTATGTTGCTATTGTATCACATATTTATTTGTATATATGTATATAATAAAAGCTCATAAATTAACAATTAATAATAACAATAACAATAAATAAATAAATAATAAATTAATAATAATGTAATATTCGGCTTGGTCCGTTAATTAAAACTTATTCACACTTGTAAATAAAACGCAAATATTCTTTATTTAAATCGCTATAAACTTATTTATTCACCACTTTCAATTATTACTTTTCGAACACAGTCTTTACTTATCAAACACAGTCTTTACTTATTGCAGTTCACAATCAATAATGAACCGCTTCGCTTCCGAGCGCCTATTTATATACCTCAAATCGGTTCGAGAAACTACTAGATTCTTTTAGGCGCTGAATGTTCTCGATGCTTAACGAAGCGAATTCTCCTCTTAATCACTAGATGTTGCCCCTTTCGAGGTTCTTGTATGCGCTGAATGTTCTCCTCTTAGCCACTAGATGTTTCTCGATGCTTATAGAAGCGAGTTCTCCTCTTAATCACTAGATGTTGCCCCTTTCGAGGTTCTTGTATGCGCTGAATGTTCTCCTCTTAGCCACTAGATGTTTTATTCTACTATAACACGATATAAAGAGTGTATACACATTACATTGCCCCCTCCTTAGGATTGATCGTCCCGAACAAATACATCGTTCTCATCACCACTGTAGCGATGTAGCCGGTCGCGATGTACAACTTTAGGTTTTCCTCTGACTCCCTTTTGTATCCGGTACACGACATCGTTGATTTTTGTAATGACTGTATATGGACCTTCCCAGTCCCGTTGAAGTTTCGGTGACAACCCTTTTTGTCGATGGGGATTGTAAAGCCACACCCGATCTCCTGCTTGTAACTCTGTTGTTTTCGCTCGTATATGTTGCGTGTCTTCATTCGGTCACTGAACATCTTTATTTTCAACCTGGTATTGTCGTGGATCTGGAGGACTCTTTCTCTGAGGTCATCAATGTAGCCATCTTCGGCTTGCGGATCTGACGTGGGACATCCAAATTTTATTTCGCTCGGCAGTCTGATGTTCCTTCCCATCAAAATCTCAGACGGTGTATGGCCAGTTGAGCTACGTCTTCTTAACAAGGTCTTGCCGTATGATGGACGCCGTGGCACCGGTGTCAATGGTAGCCACACATTTGTTGCCGTTTATACTTGCTTCCACGGTCAGGCTCTTGTTGTCACATTTCGTTTGAGAAACCTGGATGTTGTTTCTGGGGCCATCGATACCAGAAACCAGCTTCTGCCCCTCGAAGTTGGTTCTTATTCGTTTCCCGGGTGGGAAACAACTTCGGAAGCAACGTTGTTGGTGTTGCTTTCCACAGTGTTGGCATGTGGTTTCTCTTCGCGGTAATCTGCACTATCGCTGTAGATGCCCAGTCTTATTTCAGTTCCAGCATCGTGCTGGTCCGCCTCGCTGACTCCTTTCTACAGTAGCCTTCTGACAAGAACATTCTTGGACTTCTAATTCTCTTATGCGATGCATGTTTTGGGAAGCTTGTTCTGCAGCTTCCATCGTCAGAGTGAAAGCCAATTCTTCTGGTAGTTTTCGCCTTCCGGCAGTGCGGATGGCCCTTTGGAGATTCATATCGCCCACAGCTCTCACAAAGGCTTCAACAGCAAGTTGATTTATTATCTCGTTACCAGCTGTTGGATATGCCAGGTGAACCAATCGCTCGATATCTGCCTGAAGCTACTGCAGAGTTTCACCTCTTTTCTGTGTCCTATTGTTAAGCTAAACTCGGAAGACTTCTGTCATGTGGCTATTCCCAAACCGCTGTTCGATTGCATTTACCAGAACTGTGAAGTCGCCACTCTTCTCCGCTGGGATGGTTTGTAGCAGTTCAGCAGCAGATCCTCTTAAAGCAAGCGTAAGAGCAATGTATTTTTCGTGATCGTCCCAGCCGTTTGTTAACGCTGCTGCTTCAAACTGTTTCTTGTAGATTAACCACGAAATCTGCCCATCAAAGCTTGGAGGATTCACTTCTCTCTTCCTTGAGCACTCACCAGAAGGTTCTCGAGCTTTCATCTTTCGCACTTTTTCTAGTTCATGTGTGATAGTTTCAATTTGTTCGTCAATTTTCTCGAAACGTGTAATTTGTTTTTCAACGCGCTCGTCGACAGTTTTGATTTTCTCTTCGAAGTCCGCAAACCTGCCTTCTAAAAGGTTTCTCTGTTCATCGAATCGCTCTAGAATATTCTGCTGTTCTTGCTTTTGGTCATTCCTTTGAGTTACTAGTTGTTTCAGAACATTCCCTTCAAATTTGGCTAAAAGAACTGACATCATGTTAGATAAGGCAACATTTGCATTTACCTCCTCCACTTTTGCTTCTAATTTGAAAGCAAATGTATCTGGGTCTTTATTTTGCTGCTCCAGATATTCCTGCAGCCGTTTAACGAGTTCTATTTTTACGCCTGTCCCACTTAAGCCACGTTTGCTTAGTTCGGCCTTTAGCTCAGGGACAGTTAAGTCTTTCAAAACTTTACTCATTTTTTATTTTTATTTTTAACTTCACTACTTTACACAAAATAGTTCAATCACTGCTCACTGTTTTTATTCTCAATAAGTTTTAATCCCTTATTCTGACACCAATGTAATATTCGGCTTGGTCCGATAATTAAAACTTATTCACACTTGTAAATAAAACACAAATTTCCTTTATTTAAATCGCTATAAACTTATTTATTCACCACTTTCAATTATTACTTTTCGAACAGAGTCTTTACTTATCAAACACAGTCTTTACTTATCGCAGTTCACAATTAATAATGAACCGCTTCGCTTCCGAGCGCCTATTTATATTTATATACCTCAAATCGGTTCGAGAAACTACTAGATTCTTTTAGGCGCTGAATGTTCTCGATGCTTAACGAAGCGTGTTCTCCTCTTAATCACTAGATGTTGCCCCTTTCGAGATTCTTGTATGCGCTGAATGTTCTCCTCTTAGCCACTAGATGTTTTATTCTACTATAACACGATATAATGAGTGTAAACACATTACAATAACAAAACTACCATCTTATATTGGTATTTCTTTCCACATGCATGTTCCATATTTTAATACCATTTAATTGATAATCATAACAAAAACCGTTTGTCTTCAACTTTTTGTCTCCAACCTAATCATAAGTTTTTTACGTTCATCAGTTGCAAAGCGGCGCGGCGGCGTGGACAATCCTCACCTTCTCCTATTCCATAAATAAAAGAGCCCACAGCCTAACAGAAAGGGAAGAGCTTCCCCAACATCGAAAAAATTTGGAACCGATAACACGAAGAGAAAGCATTGTGTTAAAATTAGTTCCGGTTGAGGTGAGAGATTCTATTTTTAAATTTATCTGAAGTATAACTTTTCGCATCTTCAGGATCTTCAACATCAAGTGGTTGTGGTTCAGATACATCGTCATTCCCATCTCGTCACAGTCAAAAGGAACTACTCCAATAAAATGTATATGTACAGCTGATAAAATAGCTAATAAACGTTGGAATCGATCCGTTAAAAATGTGAAATACATCCTTTTTTTTCGCAAGGATGAGTATATAAATAAAAACAATTTGTTTAGCTTACATTAGTTAAACTACATTATCGTCCTTAACAATAATATTGTATTCTTTTTTTTTTGATAAAGAATTATTTTAATCAATAGATACGTAGACTTCTTGGTTTGTTAATCATGATTATTTGTTTTTAAAATAAAATTAAATTAATAAAAATATGTTTTTAAATTCTATTCGGCACTCAACCTTAAAATTACTGGCACAATATACATATGGGTGATTATACAAAAGTTGGGTAACTTTTGAGGATATTTTGTTTACGATTGTTTTTAAATCAAACTTCTATAAATGCGGGTGTATATGATAGCTAATCTAATTAATATATTGTTCCCAATCGGGCCAGTCACTCTTTTGAGTACATTGTAAGATATTTAAAAATTTCAGAATTTGACTGCCAAGGGATTGACGAAGTAACATAGTAATGATACATGTTATACACAGTTTTGAAAGTATTATAATGAAATTTAATACAAATTAGTAAAAATCTCTTAGGATTTAATAATGATCACTTAAAAGAACTTAGTAACAATTAAAATAATTATTAATATGTAATACTGGGAGCAAATACTATATCAGTTTTCAAAACAGACTTTCGACATTTAACGTAACGTTATTCACTTATCTTTTACTACTTTTTCATAGTTTTACTTAATATTTCCAAGTAATCAACAAACAATATAAACAAAATCTAACAATATTCATCTTAAAAGTACTAATGATCATGAAATGAAGAACAATAACAATATACCTGATACAGGACTGACGCCATAGGACTGACGAAAAAGACGAAATTTGAGATTATAATCAGGACCACATGAAATCGCGAACACACGATGAACCAAAACATAAGAAGAATAAGAAATACAAATATTATGTTTTAAATTTTATTGAATTGAACATATGCCTCAATAAAAAAAAATATAAACTTAATACAGTTTTACGTTTTTATTTATTATTTGCCAAAAATTCAGCACAAATAAAAATTTATAATTGACTAATTTAATATTTGTTTTTTTGGGAAATATTTAATATTTTTTTTAATAACTCATAAGCTAAGATACATTTTAACATCTAGTTTTCTGTTTTGTTATTCAAAATAAATAATAGCATTGAACTTTAAAAGCAAAAATTATAGTAAATTACATACAATTTTGAAAAAAAAATTACAACTTTACAACTTTCGATGATAATACGTGTTTCTGAGGTTCTTTCTTTTCGGGCGTCTTTGTGACTGTATTCAGATAAGTATAATCCATCAAGAAACCAAGAGTACCATCATAGCCTGGTTTGAGTCCTTCTTCAGGTGTAAAGTTCAATTTGATTGTTACTTTATTGGACTTTCTCCAAGTGATGAATCTATAAAAAAAAATTTGAGAAACAACATAGAATAGGAATTTCCAATTAGATTTTTCTGTTATTTACTTTGGTTTCACTCGTTGAACTTGAACTTCTTCGTCGAATTCCTTTGAATCGTCACGTTAATTTAGGACAAACGAAGAATCCAACATCTCTAGAATGACGTTGGTGAGACTTTTAACACAAGGTGGTTCTCGGTCAGTTATGTCTGCCTCGATAGACTCGTGTTCAATGATGAAATCGATGTTGCTGCAGCACGGTCGTCTTTTATTCGAAGTCGATCATTCGCCGTTCCTCTTCCTTGGTTGGCAGCTCCATAATGGTTGTGGTCATATCGTGCATAGTTGGGTTAGTTAGCTTGAGGATCGATTGAGTGGACGTGCCAGGCTTCAGTGGCTTTTCACAACGCTCAAGCAGAACGTCGGGCACATGATAGTTAGCGAACAATTGAATGCGATACTTGATCGACCCTGAATGGTACTCCGGCTTGATGGCATTGTGTTCGCATTGTCGACAACGCAGAGATCGCTTGACACACAAACACTTCCGCTGCGGATAGAGGTTGTTCACACTGAATTGTTGTGACTATAAAGAAATTAATTTTCGTTATATAAGGAAATCTCAAATGGAAGTAGACTTACTGTTTTTGATGTTGATTTTCTGTGTGAAAATCGATGGATTCAACTCGCCGACATCGTCAGTAGCTGCCGTGCCGAGGGTCTGATCTGAATCTGTTTGGCCTTTGGGGGATTCTTGTCGAACCAGCCCATTTGCCTCCGAATGATTGCCACAGTTAAGCCTGTGCTATCCTTAGAAGCACTTAATTTACAGTCAAGGTTGGAAATAATTTTTTGGAGTCTTCCTGCGATTGTACTCTTGTTTTTCTTCCTTCTCTTGCAGAACTACCGACTGGTAGTACTCTTTACACCTAGAAAATGAAGATTAAGTGAGTTGACTACTATATAATGTTTCGATTCGTACTTTACTTACACAATTGATCTCCTGGCGCTGTGGCCTCGTTTTTTTTTGAGCGGCTCGCTTTTTATTTCTTGGCAGCTCTTGAATATTCCGAGTTGGCAGTTGCTGTTGTTATGTCGTTCCAACACCAACACTCAGCTGCTGGGAGAAAGGCGTTAGCGGCCGACTATTGAATGGCAAAACTTCCACTTGCATCATTGACTTGGTGGTGTTGTTGCTGATGGTTTTGTTGCATTGAATGTGTTTGACTATTGGTAGAGATGCTGACACCTCCACCGTCAACGACTACGGGAGCTATGCCGTTGAGATGTACATACAAACACAATGGGCAATATCTGTCGTTAAAAACATTGATATTATTTTGTTAAGAGAAATAGTACCCGTGGCATGATGGTTAGTGCGTTGGACTGTCATGCGAGAGGTCTTGGGTTCGATCCCTGCCTGTGCCACCTTAATTTAAAAAAAAAAAACGGGTACTGCCTCTTGCGAGGAATTGACAAATTCTCCAAGAGTAATGCTTGTCATGAAAAAGTGCTTTCTCAAATTAGCCGTTCGGATTCGGCATTAAAACTGTAGGTCCCCTCCATCCCTGACAACAGTACTCGCACACAGGAATGGTTGAGAGTTGTAAGTCACTAGGCCCTGGTTCTCTACGGACTGTTGCGCCACCTAATTTATTTATATTTATAAAAGAAATATAATATACAAAAAACTTGCCTGCAAATCAGCGCCTTGTTTGCTTTGTCAGATTTCTTCAGGGAAATTGCTTCCTGCATTATGGTATGTTCTGGGAACATCTAAAATGAAAACACAGACTATAAAATAAATCCATTATTGTTGCACCTCCTTCACTGCAATTTGACTTACTTTTTATTCAATGAAGTGAACTTCTATATACTTTCTTCATTATAAAGAATTTTGGTCTGAAAAATATCAAATTATATTAAATATCAAAACAATTAACAAAAGCTTACGCTTCAAATCCAAAATCCATTGTTTTGGTTTGCAAAATTGATTGTCATTTTTGACAGGTCACAAAAACTCCATAAGTTTCTTTTTAGCCCAGTCCCCCATTTTGCTTTTTTTTGCACCACTCACATGTATTCACCGATAGTGAATTTGAAAGAGTTCACCTCGAATTTGAGAGAGTTCGCCTCAAATAAAATTTGAGGGTGTTTCAGGCAAGACGGGTACCGGTCGGTACTCTTGGTAAATATATTTCTTTATGATATTGACTCTGTTGAATGGTGGGTTCAGATGAGCGAAATAAAAAATTTCGCTGGTGATTATTTATTTCTAAATATATTTGTTCTTTTGCAATAAATTTATTTACACTCCCACACAGCAGTGCATCTGCTGAGCGGGTTTTTTCATCCCTCAATAATATAAAAACTGATAATCGAAATAGGTTATCGTATGAAGTTGTTCACTCTATAATGAGTTTTAAAGATTATATGCAGGGCAACTTGAGTAAGTAATAGAATTTAGATAAGATGTGATAACTGATTATACTTTAAAATATGGCTTTATTTTAAGTTAATTTCTATTTATTTTTATTTAGTGTATCAATCTCAATGAATTATGAAACAAATGTGATACATGAGTGATTTTTATTTTATTATTTATTTTATTTATGTTACAATTGAAGAAATTGAATGAATTATTTATTTTAACAAATAAATACCCATATTTAAAAAATGTATTTTAATTTTTTAAGGATCGGTTTTAATTTTAAACATTTGGCCCGCTGTTTAATCAAATGGCCCTCAAAATAATTCGAAGTGGCCCGCTTTGCTTCTTTCTTCGCGGCAACGCTGGAGGGGGGTCTATCTCCCCCCGTTTAGGCGGGAGGGGCAATTTAAAAAAATTATTATTTAAAATGGAAAAAAAAAATAAAAAATAACAGTAATACTTACAATTAAGTTTTGCCAACATTCTGTTCTATTAGCCAGTTTTTAAATCAAGTCAAAACTATGCGTAGTTTTTGAAAAATTTAATTTTAAACTCAAAATTCGAGTAAAAAAGTTAAAAAACGGTTTAAAGTGTAATTTTTCAACACTTCAAGATTATCTACCATTGTTTTTATTTCAGAATTTATTGATCTTATTTGTTTTTGATCAAAAACTGAAAACTAGATGATTTTATGTCTTTTAGGTTCTGAGAAAATTGAAAATAACCACAACTACTATTTTAATTTAATTCTTTTTTTTTGCTTGAGTGGTCTTATTTTGATAGTAATAATGGTAGGTGCGAGTTTGGGTGTATGCAACAGTAAGGTGTGTGCGAGTTTGGGTGTATGCAACAGTGGGATGTGTAGGGGGGGCATGCTGCACCCCCTGCAACCCCCTGCTTGGGAACACTATAGGATTTGTGGTGGGTGCAAGGTGGAGTGGGTGCAAGGTGGAGAGGGTGCAAGGAGCGGTGGGTGCAAGATGGGGTGCATGCAAATTTTGTTTTGCATTTAAATAAGCTCTGGGGCCCTACTATGTAACTCGATTCTACTTTTGATTCTATCATTGTATATATATTTCTTATAGTACTCTTATGAAGAGGAACGATCGAAGCGACATCTGAGCGGCGGCGTGGAGATGATTGAATTTGATTCCTTTTTTTTATACCCCTCAATAGATGGGAAGAGTTGAGAATGAGTTAAAATTCAACAATAATTAAAGAATAGAAAATAGAGAAGAACATATGCAAATGTAGTAGAAGATCGAGGGAAACAATAAAAACAACCTTTTGACATTATATGTGTGTATGCATATTATACTTGAAGAGGAATGATTTTACGGTTACGCTTTGGAAAGAAATAGAAAAAGTACAAGAAAAATAATAATAAAGCAAAAAAGTGCAAGAGTACTTTTTGCGCTTGGTAGTTAATATAATATATTTTTTTTTTCAATTCAATAGGGTGTTTCTGATAATTGTCTTTATTTTTGATAAGACTCTTAAATTAAAAAAAAATTATATTTTATCTTTTTTATACCAAAAATTTAGTGTGATATAATTCCTTTAGTTTGTCCGTTTTATATGTATATGTATATGAATATGTATATAAAGGGTGAGTTTTTAAAAGCTTTAGGAAAGTTATTAAAAAAAACACATAAAATTCAGAAAAATGCATGAAATATTTATTTGAATCGATAGTGCGGTCCACATAATTTAATGTTTGAAGATTAATTCATGCAAATGTTGACCTTGACTGCGCCTCAAATGGTCCATCCGATTAGTCCAATTTTGCCACAAAAAATAGTCTAAAGGCTAAATCCCACGATCTGAGCTTCGTCGCTTGCTGGAAGAAGCGCGCGATGAACTTTCTCAACAGAGCACGTATTTTGATAGTAAAATTCAATAATGTTTGTTTGTAGGACGAGTCATGGTTAAATTATAGACCAAACTGAAGATATTTGACAGTGAAAACACGAAACGTGCTTCAGCTGTTTAAACCAGTGTTGCCAAAAAGATAATAGCTACAAAATCACGCTTTACTTTAAAAGGGACTCTTTTGTTTTCAAAAGGATTTTTTTCTTGATAAGCTATTCGTTAATAATTTTGATATCAAACTAATGTGGAAGCATGGTTATGTTAATGTTGTATAAGTAAGAAACTCTTGAAACAAGGTGCAAACTCGGAATACAATGCTCTAACAATTATGTTTGAATCTTTTACAAGAAAAGACCTCAAAAGATTAAACCCGAAAAAAGTAAAATGGTCTGGACTATATGAATCGAAGAGTATCACAGAAGCAATTAATGTTATCGTAATGATATCTCCTCACAAGAAACACTTCCATTCTGTCCAAATTACTACCATGTCATCATGACCTTTCCAATTTAGGCATTGACACTTGTAAGGTTAATTTTTCAACGTAGTTTTATATTTATATTATATTTATTATTTCACATGTTTTACATTCAATGCAGTACATCCTGTTAAGCCGTTAAAAAAAAAAAAAAACAAAAAACGACCTAGTTTTGAATACCTTTAAATGTATGCAATTTTGATTGTGTTTGTACAAATAACAAATAATACACAATAATAACAACAACAAAATAATTGAATATATTTAAAATCTTCAATGCATCATATGCCAAATATGGCAACATTTCATTTTTCAGAAAAATTGAAAATTGAAAATTTTAAATCAAACGAGAATAATTATTAAATTCAAAATACCTACAACGTTAAAGCACAGATAATAATTTTATAAAATTTTATAAAAATAAAATTATTATCTGTGGTTAAAGTATACATAGCTACAAACATATGTATTCCTATATGCCAAATATGGCAACATTTCATTTCTCACAAAAATTGAAAATTTAAAATCAAACGAGAATTTTTAAATTCAAAATACCTACAACGTTAAAGTATACATAGCTACAAACATATGTATGCATATGCTCATCTCCTCTACATTCACACGTGAAAGCAAAAAAAATGTAGGTAAACAAATATATCGATGGTTAGATGGCAGGACCTCGTAAGAAGAAAAAATCAATTTTTTGATTTTGGGCTCATAAAAAGCAGAAAAATCAGCGCCACCTGTTGACATTTTTGGTTAAAAGAGTTTGTTCTAAAAAAAATAAGAAAACTTGAAAAAACAAAACCTCGAATAAAAATATTTTGCAAATAATGTGCAGTACCTCGTTAGTCTCTTTAAATTGAATGTGAATCTAAGTGTCGTGCGGAAAGTTTTCGAGCTAGTGACTGTTTTGTCGAATTAATTTTACTTAAATATACAAAATAGTGTTAATTGGTGAGTATTTAAACTTAAATTAACAGTAAGATAAAAAGTTTTTAAGAATCTTTTTAAATAAACTTGTTACAGACAACTTTAATTGAGGCAAATACTTTCGAGGTCCTTTCATTATTATTTAAAGAAATTTTTTAAGACTTACGAGGTACTTCATCGTAATAATGACATCGAGAGGAAAATTATTGCTGGAATTAGCCTTAAAAAAAAGAGAAAACTTTCAAACAACAACCAGTTCAATGCTAAACAACGGTAATTTGTTCATAATTTGGCTGACCATTGTAAAATAGTAAATAATTATTTGTTTACACCGTTAAAATAGCTGAAAATAAAACAGAAAACGAATTTGAGTTTGAAGAAAACTATTTAACAAATGAGGACGACTACATAGTATATTCTCCGGAAAAATCTTTACAAAGTGACATAGATTACACAGTTGTTCCTGTAGATTGTCCAGACAATTCGTCTCCAAATGAAGAATCGCAACAAAGCTTCATTGAGAACGACAATATGACAATGGAAGGATTTGAAGAAAATGAATTAACCGATCAATTTAATACTGAGAATTCCGAGGAGATAGGTATAGGTAACCTGTTACTGTTTTTTTTTTTCAAAATAATTAACGGTTAATTCTACTTTAGATATTGATGTTGATGAGCTATCCTTCTCTGAAGTAAATATTATGAAAAATAAAAAGAAGAAAAACCGAGAGCTCAGAATGAGAGGCAAAAAGTTTTTGGGGTACTCTAAGCCTAAAGATAAAAAAAAAACATTTCATAACGTACAAAGACAGGCCCGAATTATTGGAGAGCGATGCAAATGTAAAGAACGACAGAAAGGACCACAAAACAAATGTTTCAAGATTTCGGATGATCAAAGGCAAACAATTTTTAAACGAATGTGGTCAAACCTAAACTGGGAGGAGAGACAGGTTTTTGTCTGCGGATCAGTTACATTAATGCAGTTGCCTGGAATAGATTCTCGACGAAAAAATACATTTAAATATACTCTAAATGTTAATAATGAAATAATACAGGTATGTAAGAAAATGTATATTTCAACCACGGGTTTAAGAGAGTGGTCAATACAAAACTGGGTCAAACGAAGTGAAGGAGGAATCAAGGATACACCCTCCATTTCTGATTCGCCCTACACTAGAAAAAGTGATTTGCGTTTAAACTTTTTACAAAAATTTCTTGATGATCTTAATAAACTCCCGTCCCATTATTGTCGAAAAGACACAAAAAAGCTTTATTTAGAGCAAAATTTTCAGAGCATAATGAATGTTAATAGGGCTTACGAAACCAAATGCAAGGAACTGAAAATTGATGCCCTCTCTCATTTTGTAATGAGAACACAAATTAAGCAGAAGAATATTGGACTGTACAGGCCCAAAAAAGACTGGTGTGACTTATGTTTTAAACATAAGAGCGGTAATTTACCAGACCCCGAATATCTTGCACACATAGATGAAAAAAACAGGGCGAGAGATGAAAAAGAAAAGGACAAAACTGATGCTGAACAAAATTTGTGTCATGTCTTGACAATGGATGTCCAGGCTGTAAAAATTTGCCCATATATTAACGCAAGTGCCTTATATTACAGAACAAAATTATGCTGCCATAATTTCACCATCTTTGATTTAGCCAAAAAAGCTGCTACTTGTTATTGGTTTGACGAAACTTTTTCTGACGGGCAGGCTTCCAAGTATGCGTCTTGTTTGGTAGATTACCTAGAGAAAAAGTTTTTGAAGATGGGAAGTAAAATTCCCATTATTATATATTCCGATGGTTGCACAGCTCAAAATAGAAATAGTATAATGAGTAATAGCCTTTTATATTTGACAGAAAAATATGGAACAGAAATTATTCAAAAATATTTAACTAAAGGGCATACGCAGATGGAGTGCGATAGTGTTCACAGCACAATTGAACGCAAAATAAAGAACAAAGATATCTACGTTCCAAATGATTACATAAGACTGACGAAGGAAGCTAAAGTGAACCAACCATTTTATGAAACTGAAGCTCCAAATTTTGACTTTTTTAAAAATTATGGAGACAAAAAATTCTTTAAATACAGTTCTGTTAGGCCAGGGAAAAAAGCTAATGATCCCTGTGTCACAGATGTTAAATCTTTCCGATACTTTCAGGGAACTATTACTTACAAATTAAATTTTAATGATAAATACGAGATTTTACCTGTTAGACCCAGCAAAGTTATTATGTCTGATATTATATTTGAACAATTACATCTATTTCCTCTTAAAATTTCAAAAAAAAAAATATGACCACCTTCAGGAAATAAAAGCTGTCATACCAAGAGACTATTGACCCTATTATGATTCACTAAAATTTATCGATAATTAAATAAAATATTATTTGAACGATTATCTACTGCAACCATTTTCGAATTATAATAATGTGCAAATTACCTAAGAAGGCTTTATTTAATTTTTTGTTTATTTAGCTATAAAAACATACTCAACCTAAATAGTTTTTGTTCCTTTTTGACTCGTTTTGTTACACTATTTTCTTAAGTTTATTAATATAAACGTTAAATGTTACATAAACACAACTGCAGTTATTTGTGCAATTTAGTACCTAATAATGTACAAATTAATTTTTAACGCTTGTTTATGTTTTACTTATAAATAAAAAGTTTTGTTTTTGTTACGTTTTTTTTTATTTAAATGAATAGCTTTTTTGAACCAATGTTACTATTAATAATATTAGTTTATGTTGTTAAAATTATTATTTTGTTTTATAAAAAAAAATAATATCAATATGAATTCTATGAAACATTAATTGATTTTTATTTTTATCAAAGAAACAAAAAATTTCTTTTAAACACTGCAGGACCCCGTAAGAGATAAAAAAAAAGACAATACCTCTTATGTTACCGTAAAAGCTAAAAGGACAAATAATTTCGGAAAATAATACAATTATTAAACCACGAAGAAAGCCAAAACTGGATAATTGACTAATATTTTTATTTATTTTCAACTTAGTAACTCTTTAAAAACAGTTTTTTATCGATTCTGTAAAACACCCCAAAACTTCTTACGAGGTCCTGTCATATATCCATCGATATATTATTCCTTCTTGGTTTGACATTTGTATTTTGGCTATCTCCCTCGAACATATTAATGCTTATGAAACTTAAACAAATTTACTTTTCTCATTCTTTCTTTAGTAATTTTCTCCTTATTCTTAATTCCCTACCAAGTACTTTGATACACGCAGCGCCATCAATAGTCGTGGAGATGAAATAAAAAAATTCGTCTCATAATAGTACTATAGGAAATATATATACAATGATTCTATTTGAAACTCATTTCCGATTCTACTTTCAAATCGTACTACGTATGAAAGTAGAATCGAATGCCAGGCCAGTAATGCCAACCTTTTAGCCAACAAATTTGCGAATTTTGAACGAGTCTCGCATTATGTTTGACATAAGTCATAAGTTAAGTTAAAAAAAAAACAAACAAATGTTGATTTGGCGATATGTAAATAAAAATGGACAGTGTGGCAATTTGGTTTTAGTCGGAAGGAAATGGAGAAAGAGTTTATCAAATTGAAAGAAGGCGGATTAGGGATAAATCCAACATAATGGAGCTCAGCGACGAAAGGTTTCCTTTATTGAGTATTTATGTAGGCATTTTTAATCTAAAAAATTACTTTATTTCAGCTTTGTTAAAAACTAACGCCTTTCAAAAGAAGCCTTTATGTATTTATTAAACAATATAACAACAGACTTACATAAGTATTCGGAGAAGGCAAACTTTTGTTCCCAACATAATTAAGCTATCAGCTACATTGAAATTTTTGGCAACAGGTGGTTACCAAAACCAGATCGGTGGAGACATGAATGCGGGGCTTGCTCAACAAACTTTATCCAAAATTATAAAAGAGGTTTTAACATCACTAGAAAAAGTAATTTGTCCTCAACTTATCAACTTCAAAATGTCAGATGAAGAAAAAAGAAAGTCGAAGCGTCATTTTTAGGAAAAATCTGGAATTCCTGGTTGTTGTTGTCGATGAAACACACATTCAACTGATTCGGCCAGCTAACATTGAACAACTTTTTTTTAACAGAATGCTTAAGCATAGTATAAATGTGATGGTGGTAAGTTCAATTTATCATTATTCATACACCTACTTTATGCATACATATGTACATTATGTACATATGTAAATTGGAATCAAAAATACATATATAGTTTTAAATTAAAATAATATTAAAAAATTATTTAAGGAGACTCAGGATACCCGTTAGAGCCCTGGATTATGACACCGTACAGAACGGCAGCTGAAGGATCTATGGAATCGAAATTCAACGAAAAATTTTGAGTTTCAAGATCAATAATTGAACGCGTTTTTGGTGTCCTAAAGGCAAGATTTCAATGTCTTTTGGCGGCCAAGGAACTTCATTATCCACCCGAGAAGGTTACTCAAATTATGAACGTGTGTTGCGCTGTCCACAATCTCAGTTTTAAGTTCAGAGTTGAACTCCCTAATTCAACGCAAGTATTATTGGAAGAAGACGAGAACCATTTCTCTTTGGAAGAACAGCCTTTAGAAACAAATGAACATTCTAATTTGGCTAAAAGAATAAGAAATAAAATAAGAGATGATTTAACAAATTCATAAAGGTTTTATTTTTGAAAAGCAACTCTTAAGACTAAATATAATAATAAATAGAAAAAGAACAAAACAAAAAAAATAACTTCAGTCTTTTTAAATTAGCACATATTAATTAGCACATATTATTAGCACATATTATTAGCATATATTATGGTATTTAAATATTAAATGTATGTTTTTTTTTTTTTTTTTTTTATATTGTACGCGCACTCAAGGGGATATGAATACCCTTATAATGATTATACACAGTGCGAGTAATTAGGAAGGGAGGATAGGATTTGAAAGGAGATACCGATGCACATTGGTTTTGAATGCCTGCACATTGTAATGAGTGGGAAATATTGAGTCTGGTAAAGCATTCCACATTCGCGTAGTGCGGCTAAAAAAAGAATCTCTGTACTTTAAAGTACGTCCGAAATTGGGCTCAAGGGTAAACTGATGGGCATTCCTAAAAAAACGAGTATTACGGTTGAATTGTACGTATATACTTCATAAAATTAAAAAAATCACATTATGAAAGCAAAAATGAATTCAATTTCTAAACTAAAAAAAAATATGTAGATAAGGAATGAAACTTCAAACACAATCAATATGGATTGTTCAGTGATTAGCGAGGTGTTAGAATCTCGGATTTGAGTTTCAATTTAGTCACAGCATGTTACTTACTTACTTAAGATGTTCAAATGGTAGACATGTGCATTCAAGAGGACACAAGCGTCCACAGGTTTTTCTCAAAACAAACCTCTGTCTATCAACTCCTACTCTCACCTCCCCGTGGTGAACATCGGGTGCCTAGTACCTCAACTGGAGATTGGGTTCCAACCCCAGTGGAAAGTTGTTGGGGGCAGCAAACGAGAGAGGGGGGGAGAGGTGCGTCCACTAAGGCACCTCTCCTTATCCAGACGGCAGCGGACGAATTCTCGAGATGGAATCAACGGTGGCGTCTACAGTTCCAGTAAGGTTGAACTACTTAGTGAACACCTTATAGGGCTTCTACGACTTATTCGGAGCCCAGGCCTATAAGGAGCGGTTTATCCGGCTCCCCGTCCTTGGAGCTATACTAAGGATCTGGCCCTCCAGGTTGGGGGTTGTGCCGTCAGGGTGACTTCCTGACCACTTAAAAATTTCATAGTTGCGAAGCACCAACAAGCCTCGGATACGGACGGATTTACTGTTGACAACCTAAGTCACAGCATGTTGGTTTTTTTTAATATAACTTTTTTTTTTTAATTCAAACTTTTCTTTTTTAAGTTGCAGTTTTTCTTTTTTAAGTTCTAGTTTTTCTTTTTTAATTTTGTATATTTTTTCCTTCAATTCGGAGTCTCTTCGTTTATATTTCAAAATTCTGTAATCTGCCGTTTTTTGGTGTTATTCGCGGGGTGGAATGTTTTCTTCTTCACCACTCAGATTTTCTATACCTTTTACTTCATTTTCAACAATGGGATCACTGGTAACTTCATTATCCAAATGTGAAGGGTTTTCGTTATTTTTTTCTACCACTCCAAAACTTAATGAACCGGTCATTCCATCAATCGCTTGACCTACATAAGTCCAAAAGTTCAGCGACCTTCTCTTCTAGTGGAGTTAATGCATTGTATTTTGGCGGACCACCACCAGTTCCAGACAAACTAATTTTGTTCCTTCTTAGCTTGGCTTTTGTATGCACTTTGAAGTCAGCCCAAACCTTAGATAAAACAAATAAAAAAATTCGGCTTTGTTGAAATTTTGATTTACCTTTTTCCACCCGACGCTATCACGTTGTGGTGGACCTTCCGCATTCAATTGATTGGATAAATTTGTCCATTGATGGTTGGACTTTTGTCTTGCTTCCGGTGTTTTGAGGTACCCTTTTGAAGTCCGGATGTTTCGTCACATAGAGGACGAGAATTTCAAACTGTGCGGCGTTCATGTTTGAAGTTTTTGATGTATTCCTGAGCAGGAAACATATGTATATTAGTATGTTTATTAAATAATTCAACTAAATATTACCAATATATAATTTCCATTTACTTACATTTCGAAAGAAAACTTCCTGTTTCGACCGCTCGCAAACACATTTGATATAGAATGATTATTTACGAATTCGGATGACTTTGACATTTAAATTAGAATTAAGTAGTACCGAATTTCCGAATAAAACAAAAATAGTTGGCATTACTAGAGCTGTTCGATTTTCGATTATTAGAATTTGCTATCGAGTTACAGAGTTGCGATTTTGCGAATTCGATCATTTTTGTTGTTACATAGTAGGGCCCGATTTCAGAAAAATTAATTTATCCTTGGTATATCTTAATCCATATTCGATTATTACCATCAAAATAAGACTACGTTAATACTCAAGCAAAGAAAAAGTAATTTAATTAAAATATTTTTTTTGGTAATTTTCAATTTTCTCAAGAACCTGAAGACATAAAATCATCTAGTTTTCAGTTTTTGATCAAAAACAAATAAGAGCAATGAATTCTAAAAAAAACAATAGTAGATAATCTGAAAGTTTTGAAAAATTACACTTTAAACCTTTTTTTTAACTTTTTTTGCACAAATTTTGAATTTAAAACGATGTTTTTTAAAAACTATGCATAGTTTTGACTTGATTTAAAAAAAAAGCTAATAGACAAAAGTGTTGGCTTTAAAAAAATGTATAAAACTTAGTTGGAACTATTACCAATATTTTTTAATTATTGTTTTCCATTTAACGTACATATTTTTTTAAATTGACCCTACCGCCTAGACATGGGGAGATAGACCCCTCTTTTCAGTAGTAAAAAATGCTTGTTTTTAACTGTTCTATACAAATCCGTCATTAAACTTTGTCGCCTGAGTTATCATACTCTCCCCACCCTGACTGTCCCTAACCTAATCCTTAAACCTATGTAAGCCGGCCAATTCTCAATTTGAAGCCACCAAAACTGGTTCTCCTGCCTCACCCTATCTCGGTCCCTATCAGAAACAGTCCTACTGAACCGAAGGCGCTCGGCTCAGTCCAGTGCGAGAACGTTTCAACTGTAAAGGAGTCGCCTATCTGCAGTTTTACGGCTGACGTGGTGGATTAGCGGAACTGCCTCCCTATCCTGTATCAGCCCTCGATTGTCTAAATAGAGGAAAGCTTCGGGAATGTTGCCACTTAAACGTGCACTTTCCTAGTACTCATTGTTGGGGTAGTAAGCCCCAAAAATTAAGCTGTTAGTCGACGACATTGCTCTCGCAATGTGACCCCTACCAAGCTTCAA
Organism: Eupeodes luniger; assembly: GCA_951509635.1. Classification (NCBI taxonomy): domain Eukaryota; kingdom Metazoa; phylum Arthropoda; class Insecta; order Diptera; family Syrphidae; genus Eupeodes; species Eupeodes luniger. Next base: position 169,065,130 of record OX608073.1, read on the forward strand.
CAAGAAATTATCTATTCTGTTTATGTTGGCTGTGTTGTATAGAACTTGGTTGTAATAGTAATGTTTGTACTCCGATTCTGGTGTTCTGTGTAGTCCAAGGCAACATCGCAGACATTGTCTCTCAAACACCTGAATCTTTTCCATTTGAGATGGGGCAACGTTGAACCATACCGGGCACCCATAGGTAATCATCGGCCGGAAAAGGGCCTTGTAGCAAATCACCTTCACCCTGCTGTCAAGACGGCTGCTAAAAAACAACCGTTTTGTCAGGGCAAAGGCTCCCCTGGCTCTGGCCAGAGCAGCACTCATATGTCTGTCGAAATACAAGTACTGATCCAACCAAATGCCAAGGTACTTTACTAAACTTTTATTCGCCAGTGGTTGTCGATTTGGTCCAACGATCACGAGATTTTTCCAGTTCTTTCTCGTATCCTTTGAGGCCCCATACAGCGGAGTCTGAACAGAACAGTTTCGCATTTCTTAAAGTTGATTTTCAACTTCTAGTCATCGCAATATTGCTGAATCTTGTTGAAATCACCCTGGCCTTGATAACCTCAATTTTTGTATGCAATTAGGTCGACGGCGGACGCTATTGCTTGAGTCAGACTTGCTATCAGATCACTGGTGTAAATGCTGAACAAGATCGGCGAGTTAACTGCTCCCTGTTGAAGACCATTTTTAAAATCAAATATTTTGGTAGATGTTACATTGCCCATTTTGACAATAAACCGTCTACCATTATTTATTTATTTATTTATTTATTTATTTATTTATTTATTTAATCATCAATCAGAGATCTAACTCTTACAGACTAGGATATACATAATTACTTTAATTTATTAATAACTAGCTTTTACCCGCGACTTTGTCCGCATTAGATAGTTTTTTTGTATAGTAGTATGAAAAACCTGAGCTGTACTTTTTTGTACGTATGTATGTTTGAATTGTGCCGAGATGGGATGAGGCCATACTAAGTGTGATTGTCATAGGTTAGGTTAGGTGACGAACCGAGTAAATCATTAATAGTGGAGTGCCAGAAGCATTCAAAACCATAAAACCTCGGATTAGAGTTACAGTGAATGAATTAATATGATCGATGTGGGATATTGTTTTTTAAACAATAAATTGCAATGTTTACCCAAAATTTTTGTGTGCACTCCATTTTTTAATTGTTTAAACAAATTCTTATAAAATATAAATGTTTGACCATATGTTTTCACTTTAAACAGTAATTTTTTTTGTATTTATATGTTAAATCTTACCTGAATAGACATATAGGAACAATTTTCAAAGATACCTGTGTATAAAAATAGCAGTAGGGATCTCAAACAGGTAGAAAAACGTGGAGGGGAGAGCGGAGCGACAGCTACTATGTACAATGGAATTTCTCGGCTAGTTTAGTTGCAAGTAACATGTGTTCTGTGAGTATTGTGCTTATATATTGGCTTTAAACTACTTTTATATTTTAAAAAATATTGTTGTCAACATTCAGTAAAATTTTGAGAAAAATCGAATTGACAGTTTTTTTTACAAAAAATAAAAACTTAAAAGAAAATTTAACAAAAGTTGGTAAAAATTGATTTTCGACTCAAATATTTTTTCAAAAAATTTGGATTATGGCTTCCAACTAATTTTAACTTATAACAAATATTGTTTTCAACATTCGGAAAAATTTTGAGAAAAATCGAATTGACAGTTTTCTTATAAAAAATAAAAACCTAAACAAAAAAATTAATAAAAGTTGGTAAAAATTGATTTTCAACCCAAATATCTTTTCAAAACTTTGAGATAATGGCTTTGAACTACTTTTATCTTTTAAAAAATATTGTTTGCAACAATCAGTAAAATTTTGACAAGAATATAATTGACAGTTTTCTTACAAAAAATAAAAACCTAAACAAAAAAATTAATAAAAGTTGGTAAAAATTGATTTTCGACTCAAATATCTTTCCAAAACTGTGAGATATTGGCTTTAAACTACTTTTATCTTTTAAAAGTTATTGTTGTCAACATCCAGTAAAATTTTGACAAAAATATAATTGACAGTTTTGACAGTAATTTGAGAGATATCAAGAACGGAACATCAATTTTTACCAAATTTGCGTACTATTTTTTGTAGATCTTATTTTTTTATGAAAAAACGGACTGTTGGATTTCTATAAAAAACTACTGATTATCGAAAACAATATTTTCTGTAAAATAAAAAGAGTTTAAAGACAATATTTTAAATTTTTGAAAAGCTTTTTGAGTAGTAAGTAAATTTGTAGTAGGTATTGTTTTTTTGTTAGGTTTTTATTTTTTGTAAAAAACCTGTCAAATAGCTTTGACAAACTCTTCAAACTCTTTTTATTTCACAAAAAATATTGTTTTCGATATTCAGTAGTTTTTTATAAAAATCCAACAGTCCGTTTTTTCAAAAAAAAATAAGATCTACAAAAAATAGTACGCAAATTTGGTAAAAATTGATGTTCCGTTCTTGATATCTCTCAAATTACTGTCAAAACTGTCAATTATATTTTTGTCAAAATTTTACTGAATGTTGACAACAATAACTTTTAAAAGATAAAAGTAGTTTAAAACCAATATCTCACAGTTTTGGAAAGATATTTGAGTCGAAAATCAATTTTTACCAACTTTTATTAATTTTTTTGTTTAGGTTTTTAAATTTTACTGATTGTTGACAACAATATTTTTTAAAAGATAAAAGTAGTTCAAAGCCATTATCTCAAAGTTTGGAAAAGATATTTGGGTTGAAAATCAATTTTTACCAACTTTTATTAATTTTTTTGTTTAGGTTTTTATTTTTTATAAGAAAACTGTCAATTCGATTTTTCTCAAAATTTTTCCGAATGTTGAAAACAATATTTGTTATAAGTTAAAATTAGTTGGAAGCCATAATCCAAATTTTTTGAAAAAATATTTGAGTCGAAAATCAATTTTTACCAACTTTTGTTAAATTTTCTTTTAAGTTTTTATTTTTTGTAAAAAAAACTGTCAATTCGATTTTTCTCAAAATTTTACTGAATGTTGACAACAATATTTTTTAAAATATAAAAGTAGTTTAAAGCCAATATATAAGCACAATACTCACAGAACACATGTTACTTGCAACTAAACTAGCCGAGAAATTCCATTGTACATAGTAGCTGTCGCTCCGCTCTCCCCTCCACGTTTTTCTACCTGTTTGAGATCCCTACTGCTATTTTTATACACAGGTATCTTTGAAAATTGTTCCTATATGTCTATTCAGGTAAGATTTAACATATAAATACAAAAAAAATTACTGTTTAAAGTGAAAACATATGGTCAAACATTAATATTTTATAAGGATTTGTTTAAACAATTAAAAATTGGAGTGCACACAAAAATTTTGGGTAAACATTGCAATTTATAGCTTAAAAAACAATATCCCACATTGATCATATAAATTCATTCACTGTAACTCTAATCCAAGGTGAAAACCCCCAGGCGCTCCACTATAAGTATTAAAGAAACAATTAAATTTACACGACAAATAAAATATTTGCAGGATTTCTCTATAATTTGCATGCGTCCGACAACGGCATGTGCCCTCACGTGTGTGCCCGTTCGGGTAGACCCACTCAGTGATGTCCTCCCCGTGCGCCGCACTACCGCCGCCCTCACCTGCCTCGTCTACCGCGTACTACCCCCGCCCGCGCACTCGCCCCGCTCCACCGCCGAAACATAATTATCAGAAGTAGAAGACAAACCCAGTGAATTATTTGTTGTACCTACATGGCTCGTGTTTGACGATGAAAGGTTGAGCATAGCAAAGTTTAGGTTTAAAATTATTATTTGTGGAACTTGGTTGGAGCCACAGTTTGCGTCTAACGATGAGGGCTTGAGGCACGTGGCGCGCGAAGCCTGCGTTAATATACGTGTATGATAAGTTTAACATGTTCGACAACTTATTTCATAAGGGTTGGAAATGCGTTGTTTTCCCGTAATACCAATTTTATCCAAATATTATTCAAATCTTTGGTAATTTAGGAGTGAAAGCGATCAGATTCCCCGGAAAGTAATTTTTTCCATGGGAATGCGTTGTTTTCCCGAAGTCAAATGTAACTCATGTCCTTTCTTAAGTCTCAAACTATTTCCTTGCCAAATTTCATTTAAATTTGTTCAGTAGTTTAGGCGTAAAAGTGATCGGCCCACCTGAATTTTCCCATGGAAATGCATCATTTTCCCGAGGTAAAAAGTAGCCTATGTCCTTTCTCGGGTATCAAAATATGTCCATACCAAATTTCATGCAAATTGGTTCAGTAGTTTAGGCGTGATTGAGTAACAGACAGACAGACAGAGTTACTTTCACATTTATAATATTAGTATAGATAAATATAATATTTATGTATATGAATGAGAAAAACAAAAACTCAACAATAATATAACAATTAACAAAAATATTAAAGTTCAGCTGATTGAATAGTTGATTCATTTAAAACATATTATAATTTCAAGGTATCTCTTGAACAACTTTTAAAAATATCTATTTTATTATATACAGCATTAGTTTCCCTGATGCAACGAGAAATTGGCTCATCAAGGCCATAATTTGTGCGATGAAAATATTCATATAAAAGGTTAGATTCACGAACATTCCTCTGAGGAACACGAAGATTTATAAGATTTAATAAATTAGGACATTTTATGTGATACGTTAAAATATCTCTGATGAACATAACAGAGATACAAGTACGCCGACTTTCCAGAGTTTTAATATCGAATAATAAGCACCTTGTTTTGTAGGTTGGCATCTCAATTCGCCAATGTAGTTTAAAGATTAATAATATCGAGTAAAGTTTCTTTGAACTTTTTCAATTCTATTACAGGAGTTTCTATAAAAAGGATTCCAAACCACACTAGAAAACTCCAACACAGATCTTACCAGAGAATTAAAAAGTGACTTAAGAGAATATGGATCTTTGAACTCTCTTGTGTTTCTCTTTAAAAACCCGAGCATTTGATTAGCCTTGTTAACCGTATAGTCAATGTGTGGCAGGAATGAAAGTTTAATGTCTAAAACGACCCCAAGGTCCTTCTTACATTCAACGCGTTCTAAAGTTCATAATTAAATAGAATAGGGGTAGTATGTCTAAAACACGACATAACTTGGCATTTAAGTAAATGACAATCAGATAAACATTTTATTCCACGGTACAACTTAAGGTCATCGGCAAATAAGAGACAAGGAGAAGATAGAAAAATCGACAGATTATCATTTATGAATAATAAAAATAACAATGGGCCAAAATGACTTCGTTGAGGAACACCTGATGAGACACAAATGTTTTCAGAATAATAGTCTTCAATTTTAACAATTTGAATCCTGTTGGAAAGGTAGGATTTTAACCAGCTCAGAAGTTTAGAGTGAAAGCCGAGAGAATACAATTTATGCAGAAGCACCCTGTGGTGAACGCGATCGAATGCTTTAGCAAAATCAGTGAATATGATATCTGTTTGTATATGATCTTCAAAATTATTTATGATGTACATAACTAGTCATTACAGGCCGACTCCACTAGAGATAATTTCTCGCAGAATACTCATCCTGACATGAAAAGTCTAATGGAGTCGCGTTGTTTCATCTTATGATGATGTTAGCGATCTCTCTCTGCTATTTTGTCATCGATGTCTGATATCAAATTTGAAGTTTGAGTTTTTTTTCCTTTTTTGTGTGTGGATGACATCTCAATTTCATTATTTTGTGTGTCTCAAACCGACAAGTATTCATTTGGCGCGAACAAAAAAAAATTATTGTGTTAAAAAAGTCGGCATTTGCAGTTTTTTTTATTAGATTCATATATTTAAAAGGATTAAATCAGGTAATAACACATTTTTATACGAAATGCGTTTTTGACAAATCCTTTTAAACCTTTTATTGTTTGACGTTTGACGTTTTTCAGAGATGAATTCACTTTAACCACTCTTGCTCAAATGAGATGTCAAGACATAAACTGCCCAGTGAAGAAAAAAAAAAAACTTCTAATTTTAATGTCAGAGATCTGGTTGGCGATACAGTTATCAAGTCGAGGCGGCCTGTTAGAGACAGATTTGTTGTTGTTGATTTACCAGAAATAAAACCGTGTTGATATTCGGATATATAGTTACGTAATTGAAAAGATAACCTATTGTATACAATTTTTTCAAATAGTTTTGGCATTGCAGAAATCTTGCTAATAGGCCGGTAATTGGTAATATTCTGCTTAGATCCAGATTTAAAGACTGGGGTAAGAAATGATAGTTTCCAACTATCAAGAAATTTACCCTCGGATAGAGATGCATTGAAAATGTCCTTAAGTGGTTTAGCCAGTGAATGAGCACATTTATGAAAAATAATAGGAGGAATCCAATCCCATCCGGACCCTACTTTTTACTTGTATCAAGCTCAAGCAACACTTCTCCTACTTCGGAGACATCCAAAATCATAGAACCTATATCAAAAAACCTTAGAAACACTTGGTAATTCCTGGTTTGAAAATGATTCCGAGTAGTAAACCGATTGAAAATATCTAGCAAAAAGGTTGCAAATTATTTGAACATCACTAGTTATAGAATCATTGAATTTCATGCAGCTTGGATAACCAGTGGTCTTACGTTTAGAATTAATAAAGTTCCAGAAACATTTACTGTTATTCCTCATATTACATTCAATCGTAAACAAGTAGGAATTATACAAAAATGTATTTAATATGTCAAATTCGCGTTGAATAGCATTATATTTAGATCGAAGTTCAAGATTATTATAATTTTGTTTATGTAATTTGAAAGCTTAATTCTTTCTATTTTTAAGATTAATTAATCTCTTATTAAACCATATAGGGTTTGAGCTCAATTTTAAGTTTTACTTGGAATAAATCGATGCATTGCTTCTTTGATGGCTGTCAGTAGATTTTTATTGGCGATTTCTAATTGAATTTTGCTATCAAATAAAAAAAAGAAACCCAATGAAAGTTAAGAAAATGCTCATTCATTGCATCAAAGTTTGCTTTGTTGAGATTTGAAACATATGTATTATAAACATTATTTTTTTAATATAATCATAAAAATGAAAGGTTCCTTGTAACGCAACATGGTGTATAGAATTTTGTATAAGCGGCAAATCAGACTCTTCAATAACAATAAAAAATTCTTTATCAACAAAAACCAAGTTAAGAAGTCTTAAATTATCATTTACAAAAGAGTTGATTTGAATTAAGTCAAATTGACTGTAAAAATCTGTGATACTTTCTTCAATTTCGGAATTGACATTGTAAGGAACTATGTATGTAAATATTTCATCTTAGTCTAGAATCAAATTTATATTTCCTTGATTAAAATCTCCAATACATATAACATGTTGAAAATTATTAAGATTTTCTAAAATATTTTTACAATTATTAAAATGTATATTATACACCTCAAGAGAACTCTTTGGAGGAATGTAGCTTAACATAACAAAAACTTCCATATTATTATTAAATACAAGTGCTACAATTAACTGTAGTATTCATTTGGCGCGAACAAAAAAAAATTACTATGTTAAAAAAGTCGGCATTTGCAGTTTTTTTTATTAGATTCATATATTTAAAAGGATTAAATCAGGTAATAACACATTTTTATACGAAATGCGTTTTTGACAAATCCTTTTAAACCTTTTATTGTTTGACGTTTGACGTTTTTCAGAGATGAATTCACTTTAACCTCTCTTGCTCAAATGAGATGTCAAGACATAAACTACCCAGTGAAGAAAAAAAAAAAACTTCTAATTTTAATGTCAGAGATCTGGTTGGCGATACAGTTATCAAGTCGAGGCGGCCTGTTAGAGACAGATTTGTTGTTGTTGATTTACCAGAAATAAAACCGTGTTGATATTCGGATATATAGTTACGTAATTGAAAAGATAACCTATTGTATACAATTTTTTCAAATAGTTTTGGCATTGCAGAAATCTTGCTAATAGGCCGGTAATTGGTAATATTCTGCTTAGATCCAGATTTAAAGACTGGGGTAAGAAATGATAGTTTCCAACTATCAAGAAATTTACCCTCGGATAGAGATGCATTGAAAATGTCCGTAAGTGGTTTAGCCAGTGAATGAGCACATTTATGAAAAATAATAGGAGGAATCCAATCCCATCCGGACCCTACTTTTTACTTGTATCAAGGTCAAGCAACACTTCTCCTACTTCGGAGACATCCAAAATCATAGAACCTATATCAAAAAACCTTAGAAACACTTGGTAATTCCTGGTTTGAAAATGATTCCGAGGAGTAAACCGATTGAAAATATCTAGCAAAAAGGTTGCAAATTATTTGAACATCACTAGTTATAGAATCATTGAATTTCATGCAGCTTGGATAACCAGTGGTCTTACGTTTAGAATTAATAAAGTTCCAGAAACATTTACTGTTATTCCTCATATTACATTCAATCGTAAACAAGTAGGAATTATACAAAAATTTATTTAATATGTCAAATTCGCGTTGAATAGCATTATATTTAGATCGAAGTTCAAGATTATTATAATTTTGTTTATGTAATTTGAAAGCTTAATTCTTTCTATTTTTAAGATTAATTAATCTCTTATTAAACCATATAGGGTTTGAGCTCAATTTTAAGTTTTACTTGGAATAAATCGATGCATTGCTTCTTTGATGGCTGTCAGTAGATTTTTATTGGCGATTTCTAATTGAATTTTGCTATCAAATAAAAAAAAGAAACCCAATGAAAGTTAAGAAAATGCTCATTCATTGCATCAAAGTTTGCTTTGTTGAGATTTGAAACATATGTATTATAAACATTATTTTTTTTAATATAATCATAAAAATGAAAGGTTCCTTGTAACGCAACATGGTGTATAGAATTTTGTATAAGCGGCAAATCAGACTCTTCAATAACAATAAAAAATTCTTTATCAACAAAAACCAAGTTAAGAAGTCTTAAATTATCATTTACAAAAGAGTTGATTTGAATTAAGTCAAATTGACTGTAAAAATCTGTGATACTTTCTTCAATTTCGGAATTGACATTGTAAGGAACTATGTATGTAAATATTTCATCTTAGTCTAGAATCAAATTTATATTTCCTTGATTAAAATCTCCAATACATATAACATGTTGAAAATTATTAAGATTTTCTAAAATATTTTTACAATTATTAAAATGTATATTATACACCTCAAGAGAACTCTTTGGAGGAATGTAGCTTAACATAACAAAAACTTCCATATTATTATTAAATACAAGTGCTACAATTAACTGATCAAAATCAAGCTTTGCTTCATTGATGTTATTATTTGATAGTAGATTTACTTCTTTAAATGATAATGAAGAGCGTATGGCAATCAAAATACCTCCTCCTTTTTCCATACCTGTTAATAAATTACATCTATCTTTCCTAAATACAGTATCTATAGTTACTTAAATCAAATAATTCAGATGTAAATTGATTAGATGTCAACCAAGTTTCAGTTAACATTATTAAATCATATTCAGAAGATGCAAAGATGATATATAAATAATCTAGTTTAGTTCTAATGCCTCCTACATTTTGATAATAAAAAGAAATTTTACTTGGAAAATGTAAGGTTTTTAAATATGAATCAGCAACATCGTCTGGAGCTCTTGAATATGATGAAGAATTCTTATAATCTGGATTGTTGATTAAGCCAACTGAAGTTATGTCACATCGGCCGATTGACGATCACCTTCGTTTTTTGGCCTGTTTACAAATGGTTTTACTTTCACAAAGACCTAGGCCATATAGTTGCGTCACTAAGTAATTGATTAAGACAGTCTGCAGGAACACTCACAGCCCTATTACGGTTGTCAATTATCAATACGCTAGTTGACATTTTTCAATGAAATTGATGAATTGGTATTATCGTTGTCAGCAATCAAAATTTTTGATAAACTGTGAACGCTCTTCAGAAATTAGATCTATTGTGAATGATTCAAATTGACAGTCTTGGTATTATGGTTGTCAAAATATTTGTTGATTATCAAATTTTCAGTCAATCACAAATTCCTTGTTGATAAAATATTTTACGAATCGCGAAAGCCAAAAGCATGTCTACTATTGAACTATTTTTCGTTGAAAATGAAATTGAAGAAGAAAATACTTTGGTGCAAGCAAAGATTCGAAGAAAACTACGCGATGCTTCAAATCCGATGGATTTAGCTGAATATATGTATGTAGATAAAAGATCTTTTTTAGTTACATTACAAAATCTATTTTAATTTTTAGTAAATTTATTTATATCCGCAACACAATACTAACCCTCTGCCACTTGGTTGAGTCTCGTTCTGGTGGGCCTAAGCTGTTTAATTCCACCGCAATCTCTGCCCACTTCTTACTCATGAGTGGCTTTGAATAAACACCTTTAGCGAAGTCTGGGTTCTCTTCCATCCGTTCTACCAATCTGGCGAGCTGATTTTTGTTACTTACAATTTTACTCCTACGTAAAGAAAACACTTAAAATTGAATAGCACCATTAATTTATTGCAAACTACTTACATTTTTAATACAAATCAACCAAAATAAAATTCGTCACACGAAACAAAAGCAGTCCGTTGAAAAATTGTAAATGAAATTGAAACGTCAAAAGTAATTCACAATAGATTTTTGATCTTTGTTCACAATGGATCAAAAAATGATCAACTCGCGTTCATAACACCAATATATCAATTAATTGACATAATGTTTCAATTGTCAATTAATTGATCTTTGACAACCGTAATAAGGCTGTCAGTTTGAAGTTTACAAAGCATGTCATAGAGCATAAACAACAATGGATTACTTATGCCAAGTCTGTTTAACTTAAGATACAGCCCCTCTAACCATACGGTGTCAAAGGCCTTCTCCAAGTCAACCAGACAAGCACCCGTACATTGCCTTTTAGATTTTTTTCCACTGGATATCATCAGCTTAAACGCCGCATGAATAGTGTCATGTCACGCCTTTAAGCCGAACTGATTATCCGGAATTACTCGGCAGAAGACTTATCGACGAGTTTGACATTTTCAACGTACATACATCCATACATATGTACATCAAAATATATTTCGGAAATTTCTCCAATTTGTGAATCCGAACGATTTCGATGATACAAAAATTGATACATTTCGCATAAATCGGAGAAAATTCCTCATAAAAAAAAAACGTTTGTACATACCTAACGGATACAAATCTGAAATTGTTTTTTTTTTTTAAACGTGTTCATGTATAGTACACATTTTCCTTTTTGCATTTATAAATAATTAATAAGCACTTGTATCAGTTCCGATGATATACGAAAAATATATGTCAAACAACAACAATCCAAGAAGACGAATTCGAATGTGGACGAAAACATTGTTTGTGTACAATTTTCTTCACTAGCCATAAAGGAGAAAATCATGCAGAAAAAAAAAGCTGAGAAGATGAAATTGAATGCAGCTTTGTTTGCCGGTTGTAAGAAAAAAAGTGTCTATTTAAATGATTCTTTAACTAAATATAATAGAGCTTTATATATGTCTGTTAAGAAGTTTAGAGTTCAATATAAATTTAAATATCTTTGGTTCAAAAATTCAAGAATAATGCTGAGAAAGGTTGATAATGGTGAGATAATTACTATAAGATCTTTTGAAGACTTACATAATATACAAGCTAGTTACTCATGTTAAATTCCTTAAATAATTTTGATCTTATTAATAATAATCTCACCACATCAACTATTCATAATAAATTTGATTGTATTCTTAATTTTGACTCTATTAACCAAAAATCTATTTACGCTGTACATCAAAATATACGTAGTTTGCAAAGTAATTTTGATTTGCTAACTTGTAACCTTGAAGCCTTTGAAAAAAAACCTGATTTTATATTTGTTTCGGAGATATGGATATTTTCTTATGAAATTAAAGATTTTAGTTTACCAAATTATAACTTTTTAGCCAATACAAATGATTCGTATGCTGCTGGTGGAGTTGGAGTATTTGTGCGTGATTCGTATGAATGTGAGCTTAAGATTTATAGTTTGACAAGTGCAGACATTATGAAAATTACTGTTTTTATTTGTGATGAAATGTTTAGTTTTATTTGCATTTATAGACTTCACTGTAAAACTATACAAGTGTTTATTGAAGAATTCTCTGTTTTGTTAAAAAGTGAGCGAGCAGCTAACCTAATACTCTTAGGTGACTTTAATTTAGACCTACTTACATACAACCCCAACCTAGATGCATAAAATTTATAAATTTCTGAACATGGACTTACGTCATTTGTCAATGAACCTACAAGACCTGTTGCAGGTACCTGTCCTGACCACATCTTCGGTCGGTTTTCAAAAATTGATCTTAACGATTGTGCCGGAGTAGTCTTTGATCTTGGTATTTCTGATCATTGCATGACGGGTGTTGTCTTCAAGGTTTTAAAAAATGTTGAGCAAACAAACGTTAAACGTAATTATAGGCAATCTAAAATCGATTTTGGAAAGTAAATTCAGTATTTAACGTTGGAGAGTTGGGAAGAGGTTTATATGGAAGAGGACCCTTCAAAAGCTTATAGTTTATTTTTGAATCGTTTTAAACAGCTAATCAACAATTCGTACTATGTCATCAAAAAAAGGACAAATATAAAATTAAAGCCATGGATAAATAATTTGCTCTTAAAATCTATACATTTTAAAAATAAATTATATAAAAAATGTCGAAAACATCCGCTTAATACAAATTTAAGATTATGCTTTAAAAAAATAAGCAAGGAAGTTAATAATAAAATTCATCAGAGTCGCGATAGTTATTATAACAACAAAATAATAAATGCAAAGAATAATCCAAGAGAAGAATGGAAAGTCGTAAATGAAATTATAAACAGAAAACAAAGTAGTCAGTCAAATTCTTTGACAGTTGAATATGGAGATACATGTACCTCAAATCCAACAGAAATTGCAAATCTTTTCAACAATTATTTTACTAATGTTGGTAAAACTTCTTTTCCTCGTGATATCACAAACTCTTGTGAATGTTGTAATAGCTTCAGCTCTTCAAATGTGGTACATAGTGGAAATAGTTTCTTCTTCGAAACAATAAATGGCCTTGAAGTAGGTACTGAAAACTATAAACACACTGAATAAATCAACCTCAGTTGGCGTTGATGGCGTTTCTAATACAATGTTAAAAAAAACTGCTTTATATTTAGTGGATGTTTTGACGCATATTTTTAATAAAAGTGTTTTTTCAGGTGTCTTCCCAAATGACTTAAAATCTGCTTTTGTTATACCCATTTTCAAAAAAGGGAGCAAAAAGGATGTAAAGAACTACAGACCAATTTCATTATTACCATCAATTTCAAAAATTTTTGAAAAAATTATAAAAAGTAGAATTTTACGTTATCTCACAAGCAAGAATTACTTTAGCCCCTCACAGTTTGGGTTTAGATCGGGAATGTCAACAGAAGATGCTTTATTAAATTTCTGTTGTTCAATACAACAAGGAGTGGACAAAAAAATGAAATGTGCTGCGCTTTTTGTTGACATTACAAAAGCCTTTGATATGGTCAGTCACTCTATCCTTTTGAAAAAATTACATGATGTTGGTTTCCGAGGATTCATCTACAATTGGTTTGAATCCTACCTGAGTAAAAGGCCTCAGATAGTCAAAGTAAATAATGTTCTGAGTAATTCCATGGATATTAACTTGGGTGTCCCACAAGGGTCAGTTCTTAAGCCCATTCTTTTCTTGGTTTATATAAATTCCATCTTCAATCTACCATTCTTAGGGAAAGTTAACGCATTTGCTGATGATATAGCAATTGGATACAATTCACTTAGTCCATTAAATTTGGTTTCGGATATAAACCATTATGTACACTTATTTAGGCTATGGTTTGCGGACCATAAACTTTTAGTCAGTAACAAAACCAAACTTATGATGTTCAGCAATGAACTTCATGGACTAAATGACATTAAATTCTTGTTCCATGCTCCGTCTTGTTCTAGTTTTAAACTCTTCAATAGCAAATGTCTAGTATCTCATTTAACAAATAGCTTCAATTCTGAAGTAAACTGCTGCAGTACATGCTTCAATATAGAAATAGTGAAAGATTTTAAGTATTTAGGTGTCAAAATTGACCAACATTTAAAATGGTCTGAGCACATTACGGATTTAAAGCAATATCTTCTTTCAACCATAAGATGCTTTTATCGGTTGAACAAATATTGTTCATTCTTCACGTTAAAAAAGGTTTACTATGGTATTTTCCACTCGAAGTTACAATATGGTATCAGTTGTTGGGGAGGTGCGTACTTAAACAAAATCCAACAATTAACAGTTCTTCAAAAATGTGTCCTAAGAAAAATATGCAACGCTGCCCGCCTCGCTCACTCTGCAGATTTGTTTAGACAAACAGGTATTCTACCAGTAAGACACTTGTTTTATTTTAAGGTTTTGAAGATATTTTTTATGAGGAGTGGTTATTTGGAAAGCCCTATAAGTAATACATATAACATGAGAAATTCTAACTCGGTACGATTAAACATTTTTCGAACTACACTTTTTAGGAATTCTTACACTATCGTCTCTCGCAAATTATACAACAGTCTTCCAGCTGAATTACGTAGCATTAGAAACCGTCCACAGTTCTTAAAATCCGTTAAATTATGGCTTCTTAATTTCGATACTTATAACATTGAATCTTTGTTAAACTACGTTATTTGATAATATTTGTTCTCTTTATTTATTTGTGTATATATTAATTAAAATATTGTTTATGCAGTTCATACAATCATAGTTGATACAATTCATAAGAAACTTTTTTCTCTGTTCCTGTTCCTTTATATTACGTTATTTATAATATGTCCACCCCACAATATAAAAATTTGTAAATGTGGCATTAATTCAATTTTAACTTAAAATTCAAATGCTACAACCTATTCTCTCTAATTAATTGTACAAAATACATATATTATTAAATTAGAAATAAGATATCTAAAAATTGTTAGGAGAATATGATATTCAGCCCTATCGAGGTAACCGTCGGAGCGGAACTTTCTCCGCAACGCATCCTTTTTCGGAAATTGAATTCCGGTTTGAGGTAGCTGTCATCGGAAGAAATTTTACAAACATGAGAACGCAATGCGATGGATATAAATTTCAGGCAGATATGTGCAAATTAACCGATATATCGAAAATGCGATATATTTTCGATAATATTTTATAAAATAAAGACAATAAGCGTTTTAAACCATGTAAAATTGGTGGCAGAACGTAATTTATTGCTTATAAAAAGTAATTTTTTCAATTATAATGCGCTAGCATTTTTAAGACATGTAATTTGATGCAACGATTTTTAAATAAAAACTATCGAATAAAGTCCCCTCCCTATTTCAAACATATGTTTTTGTTTCCATTTGAAGTTTCAAAGAAAAAGAATAAATTGAAAAAAAAAAAACTGTTGAAACATAAGTTTTATTTATTTATTTGACTTTATACAAGCAACAATAATAAGAAATGGATAGTGTTGGTTTATTTTTGGACGCTGAATGCAATGAGCTAAGGGCGCAAAATAAAGAAAATAGGAGAACATTGCGAAATGAAAGCAATATATGTGAACTAGGTATCTGACGCGGCGTAAGTAAACTTATCTTCGAATCTAATTCTTATCTTCTAATAATTCTACGATTCTCTTCCAGATTCAAGAAAAACTTTCGCCTAGATAAAAATACGTTTGCTTTTGTTTTGGAGCAGATTCAAGACAAATACAAAACAAATCGTCGGTCTGATTGTGTCACTCCGGAACATAAATTAGCAGCTTGCCTCAGATTTTTTTCCGAGGGAAACTACCAACATGGTGTTGAAAAAGATTTTCAATGTCCAGTTGGCCAGTCGATTTTTTCCAGTATTTAATTTGCCTAAAAACAAATAGTCCATTATTAATAACACAAGATAACGAAAATAAAGTTAGTTTTTGTATTACTTACATTTTAATTAACTATTTTTTTAAAAAAGAAAGCACTTTCCGCAACAAGAACTTGTCGGAGGACTTCGGAAAATTTGTGTTTGTATCTGTCAAGAATAAAACCAAATAAAGTACTTCATCGCAAAGCATCACATGAAAATTACATGCGTTGAATTTTGTCGGAGAGAATGTCCGATCAGCTGATCGGACAACTACCTTGAAGCAAAATGTCTCCGATTCGGAGGAAATCGGAGAGAATTCCGCTCCGACGGTTACCTCGATAGGGCCGATTAATAAAAAATAAAAAAAAAATAAAAGTC
This sequence comes from Eupeodes luniger, assembly GCA_951509635.1. Lineage (NCBI taxonomy): Eukaryota > Metazoa > Arthropoda > Insecta > Diptera > Syrphidae > Eupeodes > Eupeodes luniger. The sequence goes on from OX608073.1 coordinate 169,081,387, forward strand.
TCAAATTGAAATTCGTTATCTTTATTTTATTGGATTACGGTAAAGGGAATATAAATTTCAACAGGTTAAGGGCCCAGTTTCCAATGTTATAAAAGAAAAGAAATATTAATTACATATATGCAAGATGGCAGGGAATCGTTTTTCCATAAAAAAAACTCTGAAACGACAACTATTTTGTATGGAAATACAAAATAGAAAGAATCTTAATCAAGGAAGGGTTGTTCCGTGAATGTTTATGTTATAAAGTAATTATGCACCTTGTTAATACTAACACATTTGTCTAATAGGATCATCAGGTTCCAGAGTTGTGGCAAAACAATATTTATTCCACATTGAGGTAAAGCATACACTACTTTTTACTATGGTTGATGGCAAAATACTTATGTAATGCAGTAACTGAAACAACACAAAAATGCTATCTATGTGGATTTAGGATCAAACTTGGTCTTATTTTAAACCTAGGTAAACCGTACATTATACAGTCCCTGGCCTATTGGACGCACTTTAGATTTTATGCAAAATCTCAATTTTCAGCTATTTTAATAAGGTTTTCGAATATTGCAATGCATTTAAATTATTTTGTATGCAGAATATAAACTATTTCCTACTTTTTTATAAAAATAAAACAACAGATTTATAGAATTTTTTTTCTATAATATTTAAAAATATTGTGTATAACCTAATAGTTATAAAAATTCTGCAGTGCGTCTAATAATATGGCCAGGGACTGTAATAAAATTTGATCTTAAAGACTCTACCGCCATAATTATGCCAGGAAGTCTTCTAGTAGAGGTTGTAATATGGATGTTCTCAACAGATTGTTACTTACATAGTTCTGATCCACTCATCAGTTGCCTCAGGAAGCCATCATTGAAAACGAAACGTGTATTTTCCCAAGAGACCATAGAACTGGCTTCTTCCAGAGGACTTTAATACATCAAACGAAAGCTTAATGTTTCAGGGTGAAGATGATATTAGCGAAGATTCATTTGAGGAAGATTCGGGCGAAAAATATAGCGAATAATTTCACCATAATACGAAATACCTACCTCAACATGTTTACCATAACTCAAATATCTAAAGTAAAAAAAAAATTAAACTTTAAATTTTATTTTGTATTATATGTAAATGTTAATTTTAGATAGAACTAAAAAGAAAAATAACGAAAAACAATTTTGGCCGGGTTTTCGGTGCAAATACTCCTCTATGAGACGTTCAGAACATCGTCATTAAGAAACTATGAAAAGTTATTAAAGGCCCAAGTGAGCTATAAAATATTTGTTTAGTTTATTTTATTATTTTAGTCTTCATGACTTAGAACTTAAAATTCATTCATTGATTAAATTTTTAGCCTTTGGGATATTTTTTTTTATTTTGATGCTATATTGGTATTTTTATTCATGAACATATACATTATGTATAATATCGAATATATATTTCACAATTCTTGCTCATCCTTTTTCTTCCAAGATCATATAATTTATATGAATTTTTATTTGCGCTCTAAACAGTGATTGTGAATCATAGGTTTTTTTTTAAGTATAAACCACTAACAGCCTTGTTACAATCATTAAATGCCAGAATTAAAAAAATTATCATAGAAAATTAGGTCTTGAATTAAAGGTCAAATAGTGGCAATATGGAAAAATGCAAAAAAAAAATTGTTTGGAAAGAGGTTTTATTTTGTAATTTGTTGGCAATATAAAATATAAATTATTTATTTTTATAGAAGAATTGAATTAAAGAATTTACAATTCAAAGGTTACAGCCTTAATATTGTTGACAAAAAAACAATTAAATTCATCATGACATATGTAGGTTTTTTGAGGGACTTTTTTCACTCAGTCTATCCTCAGTCTGTATCAATTTTCATCGATATGCTAATTATTCCGATCTTTAAAGAATTTTGTGACTATTTTGAATGCACGGTTCAGTTAAATATCATGTTGACATCAGCGCCAGCGTCGCTCCGTTAGAAGTGAGTATCGGGGTATGAAAATACCCCAATTTGTTCAAAATCGTGTTGTCATTTCAAGTTAACAACAAAATTTTGTATTTTATTTTGAGAGAAAACAATAAAACTAGTGTTTTCATAAACGCATGTCTAACTTGGACCTGAGTTAGCCATGTTCATAAAATCGGATTTGCGATTGAGCAAACGCGGATGATTGCAGAAGATATGTTTATAAACGTTATGAATTACATCAGCATCTTAGATTTTGGGAGATAAAAGTAGAATATAAAATGCGAAAAATGTACATTTCTAACTTTTTTTTAAGTGAAGCAAAAGCGACGGGATGGAATATCACTAAAATTAAATTTTTAATTGAAGGAGGAATTTTCATGGAAAAAGAAAACAAAATTCATTTTGGATTTGGATTGAACATAAACGCGTTTATGAAAACACCCATAGTCAAAATAAAACATACAATCTGCAATACTTTATTTACTTTAGCTTAGAAAATGTTTTTTTTTGTTTGTATTATTAAGTTATTTTTATTGTTTATAACATAACCATATTTATAATGACAACATTAATGTCACTGGTAATTATATTTACTTATTGAATGGCTATCATATCCACAGAGAACAAGTTAAACAATTTTCCTTCACTTATCCTCCCTTTTGTAATCAAAGTGATGATTTGCTCTACAAAATTTCCCGTGGAACAAATTTTATTCTTTTTAAATTTCTAACTAATTTTTCAGAAATTTAAATTTAAATAAACGATTTTAATTTAAACAAATAAATTATTGAATTTTGTATCCCATTTTGTTGCTTAAAGCCAAATATAAGTTGTATTTATATAAACATAAATTAATTTCTACACATTTCATATTACAAAAAAAAATATTTCAAGATACTTTTAAGAAATCTTCAACAGATCAAGGATAAATACGCAAGCAACATGTTTGATGATGAAAATGCTAACATCTATCACTACAATAATTGTTTTACAAAATAAATGACATTAAACATATCCAAGACAAAAATAATCGGTGGAATAAAATGGTTCGTGCTGTTTTAATCAATAGAAATGCAAGAACATATTTCTTGCACTTGCACTGTTATTACTGTCAGCTGAATCACTCACAACATAAGTAGGTGCAACGAGACGGCGGGCGGTTATTGACGACCGCGGAGGTGATTGCTAGTCCCTAAAAATTCCCCTGGCCTTGGCAGAAATCTTTCGGACTCGACCTCTACTACTAACGCTCACTAAAGCCTCATTATTATCGGTATCAGTTTGATCTTCGTTGCTTTCTGTTGCAGTGGCTACCATGTTTCCATTGGCATGTCTGAGTGGAACTCTTCGACGCATACGATTATCAGCAGTGTCATCGGATTCTTCATTATAGCGGGGCCTTTTTTGATTTCGAGTACTTCGTGATCCTCGTTGTTGTGACCCACCCTGGTAATCATCATCGTCATCATCAAAGCCAGGGTCATCATCATCGTCATCGGAATTAAGATTTCGTTTTCTACGTTGGGGTATATGGCGGATATTTCTACTATTACTTGCTGCTGTTGCTGTTGAGCGCCTGTTTGGTGGTCGAGTATTTCGTGTTGGAACAAAAGATGTGAGTGGTTGATTATCATCAGAGTCGGAATCTTTAGATCCACCATCAGTGCCCTCATCAGAACCTCCCGAATCATCATCCTCTTCTTCGTCTACTTCTTCGTCCTCTTCATTGTCTTGATCTGTTGCACTAGTTTCTTGACTGTATCGCGTTCTTCTACGTCTAGGATCTACTACTACAATTGGCAGGTCTTGTGGTGTTGTGCTATTCACATTATTGCGCATTCTTAGACGAGAAGATACATTTCCGATAATGCTTGACATTTCTAGTGGATCCTCTACAAGATCAAGTTCATCGGCATTGCGCTGATGACGAGAAAGAACTCGCCGAGTGTTACGAATTGTTGAAGGCCCTGGTTCACCGTAGTTATGATCAATTTGTACCTGGTGTGAAATGTTGGCAGTAGAACGCGAATGATTTGACGATGACGATGGTATTGCATCCTGGTTTGTAGTGTGGGAACGGGTGTTGCGGAGGTGTGTTGTATTTTGGGGCCTCAGATTTCTAGTGTAAGGTCTGTCTTGAATGTCATCTAAAAAAAATATATATTTAAAACATTAGACATTTTTACGAATCTAATGAAAAAGGCCAAAACTCTTACCTAACCGCTGTCTTTGACTGTTTTGGCTTGACGCAAGCGGTTGGTTATCACTTTCATCGTCATCTGAAACGACATTTGTGTTGCGATTTGTTCTTAACTGGCGGGTAGTTGTCGGAACTGCTGCGCGACTTGTTGATTGTATATTTGAACTTCCCCCATTTACTATGACACCACTTGCATCCTGACTTGAGTCCGATGTTTTTTTAATGACGCGTGGAATTACACCTGATCGTGTAGGAATATTCTATAAAATAAATAAAAGAAAATTAGTACATTTACAAAACAATTATACTTAAATGCATGGTTTTACTTCTCCCTCTTGTTCGCCATCGATTTCTTCATCTTCTTCAGCACTTCCACGTGCCCATTCCATAAGTGCTCTCCTAGCACTTTGCCTTGTGGGCCGTGCAACTTCCTGATCAGTCTCCGAATCTACAGCTACATTGCGCAAATTTCGAACTGGTAGATGATAGCTATGATCTGTTTCAGCGGCCGAGCGGCGGTTACTTATTCGAGTGGCTCTTGAAGGGCTTTCATTTTCAACAGAAGCGGAAACCGCTGCTATTGCTGCTGCTGATGTCGATGGTTGTTGTGAAATTCTAATAGGTCGACCTGTTCTTTTCTTTGGTGTCTGCTGCTGATGTGACCCGGATGGTTCATCGGCATCATCAGAGTTCTGGTCATCATTTTCTTCTGATGTGTTGACCTTTCTACGATAGTTTCTTTTACTTGGACTTGTACCACTCGCTTCTGCTTGTTTGGATGTCGTTTTATTTCGCCCACGGCTTTTCACTACATCACCATCATCCTCGTCGTCATCTGAAACAATTGTCCGTCTACTTTTAGCTTCTCGTTTCTGTTTCGGCGCTTTTCGTTTATTACTCGAGCGTCGTTCATTCGGCTTATAGCTGTCCTCAGAATCGTTGCCTCTGTTACGATTGCAAGCCCCAGAACCACCTGCACTACCACCCTTTTTAGGTGTTCTCAATTTACTTTCCCCACCTTGATTATGATCGTGACTATCGGTATCGTCCTCGGAAGATGATGAACTACTAGTCATAGAGCTGGATTCATCTGAGCTCTGCCCGTCAACATCTTGACTATTCGGGCGAGATGCATTACGTCGTAAATTGTGACCACTTGGGCCCGGCAGTGATTCGGTTTGATTGGATGATGTGACCCTATTTGAGCTAAACGCTGACGTTCCATGAGAACCGGAAGCATTTCTTGGTAATCTGTTACGATTACTGCTACGATGTTGTACACCATTTGCCGTTGAACGATTACGTTGCGTTGTTTCTTCATCAGCGTCTTCATCACCGGAACTTTGATGACGATTGTTTGTTCGACCGCCATTAGTTGTTTTTGCTCGGCGTGAAGGACCTGAACGATTCCGACTTCGGTCCGGAGGCGTTCGTTTATTTATAGATTTGTTCAAACGTCTTCGAGCTGCCTTCCAACTCGAAACTACTGGTTTGATGTGTGATTCGAAAAGAGCACTCAGACGAAGAGTCATTGAATAAATCTGTAAAATAGAAGGATACGTTATGATCATTTAAATTATCACTCATTCATAAAATTATTAAAAAAATATTTTAAATATACTGCAATGATGATTATTGTTGGGCACATTGAAAAACAAAAACACACAAAAATAATTGAATAAAAGCGTGGTTTCAGTAAAGATGGAATATAACATGTCAAAAAGTTTTTGGAAAACATATGTTTTTCAAACAATTAGCATTATACAAGTTTATTCACATATTGTATTTATGTTCAACGCTGTACACACAAAATTTGCAGCCAGTTCTAAGACTGTTATATTTTTTTATAATTGATGAACGAAATATTTTAAGACCGGTATCATAATTAGTTTATTTTTCTAAATAACTTCGACGACACAAGTCAACAAATATAATTTTTGCAAAATTAAGAGCCTTATAAAAAATATTCTCATTCTTCAAGATTTGACAAGTTCCTAGGGAATTATATTCACGAAAACACCTATTATCTTAATTATATTAAATTCATGCAATCAGTGAAAACAAACAGTCACTTTAAAAATAAAGAAGTTATTTTACCATCTTTTGTTAATAAATGTTTTAAAATTCTGGAATATTGCAGTAAATATTTTATTTTATCAGTAGAATAGGTAAGGCAACTGTTTTCATATTATAATTCATTCTGGTATTTTTTAACTTGGAGAACTGTATATTCAGTAACCAACGTGGCGATATGTTCGGAAAATTAAAACACATTTTTTGTGTCCACTATACCTTCCAGTTTGATGGATAGATACATTTTGCACTAATTACATCACAGGACACCACACATAACTGCATTTAATCAGTGGATGTCAAAGGTTTATGAAAAAGTCAAGAAAACCATAACATATACTACACTATTTTCTCAAAGTAACAAAATTGTTATTCGTGGACTTATCGCGAGCCTATTCAAAATTTAATGAAATTAGTGTATTATTTGTCGACTCAACTTATTTCGAAAACAATAAACATTAGGACATTTCTCCCATTTATTTTGATTTTGTTGTTCCTGTATGCCTACTTTAACCGTCTGTGTCATGTATAGCCATATTATATTTTTTCATACGAACGTATTCGAAGAATCAGTACGCAAACACTTTAACACTGAAATTTCTTTTATGTACTGAAGAATATCTGAACAGTTCTTATTTTGAAAGACATTTAAGATATTTAAAAGTTATAACAGATTATTTAAACCTGGGATCTTTTAATCAGTGGACATTAAAGTTGGATTAGAAACCTGCCTTCCTTGTAAAAATGGTTTATTGATGTTTTCTTCACATTGGCACCAGAAAAGAAATACTAATCAATAATTTATATTTCAACAATTACAAAACGAATAAAATTCTAAAAAATAAAAAAAAAATAAATAACTAATATATCTTACCGTCGACTGGTCCTATACACAGAACGACAACAGACAGACACAGGAAGAGAAAGCATGATTGGAAAGGGAGGAAGAATTTGTTTCGTGATGAATTAAAGCGAGCAATGTGCCGAGCGCAATAAGATGTCTGATTCCACACTAAGGCAGAACAATTTAAACATCAAACACTCAAAACTCAATGCAAAGGGGTTTGATCTAAAAAGACTACTTACGCGAGACCTCTTATTTGTATTGTAGTTCTTTGAGTTTTGGAATATCAGTCGAACGTCTTTTGCAAAATCTAAAGGATCCTCATAATTTCCACCAAGTAAGTCTTCTTTAACAGTACGCAAGTCCATCGGTGTATCAATAATTTGCAAGTAGTCTGGAAATTGCATTGTATCAACTGGCTCACGGAAAGGAGTTGAGTCTGGTCTGACCCACATCATATCTAATAGTTTTCTACAATTTACTTGCCAAGAATCATCACCACGATTGCGGAGTTTTCTAAATGAAAGTAATTGTTGAGTACAATCAAAAATATTTAAACACAAAACTAATGAGTTTACCTTGTACTGCCGCCGTTACTTCTGCGGGTCGCTGAATTGGAAAGGCCTGCAGTACTTGTCGAAGGTCCCGGCTCATTTTCATTGTTATCATTCTCTGACTCTGAGGAAACATATATGTCAACCAATTGGTGATATACAGGTGCAACATCAATATCATTTTGTTCCCTTTAAAAAGAAGGAATTCATAGATTATTTATATTTAGTTTTATTTTACTCCTTACCTAATAATTCGTAGACATAAATCTGTTATTATTCTAGCATGCCGTACAATAGTCGTGTGCTTCCTGTTAAATTTTTCGGCATTTGTTGCAAGGTACCTTACATCAAACTGTGCTGATGTAATGCGCCGATAAAAATGATTTTCAAACCTAGCTTTAATAGTTGTAAGATCAATAGGATACTCGATTAAATAAGCATAATTTGGGTAAATGTTAAGGTCAACGGGGGCTAGGAATGGCTCAGCAATGGAAAGACGCATAACTTGTTCTAAGCCATTAATAATTCTTCGACATGATCCATCTCTGTCACCTCGATGCCATTCTTCTGATTTTGGTTGATAAAGTGTAGCCCGAATTTCTTCTGGTAAAACTGACACTGCTCCACCCACCTCATCAGGTAAACGATTCTCATCGATTGGTTCCATATCCCATGGACTCATATACTCATACTCTCCGTTGTCCCATCGCACTCGAAAACACATGAAGTACGAACTTGGATATTCGGGTGAAAGAAGATGACGTGATTCAATTTGACCCATCCACCATCCATCTCCAATCATACATCTATTAAGAGAAAATAAGTAACTCATTCATGTATACAAACATTTAAATAAAAACTGCTGTACCTGAATCTATCTCCAATCCCCCAGTTCCGTTGTACCGCTAAATCAAATGTTTGTCGTAGCACTAAAAAGTCCAATACATCTGGCATATCGTGATATTTTATTTTAAAACTCATACCAGACATATTTCCTTCTTCATTTAACATTGCTAATTTGAGGCAACAAAGTCTAGGGGGCTTAATTTCATATTTTATTCCAATTACCCGAACCATTTCGTGTTCTCTCAATTCCCGGAAATTCCACGGCTCAGAGCTATGAGTGACCTTATAAGTTTTTTTAGATCGCACATTATCCAAGTAACGCTGATGCCCTTGTCGGAAGTAGACTACTTCATCCCCCATTTGCGGATAGTATGGAGTTTTCCGGGGTATTACCTCTGAAAGCCATTCAGGAGGCTTATAAGCTTCGGGAATTTCTCCAGAAATATTTTCCGGTAAAACTGGACGTTTGCGACGATTCTTTGATGCAATTGCCGATGTATTAGGGTGTGATGTATCATCACTGCTGCAAGATGAACTTCTTCGTGCCACTGGTTTCCGTTTAGATCGCTTTGGTGGCTCCAAGTTTGGCCCTGGTTTGTCTGCAACCCAATCAGAGTAATCAGATGATTCAGAATCAGTAGTGGATGAGTCCTCCTCTTCACTAAGATTTTCCTCCACGTTCGAATAACTGGTATCTCCGGATGAGTTGCTGCTATCTTCTTCTTCTTCTTCCTCTTCAGGTGGTTCTTCCACATGTTCTTGACCTCTCGCAGCTCTGGTTCTATAGGCAGGTCGTGGTCCACGACGAGCACTTCGAATTCCACGTTGACGGTTTGATGCTTGCATGGCTGTGTTAGCATTTAATGTATTGATCATTATCGGACGTCGTCGCATTTCCCGTTTATATTGATCCATTTCATATTGTCCTGCTGCATATACTGTTTGTCGTAGGTTTTGTGTTTGCGAATACCTCATCGGGCGCACGTAAATACGACGTATGAATTTAAAGTTTGTTTCTCTTTGCCAGTTGCCACTACTTTGGCGCACTCCTTCTACATCACCAGTGCGCCGTGCAGCCACCATAGCTCGCCCTATTGAACCAGCTCCTCGAGGAGAATTTCCACTACCATTATTAAAACTGTTGTTTCGATTCCGTTCATTATTTGAGTCTGGAACGGGGTCTGCTCCTTGTCGGTTAGCTAAAGCTTCTATAAGGCGATCGATATGTGAATAACCTCCATTGTCATCAATTTCAACTCCTTCCATGCCCATTGTTATGTTGGGTACCAATTGTTCCGTGGGACAGTTTTCCCTACCTGGAACAAGTCTTTGATATGATGGTGGGTGAGGATTTCCATCAACATCAACCAAAAATGGCGGCGGCATAAGATGAGGCATAATTTGTGTCTGTTCATCAACTACATAATGTTGTGTGTCTCTTAGAAGTGGTCGATAATCAGTGTGGAAAAATAGCTCAGTTGGTAGCTAAAATAAATCAACAATTAGTAATTTATCGTGAGATGAAAAGAAAAGCTTACATTTTTAAATCTATCCGGGCCTATTCCCAATCCAAAGATAAGTATGTGCCCATGGGAATCTGTTGCCGCAATCATAGTACCATCCGGTGACCATTTAGCGTCGAACACACCACCATGCCCTTGACCGTCAATGTTGTTTACGAAATGTGCAACGGATATTCCTTGTTCTATGTCCCATAGAAAAACTTGGCCATCATGGCCTGCGGACAACAAGACATATTCATCCTTTGGATTTGATTCTAAAACATACAGCTCGTCTTTGTGACCGCGTAGAACGCAATGCAGCTTTCCTGTTTTGGCATGCCAAATTTTGATCTAAGAAAAAACAGAATTGTAGATAGCACAGCAAACTTCAGCAAAAATACTTACAGTAAAATCATTAACGGCCGTTATAACGTATTTATCAGAATAATCCCATGCCACCATTGTAACCTTTAACTTTTTGCCCTCCTCTGGTTCTGGACAGCTGCATAAATATTATACTGAATATAAATTATTTATTTTATTATTTTAAATCTTACGTTGGTAGACGCTCAGTCATATTCAATTTTAAACTCTTCCACTGTTGAGATTCAAAAGTCCAAACGTGTGCAGTTCCATCCTTACTCCCAGATATAAACTTTAGTCCTCGATGGGCCCACTGCACGGAATCAACGGCATCAGTGTATGCTTCAGTTTCAAGTATCCTTTTGGGACCATCTTCGGACATGATGTACACTCTTGCATGATGATCTGCAGATCCAGCAGCCAGAAACATTCCTCCTGGCGAAAACGATGTACACATCATTTGTGCTTGTCCTGGGCGCAATTTTTCATGATATTGTATTGGTTTAGGAGCAAAGATTGTCTTTCCAGCTCGAGGAGTTGTGTATTGCCAAAAAGCAATTGAACCATCTGTACTGGTTGTCACTAAGTACTTTAAATCACCTCGAGGTGAAGGACAAAAATTCACTGATGTTATCATTCCCGTGTGCCCTGAAAGTACTGCAATGGGAGATGTAGTTTGAAGGTCCCATACTCTAAGAATACGATCAAGAGAGCCTGCAGCTAACATTGTGTTATCCAAGTTGATTGCAATGTCGGTTATCTCCGCTGAGGCTCCACGCAGAGTAGCTAGAAGTCTACCATCAATTGCACTCCATATTTTAATGAGAAGATCGTCAGCCCCCTAAATAAATTGTGTTATTAATTAAACAAAAAAATGTTGCTTTTTTGTATAATTACGGTAATAATGTATTGACCAGTACGATCAAAGAGGACGCAATAAACGGATGACAAATGACCAACAGTGCGGCGCAATAGACGTGTTTTCCCGTACAGACTAGTTGGGATAACAAGTTTTCTTCTAACTGGTCCACCATATTCTCGGCCAATAAGAACTTTTTCTGTACATTTGAATATTTATTATTAAAATGTATTAAAATAGTTATTGATTAGTAGTTTTTAAAAAATACCTATATTATGAATTGGCTTGGTAACGGCGGAGTCGGGCAAAGATACTCCATGAACTCTAGAACAATAATCTACCAAAGATCTAGGTTTGTAGATACTTTCTTTTGTTCTCATCAAGCTTTGCCGTCCACTGCCGAGCAGAGACACGATACCAGGAACGGCTGGTGTAAGTTCATTGTCAAGAATAGGTCCGATGCGTGCGCATATTTCCAGCAAATGGTTGGCTCCGATATGAGAATATTTACTTTCCTGGATTTAATTAAATGAATTTCAAACAGAAAAATTATTGAATTCAAATTAATTTTGTTTAACAATAAAAGTGAATTTCTTTGACTTCCTAATGAGTAATCACTATCAACTTATCTTAGTCCATCTTATTTAAAATAAAATACTGGTATACATTCTTCTCCGAAATACAAATTGTGAAAGAAACAAAATACACATTTGGAAGGATTGCATTTTACATAAAACTCTCACAATACACAACACGTAATTGTTCTGTTGTGATAGTTATATTAAGAGTTTGAAAGAGAAATCGTTGCCTGAAAATTTGAGTCCTTAATATTTGTATTTAGTAATCGAACACGGCATTCTAAGTTTTTGCGTGTATAAAACAAAATTTAATTTTTTTCTTCAAATTTCTATAGCTAGTTTCATCTCGCAAGTGAAGGTTTTTTTCTCAGAATTGAACATTCTTTTTTTCGCAAAACAAAACACCCTATTGTTTACAGCTAAGGCTAAGGCTAACAACAAGGGTAATTAGAATCTGTCCAATATCATATAATAGCCTATATTTATTGCATAGTAAAATAACAATAAGCAAACAATTTACAACTATAATTTATCTTTTAAATTCCCAAAATCAAGTTAAAAAAAAGGATCCAAGCCCACCTCTTGACAGGTACAAAACATTTTTTACAAATAGTCTAAAGTTGACAGCATATTTTAGGCTTGATGGCATAATCCAAATTTTAATTTGGGTGTCAGATCATGGATGTACATATATATTCCAGAAAACTGTAAAGCTGACGAAGTTGCAAAAAATGGAACAACTTTACCTTTCTTTTGTAACAAATCTAACATCAGAATACCCATTGCTTCTTGTAAACTTATGCTTTATATGACAACGTAAAGAAAGTGAACCACAGACGAACTAACATCTCCATTTGTCTATGAAAAAACTAATTGTGCACATTAGTGTCTTTATAGGTGTTCTTACTGGACACTGCCTAAAAGATAGACACGCTTTTCAAGCTCTCGAAAACAATTTCTTTTTAAGCTGATTTGATGGAGGGGAAGATGGGACAGCTTCTCACCTTCCATGTTCTTGTCCTGCCCTATCTCAAAGACGAATAATCAACTCCACTTCTACTAATAGATCCCTGTGGTATCAGAGAGAGCCATAAATTTTTCTGTGTTGGATTTTTAGGTTTTTGTTTGGATTTTATAACTAATTTAAAAATAAATGTAAGCCAATGCAAGCTTCGCTATAATTATGGATTTCGGGGTCCCAAAAGCAGCCATCATTCTCGATGATCGTTAACATCACGTTCCACGATGGTGGAAATATTGTTCACGATATGTTCACGGGCAAAAAAAGGGACTGCTGACAAACGATATACGTGTTTTTTGTGGTCAAGCATCAAGCACGAAGGTGGCGATAATACGTTTGGGATTGTTTTATCTGGAACTGCATTATTATAATTCATCCAATCAATGGAAACTGATAACTATAATATTCATAGACATAGGAACTACTAGTGAAATAAGCCGATGAAAATTTTTCAGTTATACGACAGCTTTTGCTCTATAACGACGCCAAGGACACGCTGGGTCACAAAACAAATTGTGAATCACTGAACTTGGATGGGACATGGCAAGCGCAGACAATAACCTCTGTGCGAACGTAAAATAAACAACGCTGCCTGCGACTTATTGAACACTCACGCAAACCACAGCATTAAGCTAACGCAACTTAAAAATGGCTTCTTTATAACTACCGACCTGTTCATTGATAATAATCCAACAGAGAATTTATGGAGAACGAAATTGAAGCAACTTTTAAAACTGGATTAGTTACAGATATTGTAAGGCATGTGAATCATCGTTTCGCTCGTGCCACTGAAAATATCGCTGCTGTAAGTGAAAGTGTTGCCGAAGACCCGAATGTGTCGATTCCTCCTCGTTCTCAGGAATTAGGACCGTCTTACAGCACATTATGGCGTATTTTGCATTTGGATCTGTACCTACATCCATATAAAATCCAGTTCACACAACAACTCAAGCCAGCTGACCATTCACAACGTCGTAGATATGTATGTACGTCGAATGGGTGCTTGAACAACAGGCGGTGGACGGCGATTTGTCGAAAATTTAAATGATGTAGTTTTTCACACATAATGTTAACGTTCAAACTTTTTAATAAAAAAGAAAAAATATTATATATGTGTTTTATTTACGGTTACTTTTGAAACCGCAAAATGGAGAGAGCTTACTCCATTAAGTGTCAAAATATGGTTTAAGGGGGAAAATTTTCCTGTTATAAAATGCCAGAGTAGTCTGTTGAAGATAAATGGACAGAAAAATGTCCATGCATTTTTGCCCTAGTTAAACCTAGATCTCATTGTGTTGAACTGTTTGGTCAATATGTGTTTAAGAAATACAACATATTTTAGATTATACAAATTTTTAGTTTTGTCCAGCTAAAAAACGACATGGTACAATAAATGTATGTACGTATATTTTATTGTTTAGGTATAATCAACTTTGTTTTACTATTTAAATTTTGAATGTAGTAGGTTCATGTAGTAATATTAAAAACCAAAGAAATTATGCATCAAAACCCAAAGTTAAACTAGTTTTGGCTGAAATTGTGTACCCACTTAAACTGCAGAGTGCAACCACTATAGCATAATATGTATGTAAGTTTTTATGTGTTACTTTTAAAATTTTGTATTTAAAAATGTCTCTTTCATTTTTAATAGAAGGAGTATGACTGAATAATCTACCAAAGAATTTCTTTAATAATTAGGTACTCAGTCTAACTAAATCAACTAGTAGTTTGTTTTTGGTAAAAATTAAATCATGAAAACGCTTTCCGCATTAGGCTGACGAGTTTTTATTTAATAAAAAAAAAAGTTTTTATCTTTATACCTGAGAATTACAGTTCTATAAATTCATAAATGAAATTTAAAAAAAAAAACATGAAAATATCACACAACTAAATTATCATACAAAAAAGTAAACTGATAAACATGTATTCTCCGTAGGTATACATTCCCCCTTAAGGATTTATGCATTTTGAGAATCACTGCTTGCTTGCTATAAACCAACATCTCAAGCAGACAGGAGAGCACTTTGTATCTTGTATTATTCATTTACTAAATCATGTTATACACATATCTCTTTTTCTCAAATGGTTTGATACCCATATCGTCCGTAAATGTGAAAATGGTTACGCCATTTAAAATAATGAATTATGATTCTCACTCAAAAGCAAATATAATTACTAAACAAATAGGTATAATTTATTAAATTCTCTTATTTTGTTTTCTTAAATCAAGAATTTCCGAAAACAAAATACACCTATGTACGCATGCAGTTCAAAACGCATTGAAAAAATCCATGAACTTGTAGTTCTGAAAGTGTAAACAATTTTTATCGCTATTGTTTATACATAAATACTATATGAAATTTAAAAACAATTAATCTTATTTTAATTATTTTTGCTATCTTGCATCAAATTAGCAATAATATTATGTACCACCACCACTAACCCAAATCCAACATGGCGTCTTTTTGAGAACGACGACGAAGACGACGGCGGCATAGGTAATAGATATCGAGAAAATGAATTACATAATCCCTTGAATTCTTATTTTGTTAAAATAAAAATGATTATAAAAGAAAACATTCATAAATAATTTACTACGAGCAGCTCATGGATTGTTCGCACAAAACAAAATAATGAATTAAAGAATCTTCAAGACTCCCCCATTTTCTAGAAGTGGGTGGTGCGTGTACTCGGGTCAAGCAATAAACACATTCAGCTAATATTATGTTACAATGCTACATACAACATTTAATGTTATAATCAAACAAAACAAAAAAAAGCAAATAAGTTTGAGACTAGCGCAGCGTTTCAAACGAGTTTAAATATTCAATAATCCGTGTATCTTGATGAATAAAATCAAGAATCAAAAAACATTAAACTTGTTAGATTATTTGTTTATTTACGTATACTAATCTAAAATAGAATATGGAATAACAAAAATATATGAGTGCTCTTACTTACCAACTCATCAAAGGATTGGTCATGTTCGTTACCCAGCCAATCGGTGCGTCGTGGTAGAACCTATGAGAAAGAAAGAGAGGAGCTAGATTCGTAGTGTTTATTGTTGAAATGATGACTGGGTCACATAATAAACTTATTATAAGGCGTTATCAATGCAACAATAATAATGATTTTTATGCAACAATTAAATCCGACAGCAATGCTAGTTACACTCTATAAATCAAAGTTTATCCGAGCGCAAATGACCTTGCCGAGGATCCCTTAACTATTTTAGTAAAGAACAAGCGGCTCGAGGATGACTTAAGTTCTTGTTTTTTTGTACAAGCTTTTTAAAAATCGGGAAGAAGAGTCCGAAAGCACGTGCTAGACCACAAAATAATTTTTGATTCGGTTTTTAGTACAGTTTTACACTTTGAAACAAGTAGACGTCTTGTATGGAGAAAACAAAAAAAAAAAGAAAATTCGCTCCCGGGATTTAAAATTTCTCAGCCATGCATAGTATAAAGTAAAATAAACTCCAAAACTTAAGTAAGACATTAAAAAAGAACTCACCTTTTTCTGTTCGAGTTCCTTTACAAGGACCTATAACCAAGAAATAAAAACATTATCGTTAGCTGCTCAAACATTTCGCAAAAAGTCGAAAAAATATAGGTATACGAAAAAATTGATTCGAACTCGCGGGGCAACAATGACAAGACAATGGAGACGAACAACTAACCTTTGCAGTTTCCTTAAGGGGTCCAGCTGCGAGAAATTTTGATATCAGAAAGTATAATTCTGAAAGGAAAACAACATTCTATTATTCAACCATCACTATTCACTTTTTTAGATTTAAGGACAAAATAGTTGCAGTGGTGCAGAAAAAAGAAAAATCAAATGGGTTTTTTCTCAAATACTTTCTTCATACATAGTTTGATTTGAATTTTGTGTGTTTACCTGGAACCACAACATTTTCATTTGATAATTGTATATTATCCATTTTCTTAATCAAGGCTATAATGCTATTATAGTTGAATACATTTAATTTATCGGACTTTATCCGATTTTAAATAAGATAAATTAAAGATTTTTGTTCTCTCACATAACACAAAAACTAATCGACAGAGTCCGTCCCGTCGTCAGCCATTGCTTTACTTTTCTTTTTCTTTCTTTTTCGTTCGTATTCGTTGTTTTTTGTAATGTACAACTTCTTGAAAATTTTTACAGAGTCTCTAAAACTGGTTATTGCAAAAAGGTCTATCTAAGCTTCTAAAACTGTGAGATAAAAAGTGGCGTTCGCATTCTGAAATATATTTGACAAATGAGGTTTGATTGACCCGAAATCGAAAATGGCCGCGTTCGTTTTGAAATCCGATAAGCTAAGACTGCTATTACATGT
Organism: Eupeodes luniger; assembly: GCA_951509635.1. Lineage (NCBI taxonomy): Eukaryota > Metazoa > Arthropoda > Insecta > Diptera > Syrphidae > Eupeodes > Eupeodes luniger. The sequence continues at coordinate 169,098,532 of OX608073.1, forward strand.
AACTCCACGAATCGTGACTGTTCTCCGAATTATCTTTTGAAATTTTGTTCGTCGAATCGCCAATCACTCTTTAGGGACGACCGAAATTTGACATTCCCTTTTATTTAAAATTTCGTAAATAATAAAGTGTTTGTACTCAAATAGTTGAATTATTAAAAAATATTTGAAAAAAGTGAATCTCTTAATAACATTATTTCAACAAAAATAAATCAAACAAAGAAAATATAAAATTGAGTATTTGGAATACAGTTTATAAGTGCGAAAGAGAAAGTAGGTGAAATAGAAATACTTTAAAAAGTCTCAACCCGCAGAGTTCTTGGTTCAGGATTCTTGGATGGTTTTTGACGTTTCTCTTTCTTGCCTTTCTTTGTTTCTTGGCGTTGCTTTATTATTCTTTCTATTGTTACCGAGTAAACAAGAAATATTCCACCGGACAAAATCAAGTGAAGCAAATGAAAAAAATGAAGGAATGATTGAAAGAGTCTAGCTTGGTAGTTTAAGCTTTGGAATGTTTTACCCGTTGAAACAAAGTGATAGCCAACTTTTCTGGCCCTCAAAATTGTGTTTTTTTGAAGGCCAATGAAAAGCAGGTTTTCAATGAAAAGCAGGTTAAAAGTGTCTTCATTCATCCTTTTATAATTTAAATACGATGGTTTATCATTTGATTTTAGTTCTTTTGTCAAGAAAATGAAGGATTCTCTCCAGATTTCAATCCAATTCCTATTTTCACATTATTCGGAATTGTTATCCGTATTCATGATGTCATTGCTGTAGTAAAAAGTGCAGTTTTCTTTAATTATTTTCACACTTTGACTTTGTGGATGAGAACAAAAAATGAAAGAGAAGTGTCAAAAACACGCAACTGAAAACATCCTAGTGTAATAATAATAATGCGAGATTGATGGGATGGATGTTCAAAAGAAAATATGCGAAACACGCAGTATACAGAAAGTCTGAGTGTAATAACACACCATGCATGAAAGTGTTCGTTCAGTAACTTGACGTTTTTTATTAAAATTTAAAATTAATAAATTAGTGGACGATTTAATGGATTGTGCCAAGACCGCAATCGTTGTTTTGGATATGAATAATAGTGAAGATTAGGCGATTGTTTCCGAACTACTTGAACTTAATTTTCAAATTTATACCAAATCTGTTAAATGTACAAAATACAGCCGAATTAATAAGAAACGCTTATTCTACCAGATTTGTTTTTATTTGTTTAAATGGATAATTTATTTTTATTCGAATGTGGGAGCTGTCAATTGCGCCAATGACACTAGGAAATAAACGTATATTTTTAAATTGTTGGATGGTTGATAACCTGTCAAAAATTGATTAGGACATTTTTATAAACTGCCTTGCTCTTGCAAATGCTTTGGCTACACGAGCAGAAGTTATGCTTAATGCAGTCTTGAACCTTTTTTATTTTAGTAATTTCTGATTATGATAATACAAAGTCATTAATCGTACCTCATTAAGACCTCAGTATCTGATATAAGCCATTACTTGCAAACTGACAGGAACATGTCCACCACTTGTTGCCAGATGGTTGTTGTTCTACATATGTACCTTCAATATTAAGAAAATATGGGGTGGATCAACATTGGTGTATTTGACAGGCAACGATTTTAGTATCGCTCTTGCATAAAGCACTTATCCAAAATTGGTTCGGAAATAACAAATATTTTTAAAGCCAAGTTATGTCCCCTGTGGATAAAATGTCTTATCTTCCTTCCCTTGGACAGAATTGGATTTATATGGCCATAAATTGTATACACATTTTCAGCTGGAATTGTGTTTTATAATTTTTATTTTATAATTATAGTAATTTACAAAAATATCAGACATACAAAAAAAACATTTTGAAATTATAGTTTTATCGTCGGCAGCAACAAATAAAACATCACACAATAGTTGGTATGTTTGGTAGCAAGACATTTTTTGCAAATTTTCAAAATTTCCCATAGAGAAAAATCAAGTTTAATAACGTTTTCAAGTTATCGAACAAGCATTATCTTTCGTTGAGTTGTTTTTGACATTTCAGTCATAGTATAAGTCCGGTATTACGCAGCGCATGTTTTGTCTTGCATCAATAAAGTGTGAAAGAGAAAGGAATAAATAAAAAATGAAATAGAAATAAATCTGTCTCGGCATGCACGTACAAGCAATTCCTTGCATGTTTTTGACGTTTGTCTTTCCTTTTCTTCGTATTTTTTCGCATTTTCTTCACTTCGTGTTCTTGTTTAGTAGAGCTAATACCTCAATATGGGACACGGAATTGAATTGAGGTATACCCACGGTTGCCACTGCTGGAAAAAAAGTTTGTGTCCAAATTTGAAAATAAACATGATCACTTGTAGGTAAAAATTATCAACATAATTCAAGCCCTTAAAATTCGTAAACACAGATTAATGAATTCATCACATTTTATTTAACATATTTTCCATATTATGCAGATGACATTTATTTTTCAATTACGTACAAATAAACTCACTAAATCCCTAACAAACTTAATTAAATTAGATTAACCCAAATAAGGATGACGAAATATAAAAACAAAGCGTTTTAACATGAGATCAGAGTATATAAGTTTTTACAATAGTTTTATTAAAAGTAATAAGGTTCGATTTTGAGAATTTGTACGGCCTGTGTAATGCGTAGATAATTCTCTTTGTTCCCTAAGTAAAATTCAGGTCAAGAGTTTATATTTTTAATAAAGTTATTTTTTACACAAAGTTGCTTAAATGAGTTTAACCGTTGTTTCTGTTTAGCCAAGTGAGTATGTTAAAAGAACGTTTTCGTTACTCAAATTGTCGAACATTTTTTTTTGTTTCCGAAAAATATGGCCAAATAAAATTAAAAATTAAATTTGGTCACAAATGACCAATGTGGCAACCGTGAGTTGGGTACACCGAGCGAGCAACGAAAGTATAGAAATAAAAGATATCTGTCAAAAGAATGCACAGACTTAAAAATCCAAAAAGTCTCTGTGTAATAACGCGCGCATCACCGAATAACTCTTCAAAACAAAATAGCCGATTAATGTGCATTAAATATGCCCTGTGTAATACCGGACTAAGAGTATTTGAAATATACTGAACGATCTTATATTGAAAACGATAAAGTTACGTGAAGCATGTTATTGACGATATCGTTAATGATAATCGTTTTGGAAATTACGGAATGACTCCAAAGAAAATTTTGTGTAAGCTTGAGATTTGCTTTTGGCAAAAGATAGTTTGTGCATTAATTATTGTTTCCTATGCGATCACAACAACACAAGCCTATCCGGTTACAAAAGTAAACACTCTCGTAACCCATGAGTTGGTGTAATATTTATAATCAAATAAGATACATTTATGGAAATTGTTCAATTTTTCTGTTTTTGTTTCTTATGAACCTAAAATTTATATTTTCATCATCACCAACGACTTTTAAGTTGTAAATTAAATTAATTTTGCAGCGGTTTGATTCTGAACAAAAGGAAGAACAAATAAATTTGTTTACATAATTGTTTTACATAAAAAGTTAACAGTGTAAAACCCACGATGATAGTGCTATAGTTTATTTACAAAGACGACTTCAAAAACTTACAGTCAGATGATCGCAGAATACATTGAGCTGTTTGTCAAATCGAATATGTAGCTGAGTATACAAAATATTTTGGGATAGATTGATTATTATAATCGCTGATTTTATATGATAACGACAACACAAACCTATAAAGAAAGTTTTGAATCAATCATCGAACGGAACAAATGTGAGCACGTCATCAAATTGATTATCAAATATGCTGGATGAAAATCAACATACATATGTACATACGTGTCAACGCTAAACAAAATTAATTTTAAAGATATATATACAGATTAATGTGGTTTTCCATTGAACCAAAACATTGATGTGCCGTCGACGGGCCGGCAATATTTTTTTCTCAAACGTTTTCCAATGGGAAAAGTATTGATGTTTTTTCCCGACGAATTGATTCGTTTTGAATTCGTCTTTTGAGACGAATCTACACAGATTTTCACACTCATTTTAACTCTTTCCGGGGCACTTTAGAAAAAAAAGTAAGCGACATTTTTGTAAAAATAACTTTATTTAAGTCCTGTTATTATAAATATTATCTCTCTCACTCAAAACATATTATTTTCTTGTAGACATTGGTTTCAATTTCAATAGAAACGAGGTATTTAGTTTATACCATTGCACATTAAAGCATTCAAAAATTATAAAAAAAAAGTGGTACGGTTTTCATACCACCGGCCCAGAAAGAGTTAACACATACTAAAAACTTGACAGTTTTGCAAACGTCAATTGAAATTATTGTTTGTGGAAAAAATAATTAAAAAGAATTCGGCTTCGTTCTGTTGTAATTATAAATAATTAATTTTCTTTGAAAACAATACAAAATTTGATTAATTTCTTGGCAATATTATTGTTGTGCTTTCAGGATTAGGTAATTATAAATGTATATTGAATACTTGAGATGGTTGAAGCATAATTATTTTATTTTCAGGGCATGGACTACAGAATGCTGGCAGAGCCGTCGAGAGGAATTCCGGGCCCGGGACGGAAAAATCATATTTACCATTTTTATCAAAGTTCATGCCTACTAATATGGGACGTTCTAATTTCAATTACGAATAGCATGAAATTGGTTGGAATTAACGGAAATAATAATTTTTTGTTTGCAAAGTGAACCGAAAAAAAAGTGTTAATCATCAAATCAATCTCACGGGTATCGTCCAGTTTAGTTGAAATGGAGGATGGATAGAAAATTATTCTGCATGCGAGTAGATTAGATTCCGAACAGAATCATACATTCAATTCGATATTGCCAACGACATGTTAGTAACTGATAATACGGTCGATTAACTTTTAAAAAAATAGCATGAAGATCTATTACCTACTATGAAAATAAAATAGAGCGAAGTAAAAGTATTTGAAATTTGTCATTAAAAAAAACTAAGTATTGTAAAAGTTTTACATTAAATACTCTTTATTGTTTTTCTTAATATTAAAATATTACAATGTTTTATTAGAGTTATTTGGTGGTTGGTGTTGTAGGATCTGGGGGCTTATGCTGTAACTTTTCCTACACACCAAGTGCTTACTTTACCTCCTCGTGGTAACCACCGGATACTGGTTATATCTTTAGATATAACTTGCGAAACTTGTAAGCGCGGGTGCAAATCGGGAAAAGCACCTTATCAACGGCCCAACAAATTTGGAGGTTAGTGCGAGGGGCTAACAACCCCTCCACAGTAAACAAAATTTTAAAGTTATGAGAGAGATACCAGCCTCGGATAATGAACCCCCTCTTATGGTAACCAGACCCGGAACGACAACGGACTACGCATTGAGAGTTTGTTCCTGGAATGTAAGAACCCTCTACACTCCAGGTGCAACTCAGAAACTTGAATCTGTCCTCTCGCAGTATAAGGCAGATATTTCTGCGATCCAGGAAATACGATGGATAGGATCAGGGACAATGAAGAGAAAAAATTGCGACATTTATTATAGCTGTCATCAAAGATTGCATATATTTGGATGCGGATTCGTCGTGGGAAATCGGCTTAAATCGAAAGTCATGGATTTCAAGCCAATAAGTGATCGCCTGGCTGTGATCCGCATCAAGGCCACATTACAGAACATCAGTATAATATGTGCACACGCCCCTACCGATGATGCTGAGGAGTCTAGCAAGGAGGATTTCTACGACCTCCTGGATAGAGCCTACGGAGCCTGTCCAGAGTACGACGTCAAAATCGTACTCGGAGACTTCAATGCAAAAATCGGGAAGGAAGACATCTTTGGCGGATTAGTTGGAAAGCACAGCCTTCACGAAGAAACAACAGATAACGGCTTCCGACTAATCGACTTTGCTGCAGCTCGTAATACGGTGATAAGTAGCACTAGGTTTCCAAGACGGAAGATCTACACAGCAACCTGGCGATCTCCGGATGGTCGAACCACCAACCAAATCGACCATGTGCAAATCGGCGCAAGGCACGCATCCAACATCCTAAACGTGCGCACTTTCCGAGGAGCAAATGTCGACTCTGACCACTTTCTGGTAGTGGCTAAGTTTAGAGCTCGAATATCAAACGACAAGAAAACACGTGCGGCCCAAAGAAAGAAGTTCAACATCGGTTGCCTTAGCACATTGGAGAATGCCAGAGACTACAGTGAGCGCCTGAACGAGCGACTCTCCGCCGCCGTCCTCCCAAATACTACAGACGTCAACACATTGTGGAACCAATATCGCGAAATAATAAAAAATGTAGCCGAGACCACCATAGGTTACCAGCCACCCCCGAAAAAGAACCCGTGGTATGATGATGAATGCGTGATATTGAAAAGAGAGACGGAAAATGCACGTTTGCAGATGCTGCAACGGAAAACAAGAGCAGCAAGGGAAGAGTACCGCACGAAAAGGAGAAATGAGAAAAAGACCCTGCGAAGGAAGAAAAGAGCATCCGCAGTTTCTCAGCTCAAAGATCTAGAGGAGTCTCGGGCCAAGAACAACACCCGACGTTTCTTTAAAAGGTCGAAGCAATTAGCTTCTGGTTTCAGAACCGGGATACAAGCTCTTCGAAACAGTGAAGGAAACCTTGTCACCGAAGCACAGGGAATTGTAGATGTTTTCAAGCAGCACTTCCAACAGCTGCTGAATGCGCAAAATGTCGAGCAAGATAATGACGAAAGAGAAGCAAGACCAGTCAATGAAATCCCAGTCCCACCCCCCAGCAGAGAAGAGGTAGAAAGAGCCATCCAAAAGCTAAAAAATAACAAGTCCGCCGGGTCGGATGGCATACCCGCGGAACTCTTTAAACATGGAGGAGGTGTTTTGATGAACCGCATGCACCAGGTCATCACCAAAGTGTGGGAAGAAGAATGCATGCCGACTGACTGGTCGATAAGCTCCATATGCCCCATCTACAAAAAAGGCGATCCGATGTTATGCAAAAACTACCGTGGCATATCCCTGCTTAATGTTGCATACAAAATCCTATCCAACGTACTGTGTGAGCGTCTTAAACCCTTCTGCAACACAATAATCGGCACGTACCAGTGTGGCTTTAGGCCAGGCAGAACAACGACAGACCAAATATTCACACTGAGGCAGATCCTGGAAAAGACCAACGAATTTCAAGTCGAAACCCACCATCTTTTCATCGACTTTAAAGCTGCTTATGATAGCATCCACCGCCAAGAGCTTATGATGGCGATGTCCGAATTCGGGATCCCGAACAAACTGATCCAGCTGTGCCGCATGACGCTAAACAATACGCAGTGCAGTGTGCAAATGGGTAACAGCTCATCCGAGTTATTCCAAACTTGCGCAGGGTTTAGACAAGGAGATGCGTTGTCATGTGACTTCTTCAACATAGTCCTGGAGCAGATAGTGCGTAAGGCAGGTGTGAGCACGGAGGGCACTATCTTCAACAAATCCACCCAGCTCCTAGGCTATGCGGACGACATAGACATAATCGGTCGATCCAAGAGAGCTGTGCTTGAGGCCTTCACTGCGATTGAAGAACAGGCGAAACTAGTTGGTCTTGAAGTGAATGAGGACAAAACAAAGTACATGTTATCAACAAACAAAGCAACATCTGTCCACCGCCTAGGACAAAACGTCACTGTTGGTAGCAACAATTTCGAGGTAGTTAAGGAGTTCACCTACCTTGGAACAAACATCAATCCCACGAACGACACCTTAGTGGAGATCCGAAGAAGAATTACCCTAGCGAACCGCTGCTGCTTCGGTTTGGCCAAACAACTGGGTTCAAAACTCCTCACTCGAAAGACAAAGTGTCTGTTATACAAAACTTTGATTTTACCAGTCCTACTCTACGGCGCCGAGTGCTGGACGATAAGTAAAAAAGGGGAATTGATACTGGGCACTTTCGAAAGAAAAATTCTTCGACGGATTTTTGGTCCCGTATGCGACGATGGCGAATGGAGAAGAAGATACAACCGAGAACTGTATGAGCTGTACCAAGATGTGGATGCAGTCCAGAAGGCCAAGAAAAGACGACTACATTGGCTCGGCCACATCGAGCGAATGGACGACAACGCTCCAGCCAAGAAAGTCTTCTCATCCCAGCCTCCAGGTTCAAGACGACAAGGAAGACCGAACCTACGGTACAAGGACCAAGTGACTGGGGATGCCAGAGCGCTTGGTCTCGGTGACTGGAGAGTGCATGCGAGGAATCGTTCACGATGGAAGACTGCAGTATCTCAGGCTGAGACCCTTCATGGATTGTGAGCCGGATAAGTAAGTAAGTTTATTAGAGTTAGTTTGCATTCAATGAAATATTTTTTTTTGCAAACGAGCTTTCCTAGCTTTCTGAGCAGCAAAACAACTTATAATTACATCGAAATTCAATTTCATTGCCAAAGGTGCTTCGATACATAGTGTAGCAAGTCAAGAAACACGATCTTGTGATGAGCCACGAACGATGAAAATTCTTTTTCTGGCAAGGATGCTTAATGCACGTTCGGTACTAGCTACGGTTACAGGTACGGAGAGCAACACAAATGTTGGGGAATATCGTCTTCAAGTTGTGGGAATAAATAGTACTGAGCAAACACAATGGCGGAAGTTCTGCTTCAAAATTGTTTTTTCAGATGAATTGTTTCTTCTTTCAACTCTTGAGACACATGCGAGTTATACTTTTGGATGAACCTTGTAGCGGAGTTTTTAATTTCAATTTCGTCCATTGTTGAAAACTGCCATAAAAATGAAAATGTAGCATTCAAATTCTTCATCGTATCGAACCGACGAGAAATTCCACATATAATTGAATCAACTATGGCGTAAAAGGTGTTTTTCTTGAAATTTATTTCTTCGTCTGTTTCAATTTATTCTCCAGCTCCTCGATTTCCTCCAAAATGTCTCTTTAATTGCCTTTTTCGGTTCGATGGGAACGACTCTGGAAAATCCCCCAATCCAGTAGCAACTACTTTGCATTCAGATAAATTTGATCCCATTCGTTTCGAATCGTTCAAATCGGAGATCAAGTTGTCAAGATTTCGAATTTCAACGTCAATAGTCATGTTTCTGGCTTGAAGAATGATACTTCTTTCATTTATAGCGCTAAGAACCTTGCACCAAATCGAAGACATCAGGACGCATTCAAATTTGTGCATATATTTTAAAACGCCATTTACATCTCTTCGAGTTTCAGTTTCAGTTAAATTAATATCACTTAAGGCTTCTAATGATGTTCTAAGGTTTTTTAGATGATTTGCAAATGGTTTCACTGTCTCAGTTCTAGCTGACCATCTTGTATCGGAAAGTTTGTGAAGGGATCCGGGCACATGTTCCTTAAGAATTTCCCAACGTTGGGCACTGCTGCTAAAAAAGTTGAAACACATTTGAACAACACCAAAAAATGTGATTGCGGCAGTACAACATTCCGCTGAATCGACTCCACACAAGTTAAGGCTGTGAGCTGCACATGGTGAATACACGGCATTCGGATTTTTGTTTAATATATGCTTTTGTGCACCATTATACTGTTCTTTCATATTGCTTCCATTTTCATAGCCTTGTGCACAGCAGTCTTCTAAAGGGATTTCGTTCTTTGCCAATGTTTCGCAGATCAATTCAGCTATTGCGGTGCCAGTTTTTTTGTTGCAATCGACAAATTTCAAAAACCGTTCTTAGACAGTGAACACATTTTATTCCAATCGCAGATATCGCAAAATAAATGTGTTTTGTTCCACATTACTTGAATCGGGTGTTGCATCGACAATTATAGCGAAGTATTTGGCGTTTTCAATCACCTTCAAAATAGCTGAATTCACATGTTGGGTACAAATTTTGATGAACTCATTTTGAATCTCAACGGAAAGGTTGAGTTGAATGCCCAAAAAATTATCATTATTTGGCTCTCCAATAAGATTGCCAACGCCTCGTATTTCGAGTCCTCTAGTGGGATTTTCCGGTCCCCCGAAACCGAATCAAAAATTTCGTTTACAGCAGAAACAAAAATAGAAGAAAAGAAACTTTATAAAAACAGAAACCGAAATTAATATTTGTGTTTTGTTTTAATTTGCCGGGCCCCTTATTTTGACTTTAAAAATTTTCAACATAAAATAAATTTGAAATTTACGTTAAATTAAATAAGAAAAGCGAAACAATTTATTATAACTTTCTTTCAATAGTTCAGAGTTGCCCAAAATCCATTAAATAATAATCAGGGGCCCAGATCGGCAAGCTGATAGATTGGCAGATAACATGCAAACATGGGCCCGATTGCGAAAGCATGAATGATTTTAAATTTTCGGGCCTCTAAAAATAAGTGGAAATAGGTATGTTGATGATAAATAGAGTATATTCTCATTGCTTTCAATTTTACGGGCCCCGAGAAAATCCCGGGCCCGGAGGGTTTCCCCCCCTTTCCCCCCCCCCCCCTCTCGACGGGGCTAAATGCTGGATTTGCTCCTAGATTCGTCTTCGTCCGAGGACGAAGATATCCTGACAATTTTCAATTGGACGACTTCGACGATTGTTCAAGCTAATGCATTTTTATCCAGGAATGAAAGAAATTCCATTACAAATTTTTTAAATATTTTATTATGCTTCTGACAGCTGCTACACTAATATACTTACAAAAAGATATTGCTACGTTTTTTCTTTCCATTGGAACCAAAAAATATTGATTTTTAGTAGCAACGGGTCGTCTATTTCATGTGGTTCAATGGAAATCGACATAAGATAAATCTGCAACTATAAAGAAAGTAGATCGATAAATAGTTGATTTTTTTTGTATTTCAAGATTAATTTTACAATCATTACATACAAATTTATATATATAAATTTATAAAAATCATAATACCAGGGCATTTGCCATCTACCATTGACAACTAAAATAAATTAATTTACTGTAATTTATCACGTTTAGGTTTGATTACAAGAGAAAAAACATTTTAAAAAAGAAAAAAGCAAATTACTAGCATTGCAATAGTTATTCAATTTCAAGACATCCATCTCATTCAACATAATAAGAACTTGTTCCTCTGATAAAAAGTCACTTCCAAGAGTATTTCTTCTAGTATCCCTGAGAGTTGGACACGTTCCGACGAAATGTATGGCCTTCTCTCTTTCTGCTAAATTGCAAATAGCATTGCGTTTACATTGTTTGCATCATGCAAGTAGTTCCTTTCTGTGAGATTATGGTAGCCTACTGGAAGTTGTTCTGAACAAGGACTTAACTGCCTCAGTTGCATATTCTGCTCTACACTTCTCATCTACCGCTGCTGTAACTTTGTACATAAGACCTTTACTGTGTGATACATTTGCAGTATTTAAATTGAACAAAACCTGAAACCGGTTAAGCTAGTGCCAAATGGGCCCGAGCCGATCCAATATCGCCCGTGTGTGGGGAAACTGAGATGTTTCGGTTTGACTCTGTCGATCCATTTTGCTCTGTCATGTATGGCTAGCTTTAGTTTAAAATTGTATCAATCTTTGTTTACTTTTTTAAACTTTTTATTTCTCACTCACGTACGCTCCTACTATACGATGAAACCATAAAACTTAATGCCTGCAGCAAAAACACTATATGTGAAAATATCAAAGCCTTGTACATATCACCCTCAGGAATCTATTAGTGTGCATTGTTGTTTTTGTAATGTTGATGACAACATGGGAGCTCCAACAATTTTGGATAAGCTTTCACCTGCGCATAGGATAAACAGCTGAGTTTTTCACGCACCCATAAAATGAACTACTAACTTAACTTAACTAACTTAACTTAACTTAACTTGCAGACTCTATTAACAAGTTGGGAATCTTAGACACGTGATACAACTAATAAAGATAGGGCATTGCGCATTGCGCATGTGATGTTTTGTTTGTCAAACTATCGTGACATCATGAACTCTCAATCAACTGAAGAGAGTTAGTATTTTGTTCGCAATTTCACTCTATTTCCTGTTGTGAATGTTAAAGGAAGACAAATGATTTGTTCGACGTCATAAATGTCAGGTCTTCCTACAGTGATTCACTTGAAAGGGTCCACGCATACGGACTACATTTGGAAACGTGGAAAGGGTTCGTGACGTAGATGCGCAGAACGAAACAAAAATAGAAACGCGAATGCGCTATCTGTTTTAGTTGTATCATGTCTTAGACTGACATATTGGTTTGACTACATGTTGCGGAATACTTAATGTGTCTAAGTGTGCGTACAAAAAAGCAAGAAACGAACCCTTTAAGTCCTCTGACAAATCAAATTGCTTTGTTTTGAAAATTTGATGGGCACGTTCGATGATTAATACTTCTAACTAATAGAATCTCAAGTTCTTAAATAGTCTCACACTATTAACTTCCTATTCATGCTGATCAGACTCACACTATTAACTTACATTTTCATGCCCATTCATCCATTTTTCAAAAAATAATTATAAACATATTTTGTGTGAAATACAAAATTTTAAGTTAATATCTTTCTTTAATCTCATAATACTTGAGTCAAACACCATTTTTTAAAAGTTTTGTTTGTTTTTGTAGGTTTTCAGTTTTTTTTTAAAAGTGGTCCATAGATTTTTTCTAAATCTAATACTTTGCATGGGTAAGCAAATATTACAATTATTATCAAGACTCATTAAAGATTAACATTCAGCCTTATTGTGAGTTTCGCCCGAATGTCATTCCACCCGAAAAAAATTCCCTTTTTCTTTTCCCTTACTTTGAGCTTCACCCGAAAAAAAATTATGTTCGAAAAATTCCCCTTATCAGGAGCATTCAGTTCAGGCGAACTATCACACACTTGACAGCTAAAATGTTCACTTAAATTTTGGCGGCGAATAGGAAGGCAACAACGTTAAAATGTCAGTTTTTCGACGAAATTGTTTATTATTAGCAAACATTTATTAATTTTTGTTTTATTTTTAGGAGTAAATCAATAAACACAAAACAAAGTGATATACTCTTGCTGAAAATGCAGGGAAACCCTGACATTGCGAGGGGTTTCGTGAAAGAAAATAAAAACAAAATTACTGCATTTTGGAAGCAGCTAACGTTGGAGCTGAATAGCGCTGGGCCTCCCATTAAAAGTGATTTTGAATGGAAGAAGGTAAGAAATTATTTTTTTGTGTTTAACAAATTATTTATCAGGTGTGGACCGACCAAAAACGATTCGTGCGGAAGAAGGCCTCCCAAAATCGAATTTACGAAAAAGAAACAGGTGGTGGACCAAACAAAACTAAGAAGTTCTCTCCCTCTGAGGAAGCAATTTTCCAACTCGTTGGAATGAAGACGGCAGTCGATGGTTTCGTTGCCTCCTCTTCATTCGGACTCCATCAGCCAAAGACGATACCAAATGAGAAAACAGAAACGTACCAATCGGAAGCATTTTACACATCGGATGAAAATGTATATGAAGAGGAACAGATAGAAGACATCAAGGAAATCACCATTGTTTCGGCTCCACCACCTGTTCCTTCTCAAATTATCGACAATAGTACCTCCGCTCTGAATACAACATTTCAAGAAGGCCAAAAAGAGAGGATTGACAAAGTCAACGCGCAGCAAGATCTTTTGGACGAATTGGAAGTCCAAAAAGCTCTTTGTGTGAAGGTTGATGAAGCTATTGTAGTGTTGAAAGAGCATAACAATCAAATGGACACAAATATGAAGAAGTTGTACCGATCACTAGATAGCATTCATTATCAACAAAAAGAGCAGACAAAAGAACAGAAGCGGTACAGCCATGAAATGGAGAAGTTAAGAAAAGAAGAAATTGAATTTAAAATAAAAAATAATTGAGCTGAAAGAACTGAAAATCAAACTTATGGAAGGAAAAGAAAATATGTGAAGTGTTTTTTATGTGTTAGTTGTTTTTGTTTTGTGTTAATTGGATTACTTACTTTTCGTTTATGAGTATAGAAATGACTTTATTTTATGTTAAATTTTATTTCTTTTTTTATTTATTTTTAAAAGAGTACCTGTGAATATTGAAACCAAATGAAGTACAAATGAAATGAAATATAATTTTCAAATAAAATAAATGTTTTATTAGTGTTTTTCCATTCCATTTTCAACTTCGTGGGTGTTACTGTTTTCATGTTCATGATTTTTATAGCTTTTGCTGGTGCATAGTGCAATTCCCTTGCTCCAAGAAGGCATTTCCATCAGTTTTTAAGAACGCCGTTGGTTCTTTCAATTCTGTTTCGGCAACGTGAGTGGACTTCGTTAAATTTTGATTGAGGTGAACCACTCTCTGGTGTTCTATATGGTTTCAAAAGCCATGGCTCTAAGGGGTAACCAGCATCTCCTACAACAAATAGAGCTAATTGAGGTTTGTGTTCAAAAATAACTTTAAATAATTACCCAGCAGACAAACATTTTTGATATCCTGCAAGTAGTCACGTTCTATCTTTGATTTCAGCTCACTCACATTCCAAATAAAGGAATCGTGACAAGCTCCTGGGTGGGTAGCATCAACAAAACGAATTCTGAGAGCATTGTCACATACCTGTATATTAATTTTTTTAAATTATTATTTAAGAACATCATTACATACATAAGACTTACGAGCAAAACATTCAAACTGAACGATCCCTTCCTGTTGTAAAACAGATGTTTATCGACTGCCGGTGAAATGATGTTTACATGGGTCCCATCAATACATCCAATAACACCTGGTAGGTTGTATTTTCGATAAAATGTTTGCGCAATTTCACGCTCTTCATCTGGAGTAGGCCAAGTAATCCACTAAGGGGAAAACTTCTCTTCAAATATGTCGAGAACTTCTGATAGTACCAGACTAAAAGTGCTTTGTGCTAACCCAACTTCATAGTCCTTACCGACTCCTTTCTGATAGCCACCTTCCGCAAAAAATCGCAAACAAGCGGCAAGCTTAACAATAGGTTGTATAGCAAATTTTTGTTTCGTTGGAGGCAAGGCATTTGTAAGGACATCTAGCAGATACCTAAAAGCTGGTTTGTTGAAATCTGGAAATAATACATCTTTAACAAACACCAAATTAGAAAAGTATACACTTCATTCTCACAATGGTTCACGCAACTCCAAAGGATTAGAATGATCCCTTAAATGTCTTCGAATGGCTCGTTCGTCCATCCTTTCTTCTTCCTCCAAGACCATTCGCAGTGCAATGCTTATCAATTTATTTGTTTTTATATTTGCTTTTTATTTTAAATTATTTATCTTTTTATTTATCGTTGACGGCATAGAGGGAATATATTATCTAGAGTCCCGACCGGTACCCGTCCTACCTGAAACACCCTCAAATTTTATTCGAGGTGAACTCTCTCAAATTCCGTATCGGTGAATACATGTGAGTGGTGGAAAAAAGGCAAAATGTCAGATTGAATTCTTGTCAGAAATGACAGTTCCACAATTTCGATTTCAAAAACAAAAGTAAGTTTTTGTAAATTATTTTGTTTTGTCTAAACATTTATCAGAATTTATTTCTTTTCAGATCAAAAACCTTAACGATTAAGAGCTACAAGTGCATTTAATTAAAAAAACGATAGACCAGGAACCAGAAGAAAACAATGAGACTTACTCTACTCGGAGCTCAAGTAGGCACATTTAAAAAAAAAAAAGAATCTCGTAAACAAAAGAATATTTATGTTGCTTTGTTTTAGCTATGGATTGCTCCATTAATATACTTTACTACCAACTCAAGAAGATGTACATAAGAATAAAAATCGACTTTATTAGCATCTCCTTAGTGTTTTCATTTCGGGTGCTGCCGATTACAAACCATGATACAGAAAGCAATTTCTCTCAAGAAATTTGGAAGGTTTGCTCAAAACAAGGGCGCTAGTCTCCAGGTGAATTTATTTTATATTATATTTCTCATAATATCAATGTTTTTAACCACAGACTTTCGCCTTTATTTGTAAATAGTAATTCGAAGCCTGTTGAAGTAAAGTATATATTTCTACACTCAATTGCTGCTGTATCATGATCGTTGAGATCTGTCTCAGCGGCTATGGTGGGCGCAGGCGTTGACGATAGAGGTGTCAACGTCTCTGCCAATAGTAAGATTCATGGAATGCAACAACACCACCAGAATCACGAATTCAATTCCGAATTAGCGAACATCCTCAGCTACAGCTATGTCATCGACTTTGTGAAATTCAATTGAATGGTGCAAGGGAAAGCTTTGACATTCAATAGTCCACCGCCCAGTTTTGGAATGACTTAACAGCGGCAAAAGCAGCGGCAGAGTATGCAGACAAATCAGGTAAGTTCATTCATTTACTTACGAGTAATCTTAACACGGATATTTTAAATTCTATGGTTCTTTAGGATTTGCAACGTCCTTTGCCCATTCATCAGCTGCCAAGAAGTATGGTACAAGCCGACCAAAAAAAAAACGGCTTGCAGCTCCAACTAAAGCAACATCTTCTGGTTTCATTGAGTGCAACAGCACATGAGGTTCGGTTGTGTAAGTACAAATCGAAACAATCATATCGTGATTAACTTGCTTAATCTTCACCTTCTAGATCTAAATCGATGCTTGTAACGCCAAATATCTCACTAAAGAACGGCAGGGCTCTGCTGACCGAGTCATCGGCTACTGCGGCCACTTAGGCCGACGCAGACCACGTAGATGATGAAATGAATGTCGACATTGAAGCAACCTGCTGGGAGAACACCTCGTAAATGGCGGGAATCAAAAATCATTGGTAAGTCTTTTTAAAAATGAAAATCTAAGCATTTTCGTATGTACTATTTTAGAATTTTCTTATATATACAGAAAAAATAGAAGCCGAATTCCTAAATACACAATGCTTATTGAATCACCAAAAGAACTAACTGGAATCACATAGAAGACCATCGACACAGGAACTGTCCAAATGATGTTTTAAGAATTTCCCGCAACCTTCACCCGCCGAAAATTTCCAAAAATAATACAACCGGAAATTGCGCATTTATGACATGGTCCGATTGGGATTTTGGAATTTGCCTTGCAAAAGAATGTCACAAACGACTTGTCACAATTTTTTAATCAACGGATCGAATTACCAGCGGGAGTTTTATACTACGTTTCCACCGGGCACTAAACCGAGATTTAGCTAGATTTGTCACAAATCTCCTTGAAATCTCGAAGATTGGCCATACAAATTTTAATCTCCTCAAATGAAGATTTCAAATAAAACTCATTGAAATCTACTTGGAAACATTAGTTTGTCAAATCAAACAAACTTTTTTTTCGGAGAATAATTGTTGAACCGACTCATTAAAACGCCAATTTCGTTTACTGACAGATGGAAATGTCAACAAAAACTATCTGTCTCACTTCCATATGACTCAAATTCAAAACAATAAACAACTTTCAAGAAATCGCAGACGAAATAAAATGTAAGTATACAAAAATAATAAATATGTACAAGAATATAATAAAACTAATTACTTACAGATGATGAGTGAACAAATACATATTTTTTTTCTTTTCGAAAGGAGAATAATTTAAAGTTTGGTTGTTATGACATAAACCAAACGTCAAATTAATCTCCTTTTCTTTGGTGGAAACACCTCATGATTTATTTTAAATCACTTGCCTTAAATCTCGGATTATTTTTTGGTGGAATCGTACTATTATAATTATAAACCAATCAACTTGCTACAATTTAATTGTGCGTCCATTGACGAGAAGGCTTATGATGGCAAGACTACTTCAAAGTAAGCTTCACATAAACCACAAACTTTGAAAGCACTACCTAATTGATGTGTTTTTTTTTCAGGAACAAAACGAAGCGAAACTAAATTTTTAATTTAGTATAATTTTGTTTTAAATTCAACGCTAATAATGTATTTTCACTTAAAAAACAATAACTGGATGTTAAAATGTAACTTCTTAGTTTTTGAGTAAATAAAAAAGATATTAAATGTACTTTTTTCAAAGAAAAATACTTCTTTCTGGTTTTCAAAAATTTGATCTGCTCAGGTCAATTATTATAGTGGATTATACCTTTTTTATTTTTTGTTTCGTTTTTAGCAAATAATAATAAAAAAATAAATAAGCTGTTTTAAATAGATTTTATTTTTTTATTCAGACATATGTTTAATTTAACAAAATTAAAAACTTAGTATTTTTAATCCTATTCCTATGGTTTGGTTCATCACGTCGGTATGTATTTCTTTTTGATTTCATGTGGTCAATAGCATTATTCAGAAACTCGTTCTTTTTTGAAAGGATTAAGATATCCTGACTTCGAACCTCACCTTCAAAATTTTCTATTACATGAGGTTTTTAAAACCGGTAAAGCATGACGTATCTCTTAACTTTAAATTGCAAGATGATTTTGCAAAGTACATATCTTTGCTTTTAACTCCAGTTCAAATCATTTTGCTATTTCACTTAGTTTTCGTAATTTCTTATTAGTTATGAAAGACTCATAAGTCTTCATTTGACTTTACCTGGAGTTTTGAAAAAAACTAGATTGTAATTCTGTTGTGGTTATACTTCGTTTAATTCTTGATGCTGATTACGAATCCCAACTATGATTTTATTTTATTTTGTATTTTATTATTTATTTTTGTATTTTTTTTCAATATATTACAAGAACTTGATGTTATAATCTTAAGACTATAAATTCGTTATAGGAAATAGTAAAAAATTGTAAAGGAAGAAAATATTGAAGGAAGATATTAAAGATTTTGATAATCATCAAACATTAAAAAAAAAAAAAACTATTTCATGAAATTGATAGCTTCGAAAAGGCTTTTATGTAATAATAATTGCTTTCGAATTACAAACAAAATAATATCTCAAGAGCCTAAATTGATAGAGTAATTCTGGATTCGGGTTTGAATTTAATTGAACATGTTAAAGGCATCGAAAGCAATAAATCATGAATGAAGAAAGGTATTTCAATTGAATTCCAGATACCTACAATTTAAATTAGAAAAATCAAAAATTAAGATAGATCTTATTTCATTATTTATAAACACATCCTCACCAACTCATCACAGAGTTCGCCAAAAAATGTAAAAGGAAGATATTCAAATGTGAATTTCTGCAAAAAAGAACATAGTGAAACAGATCAATTGGCCAATCCTCGGTGGTAGGTACTGTCTTGAAAAACTGACTGTAGATTAAATTAACTATTGTTCACATCATGAGGAAGGACTTGCATACACTTCAATCTTTCGCCTATCCGTAGCTGGCTGATAAAAGTGCTTTGCATTGCAGAGATGGTGACACATGACGTGAATGTGCTACTGCTATCAAACGCTGCAATTGATTCAACTTGTATTTGGTCAAGTTGGCTTGGCTATTAATGACCACCAAGTACATCCATCTCGAAAAATGAAGCATGTCAGATAGGTTTCATTGCGAAGCTTTTCAGTCTTCTGCGACATCGATCCCTTCGCTGTAATCGGCCCTTCTCATTCCTACAGGGTTAAAAATGAGGATATAAGCCATCAGAATAGAGCGATTTGATTGCCAGGAACAAAGTCTTGTTGAGAAGTGTAATTTCAACTAAAGAACAAAACAAAACAATATTCATATAATTTGAGTTTAAAATTAATGTGACGAACACATTTACCTTGAATTTGTACCTCTTCGCTCCAGAATAAATATGTCGGCGTTGCTGGCTTCCTACTCAGGGGATTCCACTTTTCTTGTTGCAACATTATCCTTGGTTTCTTTTTTATCTGAGGATTAAATTAAATTCATTAAATTCATTATATATTTTTATTTCAATAAATTAATATTTTTGTTTTACCTTCATTTGCATTATTGATAATGAATTTTGTTTTGCTTACATTTTCGCAGAATTGTCAAAATACTCACCTCGCTGTTAATCTGTCAAAACTGGACCTAACTCAAATTGGGCCACGTTCGCATTGCAGTTCTAGGGTGCGCCTATACTTTTAGCACGATTTTTTCTATTTTTAGCGAAATTTTTCATAAAAACCATAGAATTTGTGTGCCAAAAGCAGTCCAATATTATTTTTAGCACAGTTTTCACTAAAAAGAAGTTGCAAAATTCATTTTTCTTAAAATATTGCATTCATTTTTCAATTTTTGAATTCAACGGATCTCTTTTTTGAACGGCTGAGTTCACCTCACATTGTTTTCCCCATAGAGGAAATATATTATCTAGAGTCCCGACTTAATGGGTTTGCTGTCTTTCGGCCTACAAGCTGAATTGAGAGATAAGCATGTGTTAGTTGTCCCGTGCATTTCTTATGGGAAAAAGCCATTTTGAATGTAGTTTTATGGAATTTGTGCCCATATTGCTCAACAGCGGGGGAAAAAACTATGAGGTGAACTCAGCCGTTCAAAAAAGAGATCCTTTGAATTCAAAAATTGAAAAATAATGCAATATTTAAAGAAAAAATAATTTTGCAACTTACTTTCATTGAAAACTGTACTAAAAACAATATTTGACTGCTTTTGGCAAACAAATTCTATGATTTTGATGAAAATTTTTGATAAAAACAGAACAAATCATGAAGAAAGTATAGGCGCACCCTAGAACTGCAATGCGAACGTGGTCCAATTGGAGTTGGTTATCAGTTTTGACAGATTAACAATGAAGTAAGTTTTTTGACAGCAAAAATGAAAACAAAACAAAAACAAATGTTATGGATGTTTCAAAAATTCGAAAGTGAATTTTTCCAATGATGAGGCATAAACCATTCACAGACAACCATTACAGTTTTTGTCTTGGCTGCTCTCCAATATTCTTTTGGTTAGTTTAAGCCTTCTGACAGAACTATGGGCCCTGGTTGCTAACTGGCTCTGAGATTGAGGTCCAAATGGCTTTGCTGCTGTTCAAACGTCTCCTGTCAACGAGAACCTGGGGTGGAATCGGGTAAGGTGATTTGTGATAGGTGACAGTCACAATCAACAAATTCGGTCTGTGTAAGGTGATAGTCACCGGTGATAATCACGATTTGGTGACTTTTTCTGGTGACAGCTCTTTAGTTGTCACTGTCATTGGAAATTGATTTTTATTTTTAGTTGCTGAAATTTCAAGACAATATGAATGTGTTGTGCCTTTGATTTTACCTTCTGAAAATGCTGAAAATCAAAATATTAATCATAATAGAAATGTCCGGCTCTTGAGGATTAACCTCCGCAGTAAAATAAATATTCTTGATCTTCCAAGTCCAGAGTAAGTACGTGTTCATCGCTTTGACGACCTACTATAGCGATGACACAACAGGAGGCAACGACCAGCGCAACTATGACCTACTACAAATACTGATGACACAACAGAAGGCAATGAGTAATGACCAGCGCAACTTCGATTTGTGTTATTGTTTTTATTTATTTATTTTAATGCTGACATATTTTATTGATTGACATAATTTGTATATATTTTTTGATTTGTAAGGAAATTATTATTATATGTAATCGATACTTTGTAATAAAAATTGTATTATGTGTAATGAATAGTTTAAGTATAAAAGAGACATAATTGTCAATAATAAAGCATTCATCAGTAGCAACCAAACATAACAAGGTGTTTTACTTACGAATCCATACAAGAACAAGTGCAAGTGCTTGGATCTTGATTCCTACTAATCTTATTGTTATGTACAGTAAGAAAGGTCAAAAATTGTATTGAACAAATTTGACTTAACAAAACATTTGGTGACCCCGACTTTAAATCGTCAACCTAAAGATTTGGTCAGCGACACATTACGTTTTATTAGCATCAACAGCTGAAACTAAGCATCAATCCATAAAAATCTGACAAGAAGGTTCACAATGGAAAACTGGACAGCTGAACAACGTCAGGCCGGAGAAGACATACAAACCATCATCAGGAACTTCAACAAGGATTCGCCCACACGAAAAACGACGAAGGAATACTTTGCTTCACGATTAAACCGAATCGAAGCTATTTGGAAGGATTTTGAAGCCAGAGACGAAGAAATTCGGTTATCGAATCTAAAAGTCGATGACGAATATTTTGCTTCGAGTTATTTCGATAAAATTAAAGAGATAACTCAAAAATACAGAAAAATATTCAAGGATTCGCTAGCCAAGGTAGAGACCAGCCCAAGTAAGGAGTCGCTAACTGAGATAGAGTCCGGCGAAACTAAGAAGACACCTGAAGAAAAAACAACGCCCGAGGGAAAAGTAAAAACACCTGAGGGAGAAGAACAAACATCGCACGAGGTGCTTACTCTCATGCGTCGCCAAAAGGCACTAATGAACTCATTATCCCGGCTCATTAACGGTCGAGTTAAGGAAGAAGTCCCCATTCAATGCCTGGAGGCAATGAATAAACTCTGGAGCCAAATTGAAGAACTACATTATTCAATTTGGGAGAAGTGCGAAAACCCACTTACAGAGGGTTACGACATGAACTCTTATTCAGAGTTTGAAATAAAAATTCTGAAGAACCGATCGTCACTAAAAGGACCTACCAATAATACAAGGAATGATCATCTGTCAGTACAGCTCCCAAAGATGACAATCCCGAAGTTTGACGGCGATTATCTAAAATGGCAGACCTTTTCTGACATCTTCACCAAGATGATACACCACCAAGATTTACCGCAAATACAAAAAATGTGGTATTTAAAAACAAATGTGTCTGGTGATGCAGAACGCCTGCTAAGGCACTTGGAACTGACAGAGGAAAACTACACGATCGCATGGAAGACTCTTCAAGACCGATTTAGCAACAAAAGGGCCCAGACGTTGTCCCTTATTCAAAAAATTTTGGGTTTGCCGCAGCAAAACTCCGAAGTAAAAACCATGAGAGAGTTTCATGATACAATTCATGAATCTTTGGCAGCTTTGAAGGCCCTCAGCATCGATACAGACTCGTGGGCTCCTCTGCTCATTTATCTATTAACAAAGAAGTTAGATCGACAAAGCCATCTACTATATGAGCAATCTGTCAAAAACCCTCGAGAACTTCCAACAATAGAAGAATTCCTCAAATTCTTGAAGAGCCGTTTTGAGGCCCTAGAAGCTGTTGGGGGAAAAGACCGAACCAAGGTGGTATCCAACATTGCTACCTCCAACATCGATAACTGCAAGGTATGTGGCAATAAGAACCACCCAATTTTTTATTGCGAAAAGTTCCTGAAGATGTCAGCCGCTGAGAGATTAAGATGGACGCAAAGACAACGATTATGCGTGAATTGTTTCAAGGCCGATCACACAGCAAAAACATGTGTGTCACGAAGCTGCTCCAAGTGCACAGGCAAGCATAACACCCTGTTGCACTTGGTACCAAAAATTCCGCGTCCATCCAACGCACCTACTGGCGCAACTACTTCAGAGACTACAACTGCTAAACTTAGCACAACGAAGACTTCAGAGATTACAACTGCTAAACCTAGCACAACGAAGACTGAGGCTTCGGCACCAATGACGGTAGCTACGATTCAAAAGCTTAATGACAACCAGGACTACGTGCTGTTGGCTACAGCAAGAGTTATCATCGCCGCAAACAATGGGCAATCCTGTGTGGTCAGAGCGATTTTAGACTCAGGTTCACAGATCAATCTGGTATCAGAGAGGCTTATCAAACGCCTATCTTTATCACCCAAACCATCATCCCTATGTATCGAAGGCATCGGACGAAGAACACGAAGCTCCACACAACGAGTCAACATCAAACTTCAATCGTCAATTGGAAAGTTCAACTGCAGAGTGGAAGCATTCATCCTTCCAAGCATCGTGTCACCTCAACCTACGCAGAATCTGGATACAACAACCTGGTCCATTCCTGAAAACATCAATCTCGCAGACCCAAACTTTCATCAATCCGACAAAATTGATGTTCTGCTTGGAGCAGAATTGTATCATCAACTCATACGTCCAGAACAAATACGAATTGGTGACAAGATGCCATTGTTACAGAACACCGTTCTTGGTTGGGTTGTGGCAGGAAAAATTGAAAACGTAGCTTACAACAATGCCACTTGTGCAATCTTCTGCGAAGAAGATTCTACTAATGACCTCATTGAAAGGTTCTGGAAACTGGATGACTTCGAAGACTCGCCAAGATCGATGACGACAGCCGAGAAATTCTGTGAAACACATTTCATTCAAACAGTAACCAGGTCTAATACCGGCCGCTTTGAAGTTCGACTACCATTCCGAGAAAATGGTGAAGCCTTGGGTGACTCAAAGCAATTAGCACTCAACCGCTTTATGTCGTTAGAAAGACGACTAAACAAAAACCCAACATTGAGGAGGGATTATATAAAATTTATGGACGAATACGAAGCATTTGGACACATGGAACAAATCAATCCAACCGATATCCCAAAACCCCACTTCTTCATCCCTCATCACTGCGTACTTAAACCTGATAGCAGCACAACAAAACTACGTGTTGTCTTCGACGCATCGGCTAAAACCTCTACGGGTCTATCTCTCAATGACATACTCCATACTGGACCCACAGTTCAAAGTGAACTTTTCTCGATCCTACTCCGATTTCGAATGCATAAATTTGTGTTTACAGCAGACATCGAAAAAATGTACAGACAAATTCTCGTTCATGAAGAGGATCAGAATTATCAACTCATCGTGTGGAGGCAGCAGCCATCAGAAGACATAAAATACTACAAGCTCAAAACCGTCTCTTACGGAACCTCGGCCGCCCCCTACTTGGCAACCAAATGCCTGCAGTTTTTAGCCTCTCAAAGCAAGCTAACGCATCCAATAGGAAGCCAAATCCTATTAGAGGATTTCTATGTAGACGACTGCATCAGCGGATCCAACAGCATCACTCAGGCAAAGGAAGCTCAAAAACAACTAAGGTCAATCCTGGACAACGCCGGATTTAAACTTCGAAAATGGTGTGCAAACCATCCCCAATTGTTGAATGATATTCGCCCTGAAGATCAGGAAATCTGCCTTGACTTCACTGACGCAAGCCACTGCACCATAAAAACACTTGGACTCGTTTGGGAACCTAAATCAGACGAATTATGCGGGAGGGCTCAAGTAAATGATACTTCCTCAATCACCAAACGTGTGGTAAGTTCAGAACTCGCACGAATATTCGACCCATTGGGACTATTTGGCCCCGTTGTAGTTCAAGCCAAAATCTTTATGCAAAAACTTTGGCATTCAAAACTTTCTTGGGATGACGAGCTTCCACAACACCTCAAAGAAGAATGGTTCAGCTTCAGAAAGGACATAGCAGATCTCGACCAAGCAAAAATTCCCAGACACGTTTTCAAGGGAAACCCTACGTCTATACAGATTCATACGTTCGTGGATGCCTCAGAGCGAGCCTATGGAGCTGCGGTATATTTACGTTCAACATACCAAGATCGAACAACTATCAACAGGCTACTGTGTGCAAAATCGCGTGTAGCCCCAATAAAACAACAAACACTTCCTCGACTCGAACTATGCGCTGCAGTATTAGGAGCTGAACTCACCCGCAGAGTACGAGAAGATGTGCGACTTCCAGAAGCGGCAGTATTTTTTTGGACAGATTCCCAAATTGTTCTTTCCTGGATAAACTCAACGTCATCTTCATATCACACCTTCGTAGCAAATCGAATCGCAAAAATACAAGAACACTCATGGGGAGCCCTGTGGCGTCATGTGCCATCAAAGGAAAACCCCGCAGACTTGCTCTCTCGAGGAATATCTGCACGAAACTTCATGTCTTGTCACATGTGGCTTTATGGACCTTTCTTTTTACATGGAGATGAATCAGCGTGGCCACAAACATCCCCAAGGGAACAAGAACCTCATTCAAATCTTGAACGAAAAAGGAAACACATTGTTGCTATAGCACTACAAGACGATCCTCCAAGTCAATTCATCTACAAGATACAACATCGAAATTCATTCAAGTTTCTACAAAATACCATTGGCTATATGCTGCGGTTCATCAAAAGGGCCAAGAAACTCAAGGTGAATCCGGAGGGACAGAAGGCGCTTTCACCCAAGGAGCTTAACGAATCTCTCATGACTATCATAAGGCAGATACAATCCATTGAATTCAAAGGCGAAATTCAAGATCTTAAAAGAAATAAGGGCTTATGCAAATCTAGTGCATTTATAACTCTGGCACCATTTTTAGACGACAACAACGTTCTTCGAGTAGGAGGACGACTAGAAGCTGCATCAATATCATTTGATGCAAAACATCCAATATTACTCCCCTACAACGAATCAATTACAAAGTTGCTTTTCAAATTTAAACATGACTCACACAATCACTGTGGACCGCAAACCTTATTATCCATTCTTAGACAACAGTTTTGGCCAATTAAGGGGAAGATCACAGCTCGACACACAGTTCATAACTGCATTAGATGTACAAGATGTAACCGACTATTTTGCCTTCGGTTCAGGTTGCCGGAAAATACCCCTTCAGCTAGCTCCGCCATGGGTCCTTGAACCTAAATCGATTACAAAAAAAATATAGAATTTCCGGCTTTAGCATCTATGGTTTTATTCGACGCGCGAGAATGTTGCCTCTACCCACCCAGCCATGGTTGTCACCCTCGCCAGGACAACCCCTTACATAGGCTTCTTCATACCATCGTCCCCTCTTCTTTTTACCCTCTCCACGTCATCCTTCTCATCCTCCTTTTATAAAAAAATTTAGTTCACCATGTTGATTTAAAATTTATTTCAGAAATTATCTATATATATAATAAGGTTATAAATCTTCATTTAGACGTTATTTCAAAAAGTCGAATTTGATTTATATTAAATTTAGGATTAAAATTAAAATAATAAAATAAAGGAAGATTAAATCTCTAATGGCAACTCTACGGTCTATATTCAAAATTTTGACAAAAGAAATCGTAATTACGTTATCGATTTATTAACAAAATTGGGATATCCGATCCTCTTTTGTCTTAAATTATAACTTTATTTCATTTATCCCCGTTTGCAACCGCCCTCGCGAAAGTAATTTTACGTATATATATAACGATATATTTTCATATAAGTATATGTATATTGAAGAAAAGTATAATATCAAAGCAACAACAAACTCACCCCTGTCCTTCCGTTCGAAGTGGCCACTGCTGCAGGAGAATCAGGTGGTTAGACAATTTCCTTGTAGTCTGCACACTTTCCTGTGCCTTTGTTTTTTTTTTTTTTTTTTTATATGCACTCAATGAATGTATGTATATACCTATATATATGACCACCACTTTCGCGAATAAAAATATACCTTTTACACGGTTCGCGTAATTACAAATTTTTGTATTTAAATTTTTGAATTTGAACGACACGAGCACCACTTCGAGTTACAATTTTTTTAAATTAAATTAATTATTAAAAAAAATGAATAAAACGAAAAGTAAAAAAAACTGATTTTAATGCAAAACGATTTAAAAAAAATTTTGATTTTAAAAAGATTTGATCTTTGTGCCTTTAACGGCCCTTTTACACTTAGCGGAGCCTCTACAACCACGGCTACCGGTTTGTTTCGATTTCCGCTGCTCTGCAACCGTTTAGATTCCTTTTGTTCTGTTGCTCCTTGCTTTGTCTATCGAAACAAAGGACTAAAAATCGTTCTCTTGGGTTTTTAGCCTTTGTTCAATTTCCTGGATTTTTATTAACAAAAAAAATGAATTTAATTTATATACGCTTATATAGGCATATGAATGTGAATTCAAACAAAAAAAAAATGTATTTTTTCTCTTAATCACCTTTTTAATACCTTCCCTGAACTTTGACTTCCACACTCCTTCCTCCTTTTGCTCTGCTATGTTTTAAATAGATTCTTATTCAAAAAAAAACTGATTTTTGGATAATTTATTAAATTTGTAAAAATTTTTCGTAAATTGAAGTGGAATTCAATTCACTCAGATAGTTAGACTTGATGCCCGTTGCCTAGTTTAACGAAAAGATTTGCTCTAGAGGCTGGTAGGTTTCGAAAAGAAAAGGAATTTGAAACTTTCTCTTTCTGTTAGCTAATACTTTATCATCAACCTTTAGAATTAGTAAACAAATTCAGCCCAACAACTAAAATAAATGTTCTCTGTATACATTTATACCAATTTATATCCATTCTCTCAACAAAAATACTTATCTCTCAGTTACCTCATTGAGCTTTTTCATTTCCTTTTTTTTTTATGTCCCCATTCCTACTCGCTGAACCTATCCTTAGCTCTAGTATCGACGACCTACGTTACCGACTCACAATCTCGTAACTTTGATCTCGTTTAATGTCATTTTGACAAGTCCAGAATTAAAACGAAATCATTTTATTTTGTTTGTTATCGTCGGTCGTCGTCGTTTCCTCTAATATTTATCTCGTCAATTTTTTGTGTGTTTATTAAGTAAATAAAGTCGAAATGTAACAGGGCTTTGCTTTTTTCTGGTAGGAATATTACCAGAAATATGCAAATGAACCCACGTACTAGTCCGTCGTTATTTGGCTAAGTCGTTCGGCTGGCGGCGGCGGCTGCTGCGCGCGGTGCGTCGTTGTACAATATATAATAGTTAACCATCGAGTCAATTGTCTATATTAAATCGGATTGTGTGTTGTTCGTCATTCTGTATAAGTTAAAGTTGAAGTTTAATGTGAAATTAGATTCAAAATCATTAATTTATTTTGCAATCCATTGCAACAAAAATGTGAAAAAAAAACAAATCAAAATGTAAACAAAACAATTATAATACATCGAAACGGGATAACGGAAGTGTGAAGGAGACAATCATATGGTTGCTCCGTTAATTTAACATACATAACCGACATACAACAGGAATATAGAATAAAAAAAATCCGTTCGTTCTTCTGTTTACGAATTGCGAAATTTATATAGTTCAATAACCTTGGAATCGAAGAAAATTTAAAATTGCGTTTTGCCGTCGGGATATTGTTATTGCGAGTTGAGCGTCATTATTATAAAAAAAATGGTTTTGTGTAACATTGCTTATTTCCCGGTTTATTATTGCACGAATTAAGAATGAAAAGTCAAGATAAATTAAATAAATAAAATAAAAAAAATTAAAGTCATTAATGTATTGCACGGAAAAAAAAATCATGAAATTAAAAAAGGTTATTGCGCGAATCAAATTGAAAGTCAAAATAAAAATATAAGTTTCGATTAATTCGATCGTCAATTGAAATAAATAAATAATTAAATATATATATAGTCATTGGTTTGTCATAGTGTGTTGTGTCAGTGTAAAATCGTCAAAAAAAATGCAAAAAAAAAAATAAATAGTGTGTAAGTCAAATATAGTGTTCTAGTGTATTATAGTCAAGTAATAAAATAAATAAATATTAAATAAGTCAAATCTGGTCGTTGCGAATAGTCAGGTGTGCGTTTTGTGAAAAATGTATAATTTTCGAAAATATACATATGTATGTACATAGTCCAAAAATAATCGGATATTTATCCTCGTCAGTAATGAACCAACGTGGGACGCGAACCCACTTAAGGAATATCTAGCCGGGCATAAAAACATGCAAATTAGTCAGATAAGTATTTTTTTTTTACAAAATCTATGTCACGACAAGATACTTTGTGGTACGTTTTATTTTAATTCCAGGATGTTACTGGCGTATGTCTTTGGCGTGGAAGATGCCGATTGCTTTTCCAGTTCTACTTTCCAACTCATACATGCAGTTGCCAATAACCTTCCTGACTCGGCATTTCACAAACTTGGGAAGAAGTTTGGAGTTGATTCCTGAAGAAAACTTGCTTTGAGCAAAGTTCCTATGAAAAACTTCTTGTCCTTCGCGGTAAGTTACATGTTTTGCTCTAGAATTATAAGTGTTTTTGGACTTAACGTGTGCCCTGAAAAGATTCTCTGACATCGTCTGTCTGGCAAGCGCGGTTTTCAGTGCATTCGGCAGGACTAACATCTCCGGGTCTCCTAAAGCTTTCAATTCGCGTAAAATTTTGTAGGATGAGCCATGATTCACCATATTCTGGCCAAAAAGGGCGAAGTATGGTTGGCAACCTAAGGAATCGTGAACATCGGATCTGAGAGCACACGCTATACTGGATAGGTGTGTATCCCAGTCGTTTTGCTCTTTCGATATCAGGACCCTGAGTTTGCTTAGGACGCTTCGGTTGACCCGCTCGGAAATGTTAGCCTGTGGAGAATACAAAGCCGTTCGCACATGCTGTATGCCGTAGTTCGCCAAGAATTTTTTGAATTCTTTGGATACGAACTGACGTCCGTTGTCAGAGTGAATCTTTTCAGGGGTGCCGAAAGTGTGAAATATATCAACTTCTAGAAACTGGATGATTCTAGAAGATGTTGCTTTTGACATCGCCTTAAGGAAGGTGAATTTCGTGAAATGATCCACTACAATAAAGACGTAAACGTTTCCTCGTTTTGTACGGGGATATGGACCTAAAAAATCTATGTATAAACGTTGCATAGGTCTTTCGGTAATTGTTTGGGTGGTGATTGGTGGACGAAGAGTTTTGTTTGGGGCTTTCACCATTTTACAAATATCGCACTCTTTCACATAAGTTTTCACGTCTTTGAGCATTTTAGGCCAATAGAATTTGGCTTTGATGCGAGCATAGGTTTTCGCAAAACCGCTATGACAGCTCAACTTAGTGTCATGTGCCAGTTCGATGCATTGTTGCGTTAGTGCTTCGGGTACCCAAAGTCGCCATAACGAGTCCTCCTCGTCTACTTCACCTGTCCTAAACCTAACCCTTTTATAAATAAATTTTCCAGATACCACTAGATCAGGAAGTTCAGACTGGTTAGCGTTGATGTTCTCTCTCAGCAGGGAATATTGCGTCGAATCAAACTCAACCGAATTCAGGTCAATTTCACCACACATCATCGCTTCATCTTCTACGGTTACTTTTGCAGCAATCTCTTCCATATCCATCCTGGACAGCGAGTCAGGCACTATATTGAGGGATCCCTTTCGGTGTTCAATTTTAAAATTGTAACCTTGAAGTTCCAGGCTCCATCTAGCTAATCTGCCGCTGAGTTCTTTCATTGACATTAGCCATTTTAGACTGGAATGGTCTGTTATCACTGTGAAAGGTAATCCGTCAACATAGGGCCTAAATTTGCGTATACTCAGGACGGCTGCAAGACATTCCTGCTCGGTAACCGTATAATTTTTTTGCGATTTGTTTAGCTTCTTCGACATGTATGCTATCGGTTTTTCGTTGTCGTTCTCATCCAACTGAAAGAGAACACCACCCACCCCCTCTGAAGATGCATCACACTGAATCGTAAATGGTTTTTTGAAATCTGGTTGTGCTAACACTGGTGCAGATGAAAGTGCTGTTTTCAACTTGTGAAATGCCTCTAGGGCTTCAGGCGTCAATTCAAATTTAGCTTTCTTTTTCAAACAGTCTGTAAGCGGTGCTGCCAGGTCGGCATAATTTCTTATGAACCGCCTGTACCATCCGGTCATTCCCAAAAATCTTCGAACTTGACGGACACTAGTAGGTACTGGAAAATTGATCATGGCCTCGATTTTGTCAGGATTAGTCTGTAATGTACCCTGACCAACTATGAACCCTAAAAATTTAATTTCTCGCATGCAGAACTTGCTCTTATCGAGGTTAATAGTGAGATTCGCTCGACGTAGACAAGCAGCTACTTCGCTAAGGATGCGCATGTGGGACTCAAAATCGGATGTGCAGATCAGGAGATCGTCTAGATAGACGAAAACATTTTCACGAAGAGAACCGGGTATGACTTGATCGATCACACGACACATCGTTTGGCCCGCATTGCTCAGCCCAAAAGGCATCACCTTGAAGTGATAAAGGGGCCTACCCGGGACTGTGAATGCGGTCTTCTCACGAGATTTCTCATCAAGAGGAATTTGCCAATAAGCATCTTTCAAGTCTATACCGGTTATGAATCTCGTATCTTTGATCCGGCTGAGTAACCCCTCCACATGTGGTAACGGATACGCATCCTTAACGGTAACTGCGTTGACTTTACGAAAATCCAAGCATAAACGAACTTTGCCTGGTTTCCTCACTAGTACCACTGGACTACTCCATGGCGAATTACTAACCTCGATAACATCAAGCTCTAGCATGCGGTCTAATTCCTTATAGACTTCTTCTTGACGAACTGGAGACAAAGGGTAGTGTCGAGACTTTATAGGAGCGGCATTTTCGGTGTCAACAACATGACACCCAAGATTGGTTTTTCCTAATCCTAACACTACAAAGTTAGGAAACAAGTTTTTGACTCTTTCCAGTTCTAGAGTTTGTTCTGGAGAAAGATTTATCAGCTCAGCCTCGTCTTTTATATTCACCTCATCTTCATCAACTGTGAGATCAGCTTGAATTTCCGATATTTGAGGCATAAGGTGGAATTCTCTCCAAAAATTCATCCCTAAGTAAAGTTTCTGGGTTAGATTGGGAATTAGGTAGAAAGACAGTTGTTTGGTAAGACCATTATACGAAATTTCAATTTCGCAGTAGCCGACTATATTGTGTGATTTACCATCGGCTGTTCGCACAACATTTTTATATGGCCTTACTTCCGAACCAATCTTTCTAACCAATTCCCAACAGTCGTTACCTAATACCGATATCGAAGCTCCGCTATCCAACAACCCAAAAACCGATTCACCATTTAACTGAACGCAAGCGTACATTCTTCCATCTGTATTTGAAGAAATGATGGATTCTAAGATTTGTTTCCGAAATTTTCTTCGTTTTCGAAAACGACCTCGACACTTCTGGATATGCAAACTAGCTATATTATTCGTATGGCTAGTTCCAAAAATTCGTTGACGAGTTTTGTAGTATTGAACTTTCCGTTCGTGAAGCGATTTCAGTGAATGGATTTTAATAGGATGAGCCTCAACATCTACCGGACTCACATTTGTTGTTCGTTCCAAAATCTTGGTTGGAACATCCGCGTCAGTAGTTTTGGTGGAGATTTTGGAATCTTCACTTACTTTTGGGAGTGGTTTAGAGCATCCCTGGTGGAACGAATTTCGCCACTCTTCCGTTCGTTCCCTGGTTGGTTTCCCGAGTGCTTGCCACAGTCAACAGTGTTGACCCCTTTTTCCCCGCAAAGGAAACAAAATAATGTCCTTATATTGGACGGACAAAAATGGTAAGCATGACCTTTTTGGCCACAATTCCAGCATACATAATTAGCCGTGGAAGTCGGTTTGCGATTGTAGGCTATTGCGGAGACCTCTTCTCCATCCGGGAAAATCGCACTTTGATCTTCACCGGCTGCGATCTCATGGACAGTTTTTGGAGCAGAAGTGCGCTTCGCCAAAAATCGTTCCGCTTCTCGAGCCTTATTTCGAGCTTGTTCGAGGCTCTTTAAGTCCGCCGCTAACAAAATCTCACCTATTTTGTCCTTGGCATTATTTCGGATAATGTCGATCATCTTCCGATCATCGAAAGGCTCTTTCAACCTATCGTTCATGCTCGCGATAGCATTGTAATAGTCGTCGAACGACTCCTTAACCCCCTGCTTTCTCGTGAGTACCCTCATGTAAATCTCAACATCGCTTTCTAACCTACCGAATTCTTTCTTCATCGCGGTTTTAAGGTCCGAAAGCGAAACATTAGGATTCTTACGTAGAAAGGCCCAATACCATTTGCACGGCCTATCTTTCAACAAAACGTGAAAATTGTCAACGATTTGTTCATCCGTATAAGGCGAGGATGCTCTCTTTCGATCAACCTTAAAGAGAAAATCGCCTACATTTTCGCTGCCGTTGTAAGATATGTCCCAGCGGTCTAGTCGGCAGATGGTAGAACCACTGGAAGCTAAAGAGGGGGCTGTAGAAAGCCTAACATCCGGTGTTGACTGACGGACTTCACCCTGTCTTTGATGCGCACCGTTATTGAACGGATTACTATTTGATCCGCCAGGTTGGGATTGTTGTTGTATCCCAAGCGACTCCAGCTTCTGGATAACGTTCCCCATGAAGACGTCGAAAGTTTCGAACAACTTTATTTGGTTCGTCATCATGGTTCTTTCTATCCGAGCCGCTAATTCCGCAGTTTGGTCACTTGGGAAAGTATTAGCTTCACCCATAGGTGGTGGCACATCTATATTTTCATTTCCGACCTCATTGGTCGACCTATCCAATTCGTTTGGCATGCTGTCTGTCAGCTCAGAAACTACGGAATTTAAATTTTCAGAATAACTGAAAGAATTATTGAGATCAAATCGATCAATTCTGTTTCTGAACCTTTGAAAAAAAGCTTCAAATCGTGCCTCCGAACGAGCGTAAATAGTGCCTAAACTATCGTGTAAGGAACTCCGTCTGTTAGTGCTCATGCCTCAGCAAACGCACTTACAAAAAAAAAATCTATTTAAGATTTGTTATCCAAAAAAATAAGTCTTTTCAACGTAGTTAAAATACCTAAGAACTCGCCGAGAAATTCAAAAAAAAGATATAAAGAATTGAATTCAAGTTCAGTGAAGATCAATAAAAAAAGGTAAAGAAAAAAAAAAAAATGTTTTTGAATGTTAAATTCCGTTTTTCAAAAACAAAAAAATCAAAAATTAAATTTTAAATTCAAGTGTTAAATGTAATTTTAAAGTAATCAAAACAAATTTTAAATATTAAAATTATTTAAATTGAAAAGAAAATGTAAAAAAAAACAAATTCAAAATATCCAACTCACAAATTTTAGGCAACTTAAAAGTTTGTACTATGATTTTTAAAAATTCAATTTTCAAAAATAAACAGCTTCGCAGGTAATCCAAAAAATTGCAGATGCAGGTATCGAAGAATCCAGCTTAAGTTCAAAATTGTAAATTGTAAAAAAAAATATATAATAATAAAAAAAATAATAAACGAAATAATAATACAACTTTACGGAAATTAAAAGATTGTATTTTTGTGTTTATAATTTTTTTTTAATGATTTCTATAAAAAGCTTTATTGAAAAGATAAAAAAAAAAAAAAAAATGATTTTGAAAAACAAAAAAAAATGATTTGTTTTCTCAAAAAGGTATTTGAAATTTATTCATACAATTTAAAAAGAGGATGAGAATTCTGACACAAGAAGAATGAAAATAAAGGTGACGAAGATGATGAAGAAGCCGAAGTTCTGAGAGCCGAAAAAAAAAAAAAATGAAACAAACTAGAAACTGTAAAGGACTTTTTTTTTAAAAGAAATGTTATTCTCCTCAGGTTTCAGGACTTCCAAGGACGAATCCTTCATCCTTGAAGACATCTGGAACCCTTGGAGAATTTTTAGTGACTTGCTGAAAGGACCTCCGAAGACGCCTTTACATCAACGGGTCTCTTTCAGCATTATTTTACATTGTGTAAGATTGCCTGGACTCCTGGATATCTTTAGTAAAGATACCCAAAGACTCAGACAATCTTTCACAAAAAACTTTATTTTTGCGTTATGTGGCTGCATCTTTCTTGCGGCAACGCGATACCGAGGAATTAACTTCCCAGTCATCGGGACTCGCAAAAAAAAAATGCCACCACTACTGAAATTAATTTGAAAATGAAAAATGGAAAAATGTTGAAAATTGAAATAATAAAATTAAGTTGAAAATAATGTTGGAAAAATCTATTATTAAAAAAAAATGAATTGGCTCAAAAAAAAAAATCAATTAGCCACTCTATCTAAAAAGATAGAGGGCTCCACGTTGCGGGCGCCATTTTGTAACCGACTATTTTGCCTTCGGTTCAGGTTGCCGGAAAATACCCCTTCAGCTAGCTCCGCCATGGGTCCTTGAACCTAAATCGATTACAAAAAAAATATAGAATTTCCGGCTTTAGCATCTATGGTTTTATTCGACGCGCGAGAATGTTGCCTCTACCCACCCAGCCATGGTTGTCACCCTCGCCAGGACAACCCCTTACATAGGCTTCTTCATACCATCGTCCCCTCTTCTTTTTACCCTCTCCACGTCATCCTTCTCATCCTCCTTTTATAAAAAAATTTAGTTCACCATGTTGATTTAAAATTTATTTCAGAAATTATCTATATATATAATAAGGTTATAAATCTTCATTTAGACGTTATTTCAAAAAGTCGAATTTGATTTATATTAAATTTAGGATTAAAATTAAAATAATAAAATAAAGGAAGATTAAATCTCTAATGGCAACTCTACGGTCTATATTCAAAATTTTGACAAAAGAAATCGTAATTACGTTATCGATTTATTAACAAAATTGGGATATCCGATCCTCTTTTGTCTTAAATTATAACTTTATTTCATTTATCCCCGTTTGCAACCGCCCTCGCGAAAGTAATTTTACGTATATATATAACGATATATTTTCATATAAGTATATGTATATTGAAGAAAAGTATAATATCAAAGCAACAACAAACTCACCCCTGTCCTTCCGTTCGAAGTGGCCACTGCTGCAGGAGAATCAGGTGGTTAGACAATTTCCTTGTAGTCTGCACACTTTCCTGTGCCTTTGTTTTTTTTTTTTTTTTTTTATATGCACTCAATGAATGTATGTATATACCTATATATATGACCACCACTTTCGCGAATAAAAATATACCTTTTACACGGTTCGCGTAATTACAAATTTTTGTATTTAAATTTTTGAATTTGAACGACACGAGCACCACTTCGAGTTACAATTTTTTTAAATTAAATTAATTATTAAAAAAAATGAATAAAACGAAAAGTAAAAAAAACTGATTTTAATGCAAAACGATTTAAAAAAAATTTTGATTTTAAAAAGATTTGATCTTTGTGCCTTTAACGGCCCTTTTACACTTAGCGGAGCCTCTACAACCACGGCTACCGGTTTGTTTCGATTTCCGCTGCTCTGCAACCGTTTAGATTCCTTTTGTTCTGTTGCTCCTTGCTTTGTCTATCGAAACAAAGGACTAAAAATCGTTCTCTTGGGTTTTTAGCCTTTGTTCAATTTCCTGGATTTTTATTAACAAAAAAAATGAATTTAATTTATATACGCTTATATAGGCATATGAATGTGAATTCAAACAAAAAAAAAATGTATTTTTTCTCTTAATCACCTTTTTAATACCTTCCCTGAACTTTGACTTCCACACTCCTTCCTCCTTTTGCTCTGCTATGTTTTAAATAGATTCTTATTCAAAAAAAAACTGATTTTTGGATAATTTATTAAATTTGTAAAAATTTTTCGTAAATTGAAGTGGAATTCAATTCACTCAGATAGTTAGACTTGATGCCCGTTGCCTAGTTTAACGAAAAGATTTGCTCTAGAGGCTGGTAGGTTTCGAAAAGAAAAGGAATTTGAAACTTTCTCTTTCTGTTAGCTAATACTTTATCATCAACCTTTAGAATTAGTAAACAAATTCAGCCCAACAACTAAAATAAATGTTCTCTGTATACATTTATACCAATTTATATCCATTCTCTCAACAAAAATACTTATCTCTCAGTTACCTCATTGAGCTTTTTCATTTCCTTTTTTTTTTATGTCCCCATTCCTACTCGCTGAACCTATCCTTAGCTCTAGTATCGACGACCTACGTTACCGACTCACAATCTCGTAACTTTGATCTCGTTTAATGTCATTTTGACAAGTCCAGAATTAAAACGAAATCATTTTATTTTGTTTGTTATCGTCGTTCGTCGTCGTTTCCTCTAATATTTATCTCGTCAATTTTTTGTGTGTTTATTAAGTAAATAAAGTCGAAATGTAACAAAGATCCAGACCAAATCTAATGACCCAAATAATGGGTAATCTTCCTGCCGACCGAGTTACTCCAAATAGACCATTCCTTATCTGCGGTGTAGATTTCTGTGGACCTCTGTGGGTGCACTTCAAAATCAGAGGTAAGAAACCACACAAGGTGTACTTAGCAGTGTTTTGCTGCTTCTCAACTAAGGCAGTGCACTTGGAAATAGTAACAGATTTAACCACTGAAGCCTTTATTGGGGCCGTGAGAAGATTCATTAGTAGAAGAGGAAGAATCCAGACGCTATATTGTGATAATGCAACCAATTTCGTCGGAGCCAAAAATCAGCTTGCCGAGCTCAAGGATATCTTACACACAACAGAAGCAAGAGAATCCATCATCAAGGCCAGCAGCGATAAGGGAATAACCTTTAAGTTCATTCCACCAAGAGCCCCCCACTTCGGCGGATTATGGGAAGCAGCAGTCAAATCAGCGAAACATCTCCTACTCCGAACAGTATCTACAGTCTCATTAACCCATGAGGAACTAGAAACTGTGGTCATCGAAATAGAGGCAATTCTGAATTCAAGGCCACTAACTCCACTGTCAACTAACCCAAATGATCTTGCCGCACTTACACCTGGACATTTCTTAATAGGAGAACCTCTTACCGCACAAATTGACCCCGATATAGTTCCAGAGACCAAAAATCTAAGAAATCGGTGGAGTACCATCTGCTACCTTAAACACGAATTTTGGAAACGATGGTCAACAGAGTACCTCAATCAACTCCAACAAAGAAACAAGTGGAACACGAGCCAACAAAATATAAGAATTGGCGACCTAGTCATCATAAAGGAAGATAACATTCCAACCCTCAAATGGCCGTTGGGAAGAATTGTCGACATCTTTAAGGGACAGGATGACATAGTTCGAGTGGTTAACGTAAAAACACAGTCAGGAATATTAAAACGACCTTTTCATCGTCTAGCTCCACTCCTTGACGATAGCGAAGATGTCAACCAGGAACAGGAAGATGAGGACACACAAGCAGAAACATCACCAAAACGACGGAAAACATGCAATACTTCATTAATCACAACGGTAATTCTATCATTATTCTTGCTTCCAATGGTTATTGCATCACCGATAAACATTACAAGATTCAAAAACAATCCTGGACTATACTTCGAAAATCTTGGCTCCACCAACCTGATTGCAAACGAATGGAACCTAGTCACATATTATGACCTAGCACCCATCCGAGCTGAGCTTGAGGCATTCAACAACGGAACAAAGGCTCTCCAACACTTATGTAATCAACTACAGCTTAGAACAACATGTAATGCGATGGTTACCTACCTAACGAATATGAAGATATCACTCCAAGGAGACACCAACTTAATCTCAAGACATCGGAGTACTAGAGCAGCAATAAACGTTGTGGGAAACATAGCTCATACGTTATTCGGGCTACTGGACTCTGACTATGCAGAAGAGTTGTCTAAAACAATCGACCATATAAACAATAATGAGGCTCTTTTATTATCGATGTTAAAAAATCAGACGTCTGTCATCGACTCAACCATCAACATAATAAAGCATGATCAGCTTGAGGTTCGAAATCGCATAAACATGCTTCAAAACCAAGCCAACGAGATCATTGGAAGAATCGGAAACACAACTGACCAGCTTAGAGTATTTCAAATTTTCACTACACTCGCAATGCAACTAATGATGATGGCATCTAATCTTCAAAGGGTCGAAGGCACGATTCTTAAGACACTAACGGATGTACACTATGGCAACATCAACCCTCTACTGCTCTCACCTACTCAACTTAAGGCTGAAATCATGAACATAAAAAATCATTTACCACTGTCACAAAAACCACCATTCGAGCAAGAAGATTTGCTCCAATTCTACAAAATATCAACAACGAAGGGTGGTTCCGCAGGAAAACACTTAATTTTCGTAATCACCATTCCACTCGTTGAACAAGAAGCTTTTGAGCTATTCCAAATAACACCAGTTCCTTTGATACTAAACAACACGCTTCTGAAAATTAATCCAGCCATAGAAATCCTGGCCATAAACCGTCATAGAGACCAATATTTTCCAATGACTTCATCAGAATTCAAGGAGTGCAACAAAGGAAAGGAAATGCAGTTTTTCTGCTCAAACCGAAAGGCAAAATATCACTCCGGTTCCCAAGCGTTCAACTGTGAATTCTCTCTCTTTATCAACGACACCGCAACATCATGTAACATTGTTAAATCCATCAACAACATTCTATGGACCCAGTTGAACAATAGAAATCAATGGATATTTGGAGCACTTAAAAATATTCAACTTACAGCTGTATGCAAAACCGAAACCCTTCAAATGGAGCTTTATGGAGCTGGACTGCTCTCAATCGAGAACGATTGCAGAATCCGGAACAATCTGGTGACAATTCAAGGAACCCAGATGACCATAAGCAATGTACATTCATCCTTCATAAGTTTTGGAAACTTATCAGCAATAGCGAAGCCTAGTGATGTTCACGCAGCTTTAGATCTAATCCCAATTTTCAACAACACTCACGTTGACTCACTAACAACACTCCAAACTCAGCTGTCGACATTGCAAAATCAGAATCTCGCAGACCTCAACGAAAAAATATTTACGAACAACATTCACCATTACGCAATCAGCTATATGGCCTTAATCATAGCAGTCTTACTTGGGATCATATTTCTGTTCAGAGCTCGGAAGCAAGGGACGTCAAACGAAATACCCCTTCCTTTACCGCACAAGACTCAATACAACGTCTCAGAGGTATAATTCTTGAATGAGTACCCATTCAACGCGGGGAAGAATGTTCATCGCTTTGACGACCTACTATAGCGATGACACAACAGGAGGCAACGACCAGCGCAACTATGACCTACTACAAATACTGATGACACAACAGAAGGCAATGAGTAATGACCAGCGCAACTTCGATTTGTGTTATTGTTTTTATTTATTTATTTTAATGCTGACATATTTTATTGATTGACATAATTTGTATATATTTTTTGATTTGTAAGGAAATTATTATTATATGTAATCGATACTTTGTAATAAAAATTGTATTATGTGTAATGAATAGTTTAAGTATAAAAGAGACATAATTGTCAATAATAAAGCATTCATCAGTAGCAACCAAACATAACAAGGTGTTTTACTTACGAATCCATACAAGAACAAGTGCAAGTGCTTGGATCTTGATTCCTACTAATCTTATTGTTATGTACAGTAAGAAAGGTCAAAAATTGTATTGAACAAATTTGACTTAACAAAACAGTACGCATATGTGCTATATATTTGTTCACATATAAATACCTTTATAACTTGTTTTTTTTTTAATTTATAATTAATATTCTGAATTAAATAGATTCATAAAAAACTTTCGATTGAATAAGGAATCATTTTTACATATCCTACCGCTTCTGGATTTGTCAGCTGGAATGCGGTGAACACACATTCCCCCTATTCTTCGATTAGCCGTGACTTTAAATTTTCTTGGAGGTGGTGGCTACCAAAGGCAAGTTGGCGCTGACTGGTCAGCTCCAATGGGCCAAAGTACTGTTTATGAGGTTATTTCTTTGACCTTAAAATAAATGGAGAGGAAA
This sequence comes from Eupeodes luniger, assembly GCA_951509635.1. Classification (NCBI taxonomy): domain Eukaryota; kingdom Metazoa; phylum Arthropoda; class Insecta; order Diptera; family Syrphidae; genus Eupeodes; species Eupeodes luniger. Next base: position 169,139,698 of record OX608073.1, read on the forward strand.
TTGTGCCCACTTAAAATCAAATTTAATCAATCGGCTTCAGAAGCAACAAAAATGTTCTTCTACGAAAAATATCAAATTCCTGGAGGTAGGATTTTGTTTCTTAGTAAAAATAAACTAATTTTATTACTTGTTTTTTATTTTATTATTTTATATTATCGGTTTTTGAATACAACCACTGAAATTGTAACAAACGTCAGTGAATTTCTTTTAAAGTGATACCAAATTCTAAACAAAATTTGGTGATCACCTTACACAGACGCAAAAATTAGATTGATCACTTTTTATGATCACAAAGGTGACAATCAAAAATCACCTTAGCCGATTCCACCCCTGATCATTAAGGCCGGCCATGGTACGAACGTTACCAACCACTTTCGTACGAAGTGCGAACACGATCAGGAGATGCCAAAGATTTCCTTGAAATGACACACAGATGTCGGAAAGTCGGAGTAATGTATGTATATCTTTATTATACCATCAAATGTCTTGGACTTTCTTTATTTTCTTTTACAGAGTTTATGTTGATGTGGTTACTAATTACATGACAACCAATGCCCCAGTTCCGGCTATGGGAACCTCTGGTTCAGTTGCTTACTCAAGTGCATTTTTCTACCCAGTTGTTCCCTATAATGTAACATATTTCCATCAACCAACTTGTAAAATTAAAGATAATACCAACCCTATTGAGGCTCGCATCTGTGAACTCAATACTACGCACGATCTCAATCAGAGCAATTTACATGTCCAGGTAACTATTTCAAACTTCTTGAACTATTTAACTGCTATCGGTGCCGCTGGATTCAGAATTGATTCGGCCAAATACATCTACCCTAAGGATTTGAAGGTAAGATCAGTTATGTAAGATTTTGTAAAACTTACTAATTTTTCAGTCGAACTTTTATAAAATATACAGTCGTCTGAATCCACTGTCTTTTATGTTTGGATTTCCCGATAATTCCTTCCCATACATCTATCAAGAAGTTAATGACAGCTGGAAGTTCATTTACACCCACTTGGGAGCAGTCACAGAATTTTCCCATGCCACAAATATGGCAGTCTTCTTCCAAAACAAATTAAAGCCATCAAGCCTTAAGAACTATGGCGCAACAAGCATGGGAATGTTGCCCAGTAAGAGTGCACTAACCTTTTTAAACAACCCACAATTACAACGTACAAATAAGAAAACATTATCCATCAATTCAGCCCGGGAACTTCGAGCAGCATACGTCTTCACCTTGGCTCATCCGTATGGTGTTCCACGAATAATGAGTTCCTTTGAGTTCAAATCCAATGAAAATGGACCCCCTAAAGATAAATCTGAGAACATTGTCAGTCCAAGGTTTGATTCGAGTGGACAGTGCAGAAAGGGTTGGTCCTGTGAACATCGTTGGCCAGTAATTTCAAATATGATAGCCTTCAGTAACACTGTAGATGGCATCATTGACCAACTTCAAGGCCGATGATACCAAAGGAATCGTTTCATTCTGCCGAGGCAAGAAGGGTTTCGTTATAATAAGTTCAGGCATTAAGGACTTTAACGAAAGAGTCGCTACATGCCTTCCAGCAGGAACCCACTGTAATGCCGTAACACAAAGACGAGTTTCGAATGCTTGTGAAAAGGCAGTAAGAATTGTTGTACGTTACGATGGAACTGCATTGATTAAGTTGGCCAAGAAAGGCACTGAGATAGTTGTAGCTTTGCATGTTGGAAATCTAGAAGCTGAAAGTAGGGAAACAGTAACGACAACACCAAAGAGTTCAGGATTACTTGATCCGCTCTGGGATTTGAGCACGATATATGCTCAGAACTATGCTCGATTGCGTATCTAAAAATTGTATGTTTTTGTTTTATTGCAGATCCAAACACGTCACACCCGTTTCATGAGGGATCTCGTGAGGGAAGTGGTTGGCCATGCTCCTTATGAGAAGAGAACCATGGAATTGTTGAAGGTGTCCAAGGACAAGCGTGCTTTGAAATTCTTGAAGCGACGATTGGGAACACACATTCGCGCCAAGAGAAAGCGTGAAGAACTTTCCAACATCCTCACTCAAATGAGGAAGACTCAAGCTCATGCTAAGTAGTTTATTTTCTAAGACCTGAGGTTGGAAATAAAATGATGATGATGAATAATGATGATGATATACAATGTCTTTCACTGAATTCTTGATGATTTTAAGATTTGCATTTGCAAGTTGAAGAAGCTTGAAACCCCAAACAGAAAAAGTCGCCCAGCAAACCTGCTTCATCTAGATAGAGCAGTGAAGGGAGTGGTGCTCAGATGCAGGCCGCAGTATCTTGCAACTAATATATTTTACCTGCCAGACGAAAATCACAAATTTAAAGGAACTCTAGTGTGAACAGTGATGGTTGAAGCCTAGATGATCATAGCAAAGGCTGTACTATTAACATGAGCTACGAAGACCTGAGATGAGTTTATTAAGAAGTAAAAAAATTGAAGAGAAGAGGAAAAGGATAAAATTGATTTCGGAGATGCCAAGAAGAAGGAAAATGCTGAAAATTCCAATGGCTTTCCCCAGACGATTTTGAGAAAGACAACTACTATATGAAGGACAGAGCTACACCTTTAGAAGTAAGTTTATTTAAAATCCAAAATTAATTTTAATTGATTAATATTCATTTAAAGGTTGGTCCAAAATATCCAAGACATCATTATTATCATGCACCAATCGGTCTAATTCCACCTCCAGAGCGCTTTGCCCGAGGATCACTACAATGATTTAGATCCTTATGGACATTTAATTTTACATTTATTATAAGTCCTTAGCTATAATACTGTATTCTTTTTTAGTGATAATGAATTATTTTAATTATCAAATATTTAGATTCCTTGATTTGTTAATAATGTTTATTTTTTGTAAAATAAAATGGAATTAATAATATGTTTTTAAATTTTTTTTTCGGCACTCAACCTTATAATTAGTGACATAATATACATATAAGGCTTTTCGAGGTTATCAAAATTCATGGAGTAGATTTTTTTCAAAAAAACTTGTGATGATTTTCCAAATCTGCATCATTTTTCTTCAATATTCCGTTTGAAATTTTTCAAAAATTCAGGTAGAGTCAAACGGAGGCATGAATCTTCTCACAATTAATGAAAAATTACGAAAATTAAGTAAAATACTAAAATGATTAAAACTGTAGCTAAAAGGTAAATATATGTACTTTGCAAAATCATCTTGCTGTTTAAGGTTAAGGGGGATACGTTGCTTTTACTCTGATGCAAGATGAAGATACTGAATTTCTAACTAATGCTGTTGACGCAATGAACCAAAACATAAGAAGAATAAGGATTACAAATATTTTATTTTTCAATTTTGTTGTTTTTAACATATGCCTCAATTAAAACAAGATAAAATCTACTTAATAAAAATAATTGACCTGAGCAGATCAAGTTTAGTAAAACCAAAAAAAAGTGTTTTTCTTGGAAAAAAGTACATTCAATATTTTTTTTAATTATTTAAAAACTGAGATACATTTCAAAACCTATAATCTATAAATAATGGCATTCAATTTAAAAAACAAAAATTATACTAAATTACATATAATTTTGAAAAATTACAACTTCATTTAAAAACTAGCTACGCCACGACGAATCTTGACTAATCATGGATGAGATTCTAAGCATATCGTTGAATCAAGTGAACGGCAGAGTAAAATCGACATCCAAGCTTTGTTTTGATTTCCTGCTAAAAAAAAACACGTCAATGAGTGCTTTCAAGTTTTATGGTATATGTAAAACTTACATACAGTATTGCCATCATGAGCCTTGTGGTCAGTAAACCCTCAATGAAATTGTTAAAAATTGATGTGTTATTATTATACCATTTCTGGAATAGGGCTCGTAATTCAATACATTGATTGAAAATGTGTGGCTTTTTAAGTCGTTTGCGTTGACTTTCTTTTACGAGGCAAATTCCAAAATCCCAATCAAACATTTTCACCAGGTGAAGGTTGCCGGCTCGCTCCTCTTTGCGCAGCAACTCTTGGAACATCATTAGGGCAGTTTGTAGGTGCTTTCCTGTGTTCTTTCCAGTTAGTTCTAAGCAGAATGCACTTAGCTTCGGTGATGCAATAGGCATTATGAATTCATGGAATTCAGCTTTTATTTTGTCAGTCTTTAAGCTTACAAAAATTGCAGGATAGTACATGCAAAACTAATAATAGATTGTTTTTTATTCAATTCATTTATAATTTATTTTTTAAGAAGCCTTACCAATGATTTCCGATTCTCGTCATTTATGAGGTTCTATATTGTCCCAACAAGTTGCTTCTAAACCGACATTCGGTTCAGCTACCTCTTCTGTGTCGTATGTGTCAGCCTCAGCGGCAGCAGTAGCCACTGCTTCAACCACCTTAGGCCCCTTTCACACCAAACGAATCCGAATCAATCAGAATCACTCCAATTCAAGTTGAATCTGATTGACCAAGATTCGGCTTCGAGCGCTCCTTTTAAATGTGAAGGAATTCTTTTCCCGCCTTCAGACCGGACGAATCTGGTTCAATCAGGTTTGATTCGAGGTTGCACTTGATTCAACCTGTCAGATTTCTCGTCCAGTCAGTCTTGAATCAACAACCATATGAGAGAGAGAGCAACTAAAAGAAGGAAAACAAAAAGAAGATGAAAGGATTTTTATAGATTCAGGTTGATTCAGCTGGTGTGAAAGAGTGGAGATGACGAATCAGATTCAACTTGATTCGGAGTGATCCAGATTGATTCGGATTCGTTTGGTGTGAAAGGGGCCTAAGTGTCCCTGTAGTCCTTTATTGGCAGCGAGATAGTGAGACATTTGGCACTATAAGCCTGGATTTAGAGCTAAAAGACGAAGGTTAAGCGAGTTGATCATGATATAAATGTTTCGATTCGCACTTACACAACTGGTCTCCGCTCGTTGTTGTACTTTGTGGAACCAGAAGATGTTGCTTTTGTTGCCACTGCAAAAGTCGTTTTTTTTATCGGCTTGCATTATACATATTTCCTGGCAGCTGATGAATAGGTCGAGCATGTTGGAAGCCCTAAAAAATCAAAATTTAAAATATTTCTGTTTCGATCACTCACAAGTTAATTAACTAACCTGAATTGCCTGCTTACTCTGCAGTTGCTGTTACTGCTGTTGAGTCGTTCCAGCACCAAACCTCAGCTGCTAGTAGGGCGTTAGCGGTCGGCTACACTGAATGTTGAAATGCCTACTTGCATCATTGACTTGGTGGTGTTGTGCAGTTTGTTGCATTGAAAGCATTTGAATTTTGGTAGAGATGGTGACACCTCCACCGTCAACGCCTGCGGCAGCTATGGCCGCTGAGATGGAAGCAGATATCACCAAACATGATACAGCAGTAATTGAGTACTGGACAGAGAGATGCACCTTTAAGTCCACAATCCACACAAATTGTTTAGAAGTGTTCTTGCGCTTCCAACAAAAATTAACACACAATGGCCAGTATCTGTCGTTAAAAACGTTGATATTATTTTGTTAAGAGAATTATAATATAAAAAAACTTACCTGTAAATCAGCGCCTTGTTTGCTTTGTCTTCCAGATTTCTTGAGGAAAGTTGCTTTTTGCATTATGGGTATGTAATAGGCAGCATCTAAAATGAAAACACAGGCTATAAAAAAAATCGATCATTGTTACACCTCCTTCACTGCAATTTGACTTACTTTCTATTCAATGAAGTGAACTTGTATATACTCTTTTCAATATGAAGGTTTTGGTCTGAAAAATATGAAATTATATTAAATATCAAAACAATTAACGAAAACTTACTCTTAAAATCCAAAACCCATTGTTTTGTTTATTGTTTTGCGAAATTGATTGTCATTTTTGACAGGTCACAAAAATTCCATAAGTTTCTATTTTAGCCCAATCCCCATTTTGTTTTTTTTCCCCACTCACATATATTCACCGATAGCGAATTTGAGAGAGTTCACCTCGAATTTGAGAGAGTTCACCTCGAATAAAATTTGAGGGTGTTTCAGGTAGGACGGGTACCGGTCGGAACTCTAGATAATATATATCCTCTATGGTTTTCCCCCTAATTGTGGACATTTCACCAAAAGCCCATAACAACTACATAGAATCTGGATTTTCCCATAAGAAATGCACGGGAGAACTAACACATGCTTATGCTAATGGGCAAAATTCTCTCAATTTAGTTGGTTGGCAAAAAGAGAGCAAACCCATTAAGTCGGGACTCTAGATAATATATTTCCTCTATGGTTGACGGTGTCAAAACAAAAATACACTTCACTAGGGTTGTTCGTTTTCTTGGCACGAATACTCACATACCAAAAAACGAACAGGGAAATTTTGAATATCCACTTGCGCAAATAGATTTTTTTAGTGGTGAGAAATTGATTGGGGTGTGTCTTGTCGTTCGCAGTGTTCAGAAGTTTAAGGAAATTGCGGTACTACATAAATTTCATTGCGTTTGTATGTTAAACTAGAAATGAAAGTTCAGATTTAATTCTCTGTTTTAATCAGAGATGAGGAAATTTATTGCGTACTCAGTTTGCTGAACACGACAATTATTCGAACTGTCAGTTCTGATTCGAAGTGAAATTCTATTCGTGCGAAACTCGCAATAGCTTTTTAAATTCCGGGCGAACACAAATATTTCACGTGAATGATTTTCTGGGCGAAACCCACAATAAGGCTGATTATCTTGAGCATAAGCCAGACTGTTGCTCAAGACAAACATCGCAAGATTTCTCTTCCTGCCTTAGTTTAATATTCCGAAACCCTGATGTAACTGTAACTAAGAAATTCGTGCAAAATCAAAACTAGATTTCCAACAGGAATAGGGAAACATTTACATGTATATCGGATAATTGGTCACTGTCTGAGGTAGCGGAGGATCTGGTCTGAAACCAAAAAATAATACTAAAGATGAAATGAAAAATAAAATCAAAAGCTAACTGCAGAGCACTTTTACAAAGTAAAGGCCCCCTATATAACATACTCGCCACATTCGCATTGCAATTCTAGGATGCGCCTATCCTCTTTGCATGTTTTTTTCTGTTTTTAGCGAACATTTTCATAAAAATCATTGACTGCGTAAACCAAAACCAGCAAATTATTATATTTAGCAAATCTAGATGGCGCAACACTCTATTGAAACTAGAGCCTAGTAAATAACAACTCACAACCACTCCTGTGTGCGAGTAATTTTGTCAGGGATGGAGGAAACCTACAATTTTAAGCCGAAAGCAGTGAAAAAAACATTAGATAGCACAGGCAGGGATTGAACCCAAGACCTCTGGCATGACGGTCCTAAGCACTAACTATCACACCGCGGCTACTACAGTTATGTTAAATAATTGCATTAATTTTTCAAATACTGATCACAACTTATATTGTTTTAAACCAGCTGAGTCCGAATTCCATAACTACTCCATCCATACTGGTTTGATTCCATATGTAACACAATTAACACATGCTTCAATATTCCTTCTCCTTCAACTAATTGACAGAATCCTAAATGATTTACGAACAGCTGATCCAAAATAAGTACTTACTTACTTAAGGTGGCGCTACAGTCTTGTTTGAATTAGGGCTTCACAAAAAAAACTTCTCCATCTAGCTCGGTCCCTAGCTAGCTAGTAGAGCCCGTAAAGCTCGTGGCCCATTCCATTCCACCCCAGGTTAACAAAACAATTTTCGATTCGATTCACCTCGTTTTTTGGGATTGGATCGAGTAATCCTATTTCGATCCGATCTATGTAAGTATATACGATGCTAAATCCTCATTCAATTCGGATTCAATTCTCCTTGTAAACTGGGTAAATGTCAAAATAACAAAAGCACCCTGGAATCGAACGGGTTTTGGAGGGTGAAACGTGGTAATGTTTCTCATCTATGTCTGTGAGTCAGTAATTTTGATTTTCGATTTCGATTTGTCAGTCACAAGATACAAGAAAATAAAAAAAAAAATAGTCCTATTGAATGGCTTATTAATCTTATTAATTGTATTATTATGTTGTTAAAGAACAAACAGTATATTCAGATAAATATGCATGATTAATGCAACAATAAATTATGCATTTTTTTTGGGTAACCTAGCTATTTTTCTATATAAAAAAGGACTACCAATATTTAAAGTATAAAGTTATTAAAGTAGAATACAAAAAATCCTCAACAAAATGTCATGGATATCAGAATACCAGTATCGATGGCACGAAAGCTTTGCAATGAAAATCGTCAGCTGTGGGCGTGTGCCGCGGCATATAGCATTTATAATGGACGGTAACCGGCGTTTTGCCAAATCAGAACATATTCCTAAAATCGACGGTCACTCCAAGGGATTTGAAAAACTGGCCGATTGCTTACGTTGGTGCCTTGATTCAGGCATTAAAGAAGTTACAGCTTTCGCCTTTAGTATTGAGAATTTCAAACGAACTGAAGATGAAGTAAATGGTCTCCTTGGTTTGGCTAAAGAGAAGTTTGAAAAACTATTACTAGAAAAAGATGAACTAGAGCAACATGGAGTAAGAATACGCGTGATTGGGAACATCAGTTTACTTCCTCTTGAATTGCAACAAGTTATTGCTAAAGCTGTACTTTGTACCGAGAAAAACGACAAATTATTTCTCAACATCGCACTATCTTACACGTCTCACGATGAGATAACGCAAGCAGTGGAAGCGGTGCTATTGCATGGTTCTGAAGAACTAAATTCTGATGAAATTAATGATCGTCTTCTTGACGATTGCATGTACACCAGCAAATCACCTTCCCCAGACTTATTATTTAGAACTTCCGGCGAGAGTCGTATCAGTGATTTCCTTATGTGGCAGGTAATTTCTAAATAAAGAATAAGGATTTTAATTAAATGCTTATCAATTTGTTTGAACTTTGAAATCAATTGTATGTACACGTACTCATTTTTTAGATTTTATTTATACTAGTTTTTTTTTTTTTTTAAATAATATTCAATTCAATAGTACCTAACATCATTATTTTACGTTCATCTGATTTAATTTACTATGAAATGTGCCTACATACATACTTGTGATAAGTTGGTTTATTCATTAATTTAGAGCCACCTTGCCATTTCTTTTTCAACTAAAATAAATTTAAGAAAACTAATTTTAAAGAAAAATCAGTACACAAATATATAATTCATTCTAAGCCATTTTATGGTGTTTATTTATTTCGAAAAAATTGTGACGTTACAAGTTTAGTTTCAATTCGATGTTTATTTAAGTGCTTTGGGATACACAATATTTTTTGTTTTTTCATCTGGTGCGTAGACGAATAACTCAGAAGGTTATCCGACAAGTGAGCAAGCTACATAGAGCTGTCGATGTGAGAAGCATGAATTCTCAAAATTTAATGCACACACTTGTAACAATTGTCCCTATGCTTTGTTAATAGTCATTGAGCAAACAAGTCGCACCGGGAACTCAAAGCTTTTGAATTCGAATGTTTCCGGTTTTACATAATCTTTAATCCTAATAATAATCGCCATAACTACTATTAACTACTATTCTTAAGCTTACATTACCTTACGCCTTTTTTTCTTACTTATCTTCTTAGACCACATATCTGGCTGTCGCCCCTTCTTTTACCTAGCTTCCCGTTTCTTCCTTCACCGAACTGCTGTTCTATTTCTATTCTGTCCTTCGATTGGTCATAACAAACAAACATTTTTCATTTGAAATCTCTTACAGCAGATTATTGTTACCAAATTATTTTAGCTCTCAATATCGTTGATGTAGGTTATTAAAAACATAGACTTCCTTTGAGAACTTTAAAAATGTTACTCAAGTTCAACTTTGCTGTAAAAACCTTACTTTTCAAGCTTTAGTACTAGTGCCTTACAATCTACGAGTACATATATTTAAAAAAAATATTTTGTTGACCATCATATAATTTTGCAATTGACCAAATGCCCAATGCGAATTTTTCAACGATAATTAACATGTTAACGGAGAAAAACACCACAAGGCTTACTGTTCTTTTTTTCGGTACTAAGGTATTCTCCCGTAAGGTATAATTTATTATGTTTAAAACAAAAAAAGTCTTATTATTTATTTTTATTGTACCATACTAGCAAGGTTGAATTTGAATGTATTCAGTGCAGATCCAGGGAGCTATGGGTGCTAATTTACACTCAACATTTGACTTGATTCATACCTTGACCAAATCAACACGAACTGACCTTCCTTCGCAAAGCTTTAGTCCGGTTTCCTGAACAATTTATTACACTTCACAATAACAGATGGCAATACTTGAAGGTATTTCTTTTATATTTTTCTGAATGAATCAGAACAACAAAGATTTTTGCATAAAAACGACGATAACTTGGTATAGGAATGTTAGATCGTTTACTGATCGATGAGAACCGATGCTTTATTAGTGAGTGACTAGGGTGTTGCATGCAATTTTTTTCTTAATTCAAGTTTCTCTAGCGTCGGCCTCCCTAACATTGACCATAGCTCACTCTCCTTAGCTTCGAGGTACCAATTTCGTCTATAGTCTACCAGATCATCAGTCCATCCCTTCTTAGGTCTTAAGACTGGAATTTTATCTCCTTGGGTCCTTTTGTTTACAGTTTTTGTCCATCTCTGTCTTTGCAGTCTGAATACTCGTATATACATATGTCCAGGCAAACTCCATTTGAGCCTTCGTGTTTTTTGTGTATGATTTGTAATGAATAATTTGTTATTTTTTTTCCATTTTGATAATTATGTCCGGAGGTGCTAAATTTGTGTTTCCTCACACAATCAACCTGTTTTTAATTTCCATAAGACATAGCCTATGTTTTAAATTTTTTCTAAAGTTGAAAATATTGTTACTAGTTTGAGTACGATTTGTTCTTATTTTAAGTTTTCGAAAGTCCTTATCTCAGATAATGGTCCCCATTTTAATTCGGAGGAGTATCATTCATTTTGCAGCTCTAAAGCTGTAAAGCTGAAAAACGTAAAAAAGCGTGTCTCTAACGAACGATTTTTCTATTTCAAAAACTTTACACGGAGCCACAAGAAAAAGATTTAGTTGACACTAAGAAATCAATAAACTCTTGCTCAATTAATTGAAATTATCTCAAAATTCTATTTAATAGTATTAAAATTACCTTGGATAATCATGCAAACAAAGGTTAAGCGCGCGTCATATTATTGTGCGCGAATGTTTAACAACAAACAATAACAATTTACTGCGTCCGGCACTCAAATTAAAGAAAGATATTAAATTTTCTGTTTTTACATTGTGTGGTCTTGGATAATTGTCTTATTGGACATCATTTAATTTGGAATATCATCTATAGTCGGTGCAGATAATCCTAGTTATAGAGATTGCACAGGCGATTGAAATATTACGGGACCAATGGTAGATACGATTTGCACCCAGCGTTCTGGTACGTAAATCTGTCACATATGTAAATGCCCAGAGTTTAATTACTAAGATGGATGAATTTCGAGTCTTTTTTAAAGGTTGAAAAGTTGATGTGATTTGCCTTTCTAAATCTTGGCTTTAAAAATAAAAAAGTGATAATCTCTGCAGTTTAAATGATTTTTTTTAAGCCTTTTAGATCTGATAAGGTTGGGCAGGTTAAAAGAGGTGCTGTAATTTTGGTTCGTAACAGTTTATAGTGTAACTTGAAACAAAAATCCCAAAATTGACACGTTTTTGTTGGAATTACATGTAGGTTTAATATTGATACCTGATCCAATTTTAATATTCTAGATAAATTATCAGTAATCCAATCCCAGCCTAGGCCACCTAAAAGTTTTTTTCACGGGTATTGCCTCGCAAGTCCCCCAAACGTAAATTGCTTTCATGAAAAGTGCTTTCTCAAATTGGGATTCGGAATTAAGACTGTAGGTCCCCTCCATCCCTGACTTGATTCGCACACAGGAATGGTTTAGAGTTGTAAGTCACTAGGCCCTGGTTCTCTAAGGACCGTTTCGCCACCTAATTTATTTATTTTAGATAAATTATCATACGTAGCCTTTTAGAGTATTTTTCGTGAGCCTATGTTTTCCACATCATGATCTAATATACCTAACGTTTGGATTTTAACCTGCCAATATAGACAATTCTTTTGCTGTTAGACCTGTAGAAAACTCAAAACTTAATTTAATTGTTCAAGGTCTTTTATCAATCTTTTTTGGTATCTTAACCATATGAATCAAGCAGCAGTCGCAAATAATTATGTGTCATAGTCCACTTACCAATTAAATCAAAATATTTAGTCCTTTCAGAACATCTGCTGATGCCTCGTATTTTGTTCAATTACACCTGAACAACTCAACGATCGACGATCGAGTATAACAAACGCTCAACAAATATCGACTTAGTATTCAATACAAAACTTTTTTGGAATGACAACATTAGAGTGACTGTAGAAAAAGTTTATGTAAGTTTAAGGATATTGTGGGCAAGTCAACCATTAAAGAATGGACAATTCTCTCAAAAATACTGGTATTACTAATATTGTAATTTGTATACGAAATCTTCAGTAACTGCGATTATAATTACAAACAAAAAAAAAAAGGCTGGGAATTTCCCATCCCGTCTGTTGATATGTCTTGCTTAAAAGCTTTATAGGTTTTCGTGTTTCGTTAAAAAAGTTGTCAGTTGAATTATTCTAAAAGATTTGAAAATTACCAACAATATTTTGCATTTGTTGAAATAGTTTGATTTCAAAATCTATTTTTGGTAACGAGATTTTTAGTCGAAAACCAATACCATTTTAAATAAAAGTTTTTATTTCTTATATAAACAAATACAAATTGGATGAATTAAATTAACTTGAAGTCAATATCTTCTATTGTTCACGAGATATCGACGGCCGAACATCAATTTTTACGAAAATTGCTTACTATTTTTTGTAGATTTTATTTTTTTTATGAAAAAAACTGACTGTTGGATTTGTATAAAAAATTACGGAATGTCCAAAACAATATTTTCTGTGAGAAAGCCTAGGTTGAAGACAATATTTTTAATTTTTAAAAAAATATTTGAGTCGAAAGTGAATTTGCCCTAAGTTTTAGTATTGTTTTTTTTTGTTTAGGTTTGTATTTTCTGTAAAAAAAACAAAATGTTAAAAACAATATTTTTTATTAAAAAAAATTAATTTGAAGCCTATATCTCAAATTTTTGAAAATATATTTGAGTCGAAAATCAATTTTTATTTTTTGTTAAAAAACTGTCAATTCGATTTTTCTCAAAATGTTAATGAATGTTGAAAACAATATTTCTTTTAAAAAAAAATTAGTTTGAAGCCATAATCTAAAATTTTTGAAAAGATATTTGAGTCAAAAATCAATTTTTACTAACTTTTAGGAATGTTTTTTTTAGGTTTTTGTTTTTTATAGAAAAACTGTCAATTCGATTTTTCTCAAAATTTTACCGAATTTTAAAAACAATATTTCTTATGAGACAAAATTAGTTTAAAGCCATAATCTCAACTTTTTGAAAAGATATTTGAGTCGAAAATCTATTTTTACCAACTTTTAGTAATGTTTTTTGTAGGTTTTTATTTTTTATAAAAAAACTCAATTCGATTTTTCTCAAAATTTTACCAGATGTCAAAAACGTTATTCTTTGTTGCACAAAGTTACTTTGGAGATAAAATCATTTTTTGTTCGTAAAATATTCGAGGTGACAAATATTTTTTTTTTAGTTTTTTTTATTTATAAAATAAACCGTAAGTTGTTTTTTTTTTTTTCAAAAAATATATTTTTTTGGTATCACCTCATAATATATAATACAAAATTTAATTCAATTCGATAGCGTTATTTGTTCGTGAGATATTTTGGGTAAAGCAAAATTTTCACCTTTTTTTAAATTATTATCTATGGTAAAAAAAACCACCCACGCAATTTGTTTGAGAATTCTTTCTGCATCTTTTTGCATTATTATCTGTATAGCAAAATTTATTTGAAGTCGATATCTCTACTGGTTCTTGAGCTATGGGCGACGAAAAAAACGTCGCGAACGTACGGACATACGGACGTACGAATGTACGTACACACGCACGCACGGACATCTCTCTAAAAATCTTTCATTTCGACTCTAAGAACCCTGAAACGTCGAGAAATTTCAAAATGTTCAATTCGACAAATCGGACCGATTACAATAACTTCCTATATGAAGTTAATTAAACGTTTTAAATAACAGTATTGCGCGGTATGTACTTATATAAACTAATAAATTGGTTTGACAATGGAAAATCTCTTCAAGTTTTGAGAAATAGTGTTTTTCATAAATGCAAACACATCGACCAATATGTATTTCGCAATTGAAAGAGTTGTTTAAAAATAGTATACGTTTCTTCAACGGTTAAGAGAATCAAATATAAAACGCAATATGATTTTTCAGCCATCCGCCCGCGAATGGAATACGTTGCCAAATATCAAAAATGTTCGAAAGTTAAATAAACGTCAGCCTAACTAAGAACTGCGTTATCTGCATTCATAAAGTCAGATTTTCGATCGAACTAACCTAGTCGAACTGCAGTACCCACCGTTCATAAACGTCAGACTGTCGTCAGCGTCGGGCAGATTGTACAGCTGAATTTGTTTGGCTGCAGAAAGATAATTTTTTAAGCTTAAAAATAGTTTCGTTATATGGCGTTTTTCTTTTTTAGTTCAGAGCTGAGCTCTGAGCAGAGTCTGAGCGAACAGAGTAGAGTAGAGTAGAGTTCTGAGCAGAGTATGTTCAGAGTTCTCTGATTTAATTATGAAACAACTTGAGCACGAAACTGTCATGATTTTAAATGTCGTCTGTTTGAAGGCGTTCAAAATGTTCTTTAATCAAATTAATTAAAAAAACAGTCATAGCGTTGGTCCATTTGACGCCTGAAATAAATTTGATTCATAAAAATGCTATATGCAATTAGTTTTTTCTAAATTATCTTTCCTTCTGCACTAGAGCGACCAGCCTCTTTCGCCATTTTTATTGTTTTGACGATGATTTTTTTTAATTTCCCGGCTTTCAAACATCAAATTGTTTGTGTTCAGCATTTTACTCCGTTTACTCTGTTATTTTATTCTGAGCTCACAGAGCGCGCTTTTTTTGACAGTTCGAGCTCTGCTCTGAACTAAAAAAGAAAAACGCCAATAATTTTCTTTCTATTTTTTCTTTGCAAGATATTTGTGCCAATCATAATTTTCTTTTCTTTTTCGGTAAGAAAATCAAAAATCAAGTTCAACAAAATTTGTTTGGCAGTCATTTTTCTCTGACGTTTATGAACTCTGTTTACATACAAATCGGACTAAGTCAGACCTTTTTGTTTACTGCAGACATACTGCATTGGGAGTGCGTTCACAAATGCATCAGAAAAGAAATGCGATTGTACTAGCGCAGATTTTCTGCGTTTATGAATACACCCTAAATAAAACAATTGAGCATTTTAAAAATGTTTGTTGTTTTGTTACATATTTTTAAAATCCACACAAATGGAGAAATTCATCATTATGTACTATTTCACATCAAGTTCTTTTCTAAAATAAGATCCAATTATATTGCTTTATCTGAAAACTTCAGGCTATGTATTGGATTCCGTATTTCCTATTAAAGTGGACAAGTTTAGTTTTGTGAGGATTAACACCAAGCCTACACCGATCTTCCCAGGTATTAGATTGTTCAAAGAATTTTGTAGGAGTTCTTTCAGTGCATTAGAATTCTTTCGGTGTACTTCTACTGACAGTTTTTCGAATATTAAAATCTCCCATTTTTGAGTTGATAATCTTGCTCATCAGCATATGATTTATCAACTTTTTGATTGATTTATCTGCGTACAGAGATGGCAGCGTAGATGTGATTGCGTATATGTTGACATTGATGAATGCTCTTTTTATACCCAGGAAAACAACTAAAGTAAACTCCTTGTGGTGGATGGAATGTTCGATTGATAAAACGGTTTTTACAGATTTCCGTTCATTGGAGGCATGTTGAGCATTGGATAGTGAAAACTTATCAATGTCCTCAATTGAATATCAATTAGACGTTATTTATTCTTAAGACGGAATGATAATAGTCTAATGAGTCTTAGATCTTATGCTAGTATAACTTGTTTAATCAAAGTGTAGAGGAGTAAACGTTTGGTATGAATACTTTTATTGGTTCATGAAACCTTAAAGCACACATTTAAGTTTTATGATTTTAAATGCAGATTTTATTCAACTTTTAAGTTATCATTGAAAATTGTCTAAACATTTATTATTATTACTATTCATTTATTTTAAAGTAATTTCCGTCATTGAAAGTCGGTCTACGTACATATATGAAACAAGTTATTGATTTATTTGATGTTGTTTTTTTTACCTCTCTTCAGCTCTCCACATCAGTGCTGTACTTTACAAGAGTTCTTTGGCCACGAATAACAATTTGGAACTTCCTTGCGGGTATCCTAACCTATCAAAGAGCTTTGTATGATTTGGACATTAAAGAACAACAAAATCTTGAGGAAAAACATCTGATGAAAAGAACCAGCCACTACACCGATCGAGTTCGAATTTTTTTACACCGTTTAGATATGTTTCGAAGAGATTTTCTATTAAAGCTGTCTAAAGTGAATTAGAAAATAAAAATAGTTTATAAATTATCAGTCTTATTTATAAACGCTGTATAGAGCCTACATAAAGTTATGTAATCTCTATAATGCCTCTAAACGCAAAAATGCTATTTATAAAACTTATGCAAGGTTACATAGTCACATAATAAGCTAAACGCCACCTCAAATTCATGGGGGATGAGTGCCATCAATTTGCTGTGCTCAGGGTCAGGTGACTTTGGAGGTGGTCCACCACCTGTTGCTTCCAGGTTTCTTTTGAAGGAGGACATCTCTGCTTTGGCCTTCATTTTAGTGCTTCGCCATTGAGCCTGAATTTGTGATGTTTCCCTCATCGTTCCGCTTAAACTGTTGAAACTGAAAATCATTGCAAACAAATTAGTAAAAAACAAAGATTATCTATATTTGTACATACCTATCGGATATTTTACGCCAGGCGTCTCTCTTCATACGGGATGTGTTGGTGTCAACGTTTTTGTTTTCAATTATTTGAATTTTGTCTTCTATAAGCTGTCGAAGGAGTATCTAAAAGAAATGTTAGAAGTTTTATTGATTTCATTGAAATGTTTTTATCGCTGATATTACTTACTTTATCGGACGAATCCCAATTCGCGGTACGAGACCTTTTCGTTTTAGTTTCCATTTTTGTCACAACAAAACAAACAAAAGCACAACACAAATTTCTATATTTTATTTGTTATGACAAACAGCTAATTTGATAGACAGAAAAATGAATAGATTGCTCCATTTTAGTACTTTTTTTGATATAAGCATTGTATAACTAAAATTTATAGCAGAATTTTTTATAAATAGGAATTTTCGAAACGTTGCATAGAGCCTACATAAATCCTTATGCACTGTATAACTATTCATCTGTTTAGCGAATTCTATTAAATAAGACTGTATATGTTTAAGTTTATACTTGTCTTTCATAATTAAATTAATTTAGTCTCCTAATATAATACAATTTAGTTTATGAGTAAAAGAACTGAATTCAAACAGGTTAAAAATCAAATTTATCGAAATTCAGTAACGGAGTTCAATGTGTTGGCGTAACAAGTGTTTTGAAAATGAGAGTTCGCACCAAAAATGTTTGTCATATATGTATGTTTTCAACGTCGGTCTAGAGATTTCAATAGGTTTTGAAATATCAAGGGAGGTCTAGAGATTTCGAGGGAGGTCTAGAGATTTCAAGGGAGTTCTGAAGATTTCAAGGGAGATCTGCAGATTTCCAGGGAGGCCTTGAAATATCAAGGGAGGTCCAGAGATTTCAAGGTAGGTCGCCTAATGGGCAGGTTTTTCTTTTGCTGACTTACTTACTTAACTTCTACTTGACTGTCGAACTTGCCGAGTTGTAGAAGCTGAGTAAGGTCGATGATTCTCGAGAACTTTCTCCAGATGAGTCCTGAAACTAAAGAACGTTCATAGCCTCTACCTCTATCCACAATCTTTATCCCCTCCCTCATAAGCAAGGCATACAAGCCAACGCTTATGTCACCAATTCCCACCCCACCCACACGCTGTAATGGCTCCTCTCTCCAGTGCTCCTTCTCACCCTAGGTAACATAGCTCAACTGCTGTCTACCGATCCTAATCATTCGCGTACATATCAGCATGATGTTCTCAACATCAACTGACTCATTACCCTATCTCTTCCTTCCAAGCTCCTCTTATCACTATTGTTGGGCTGGTTCTAAGGCGTTAAACGACCCGTGCGATGATCAGCCTGGCTGGGGGCCCAATTCAAAAAATAGCTCAGTCTCTAACGGAGTATAATAATACCAGCTTCAGTCATTGTTGCACCAATCCTTGAGGAAAGAGTTAAAAAAGCTACTGTAGCTCTCTTTTCTTGCAAAAAAGCTTTTGGTAATAAATGGAGCTTACAACCCCGAATCACGCATTGGCTATACACATCGGTAATAAGAGCGTTTTTAATGTACGGTGTGGGAGTATGGTGGACTGCTTTACAAATAAACATAGTCCAAAAAGTCTCCGTACAGCAGCTTTTTGTTGTTGATTCTGAGATAAAATATTTATTATTAAACAAGTATCTTGAAAATCACAATCACAATTTTTTAAAATTTGATAAAAAGGAAGAGGTGGGAACTAAGTTTTTTTTCCATGTACCACTTTGGTTTTTTACATTAATTCCTAGTACTTTTTTTCAAAAAACACTACAATTAGGCTGCTGTACGGAGTCTTTTTGGACTAAGTATAGCTATAAACAGAGACAAAATAACTAAAGTCCAACGTTCAGCGGAGTCCCATGTATTAGCGGATCGCTTCACACGGCACTGGACATCCTACTCTACCTAAGACCTCCTGATATATTAAGCAAAAAAATAGCTGCAAGCTCTGCTATTCGCCTCAAAGCTTCGTCGCAGTGGATTAACAACAACATTGACCACTCCGTAATTCTTGGGCATTTAGAATCAATTCCAAAGCACACAGACTACACCATCCCCCAACTGCAATTCGAAGGAAACTTCCAGATTTCTATACCTTCCAGATCTTTCTGTGAGGATATACAGCTGGATCAACAACAAAAGAAGGGGTTGGTGGAGGTGGGTACTCTGACCGACTGAAATTAAGTCTCCCATTCCGCCTTCCCAATCATTGTAGCGTGTTCCAAGTGGAACTTTTGGCGAAAAAAGAAGTCTTGTCCTGGCTTAAAGAAAACGTGATATCAACATCTGATATCCGTATTTTCTCAGATAGTCAGGCCTCTATTAAATCTCTGGACACTGTCTCTACAAACTCTATAACAGTCCTAGGCTCTATAATCGGTGTCATAACTTGGCACTGTCTAATAGGAAAGAACGCTATGCGGCTAGACGTATTCTCAAATGACTTGCAGAAGCTATATAAATGAGGAATGGTAGGGAACAGTTCTTCACCTCCTCTATAAATGCCCTGCTCTAGCTCAAAAACACAAGACTTACCTAGGAAAATTCCTTATAGGAATAGACAAATCCTCCAGAGTAATTATTGTATGAAAAGTGCTTTCTCAAATTGGCCGTCCGCATTCGGTTTAAAAATGTTGGTCCCCTCCATCTCTGACCACATTACTCGCACACAGGAATTTTTGAGAGTTGTAAGTCACTAGGCCCTAGTTCTCAACGGAATGTTGCGCCACCTAATTTATTTATTTTATTATATTGCTGATCCATAATTTTTTTATTCATATTAAGTAAATTTATTTAAGAATAAAATTAACTAGAATTGGAATTTGCAAAACGATAAAATTTGTTTTCATTGTTTCACATTTTTATTGATTTTAAAAATTCCCCAAACCATTAAATTCAAATTATAAGGGCTTTGCATCAGAATTAAAATACCATATAAGTACATATGTATGTAATGCAAAGGCACGTTATGTATTTCTATGTATGGCAACTATGGTTAAACTTGAATATTCCTGCCTAGTGAGGTAGTGTCGTATCAAATTTTATATACAAGATGACATGTAATAATTGTAAGATAAAATTATTTTGCATTTATATTTTAAAATCTTAAAATATAGATACTTTTTTAAAACAGATTATTTGGTTATATTTAAGTTGAAATTCGTGCGACCCAATGTGCATTTTATTTTAAATTCCTCTTGATAATTACAAAAAAGCTATAAGGATTCCTAATTTTCAGTTAAGTTTTAGGTCGAAAGTTATAAGTTATATAAAAATAAAGTAGGTGGCGCAATAGGTCTTTACAATTCTTAACCATTCCTGTGTGCGAGTAATGTAAGAGGGATGGCGCGGCGGCGGCGCGAGTGGCGACCTAGAGTTTTTAATCCTTTTACTATTTGTCTTTATGCTTATTTGTTTGTGCTAGCGTCTATTTAATAGAAGAAGTATTTAGATTTTTGAAGGACGAATAATTAAAGAAGACGAATTTTTGGGGAATAAATTAATATAAAGTCATTTTCAACTTATTTTTGTAGCAAAAATCTGTATTTTATAAAAATATAAATATTTTGTATTTATAATATTATATCTTTTCATTGGTGTATACAAATTAATATATATTACTGTTTTCTTAACACGAGTATAACAATATGCGATAGTTTAAATCTTTACAAAAGGCACAGAGCAAAAAGTTTAACAGTTTATTTCAATAAGAAACCTTTAAGTATTTGGTTTTGGTAGAATAAAAATAAAAACAAACAAAAATTAAGTAATAGTTTTCTTATTATGAACTTATGGTAGATAAACAGTTCTATTTGGAGCTAGACGATTAACTTTTGTATATGAATCACCTAACATTTTCTTATAATAGGCTGCAACTTAGTAATTTGTAGTTTCAAAAAAATATTTAGATACCTAAATCAAAATTAAGTAAATGTATCTTAAGTAGTTGTTTGGGTTACATCGAGAAAAATCACGTTAGTTTTTGTCAGACGATGTAGCT
This sequence comes from Eupeodes luniger, assembly GCA_951509635.1. Classification (NCBI taxonomy): domain Eukaryota; kingdom Metazoa; phylum Arthropoda; class Insecta; order Diptera; family Syrphidae; genus Eupeodes; species Eupeodes luniger. The sequence continues at coordinate 169,160,649 of OX608073.1, forward strand.
TTAAATGTATCACGAGCAATTTTTTTAAGATAGTCGGCATCATTAGGACCTGTAGCTTCAACCATTTGCCTCAATGCACCATTTGGATTCTTCAATAGTATGTATGGTGTGTCAAATTCCTTGGCAGACCCAGCATCCATAACAAGAATACGATCTGAGTCCATGACTGTGTGAAGCCTATGAGCAACAGTGAGTACAGTACAATGCTTGAACTTAACACGAATTGTTCTTTGTATAAGAGCATCAGTTCTAAGAAAAAATTATGCAAAAGTTATTCGAGTGTACTACGTAAAGTGTATTAGCTTACTGTGGATCCACGTTAGCAGTAGCTTCGTCTAACACCAAAACTTTATTGTTTCGCAAAACAGCTCTTGCAAGGCATACAAGTTGTCTTTGCCCCACACTAAAATTGCTTCCCCTTTCAGTAACCATGTAGTCAAGACTTGGTATAGACATTTTAAGTTCAACCTGAAATTTTGCGTTATATTAAAATTCTAATCGATAATCTATCTTATAAATATTTAACTGCTTCTAAAGCCTTCCACAAATCAGCATCCACATAAAGACCAAACGGATCCAAATTATATCTAATTGTTGCTGAGAATAGAACTGGGTCTTGCGGTATAATTGAGATCTTTGAACGAAGTAATTCTAACGATATACTTCCAGTCTCAATATCGTCAATAAAGATTTCACCTTCGATATTAGACAAACGAAACAGGGCACCAATAAGTGAGGACTTGCCAGCTCCGGTGCGGCCAACGACACCAACTTTCCATCCAGGTTGGATGTTAATGTTTAAATGTTTTAAAACTGCTTGACCGTTTGGATCATAGCGCAATGACATGTCTTTAAATTGGACATTTCCTTTCGTAGGCCAATTTTCGGGAGGTTTATTCTCAATTTCACATTCCTGTTCAAGATTAGTATACTGAAGCACACGTTCAACACTAGTCATCTGTTGCAGGGATTCAGCAACTTGTCTTACTCCATACTGAACCATACCCGTTAAAATCATAGCCTGTGATATCGCCAAGCCAACATTACCGCTGAATGTTTCTATTCCGATTGTATTGTATAAATTAAATATTTTCATCCCAAGTATGTCAAAAGTAAAACTTACGATTATGCATTAATATAAAGCTGAACGCCACCGTTGTCAGGAAGCAACAACTTATACAGTCTAACCAAAGGCCAAGGGCAGTATTGGAAGCCATTGTTAATTGCCACACAGCACTATGTACGTCTTGTAGATTGTCGAACTCTCTGATTACGATGTCTTGCAAGCCTCGAGCTCTTATGGTTGAAATACCAGTAAGACTTGCAGACAGATGTGAAAATACTGGACTGCGGCCTACAATTATACAATTTAAAAACATTTGTATTTAAAAAAAAAGTCAATTGAATAATCTTACAAATTCCTTCTAAGCGCTTTAAATCTTGTGATGGCCTCAAATAGATTTTTAAAACCAACAGGTAAACCAAAACCGCAATTGCTAGACTTCCAATTAGTACCGGATTTACAATTGTTATCAATATTAGAATACCGACCATCACCAAAGCAATTTGTATGAAATCCATCATGGCCTTCGGTAGAAATTCATCGATAGCACCCATATCTTTAGAAAATCTATTTAAAATTCTACCCGATGGGTTTGAATCGAAGAAACGCATGGTAGCATGCAAAATTGAGCCAAACATACGATTGTGCAAAACTTTAGAGGCGTGCATGCATACTTTAAAAAATAGGAAACCACGCAAAATTGTCATCTGAAAAGAAATAATAATAATAATCGTATGACAAATTCAGCTTAATTTTTGTTTATACCTACCAAAACAACAAGTAAAATAAGTGTACCGTAAATATACAGGCACTCATACGTTGTTAACATGGTGGGTTTGTTAGCGTTCCTAAGGAACTCCTGTTGTGTCCAAATATTTACAAAGTAATCTGATCCACTGCAAACAACTTGAGACAATATCATAACAAAAACAAGCACACACAATGCCGATATACTGGCTCCAGCACGGAAATACTCAATCCAAACTCTACCAGAGACCCCGCCTTCGGCTTGATCTTCTGCAATTTCTTGGTTATCAGTCAGATCTTTATCGGAACTGGTCTAAAACAAGACAAGAGTATGCCTCAGTAAAATGTAACTTTTTAATCAAAAAAATTCGTCATATCCATGTCTTTAAAACAAGGAGAGAATACGCGGTTCCTCCAGGTGTAGTAAGAGTTTATAATTATAATCTCATGAGTATCATTTATTGTATCCATATTTTGCGATTTTATTTTCTAGCATTAAATCAAAATGTATTGAAAAAAGAATATGTTAATAATCTCAACACAACACGGTGGCCGTTCGATCTTTGCATAGCCCAAATAAAACTTAATCAGAAAAGTTTATAAAATAAAATTAGATGCGTCACTTCAATTTTCTCATCTAGCCCAATTGTTCAATTAAAAACATTAATTTGGATATGAAGAATTTTGTTTTTCAACAATTTAGTTGAATTACCGATTTTTTAAAGGAGCTCGCACTCGAGCTAGCACGCTGTCGAAGCATTTGGTAACCACGAACACCGTCAATATACGGTATGTCGTCTTCTTCGAAAATAGTCAAATCTTGGCTGTCGGTCATGCTGGATTCAGTATCTTTTTCAGTTTCTGGACGTTCTAATAATTTAGCAAAATCTAAATCACTATTCGCAAGTTCATTATAAGTTCCTTGTCGTGATATTTTGCCATCCTCAATAATCACAATCCAATCAGCTTCAGTAAGAAAATGAACTTGATGTGTTACTAGAAGACGTGTAGATTTTTCATTTGCTAATCGACTACGTGGCCCAATGACTTCATCAAATAAATGTTTTCCAACGTGTGCATCTACAGCACTTAGGGGATCATCAAAGAGATAGATTGCTGCCTGTTTATAAATAGCTCTAGCTAAGCTAAGGGTGGAAAAAATAATGTTTTTTTAAAAACAAAATCTTAGCATGGCACTAATTATAAATATATTAAATTTTTATTAAAAATTACATTGATTTTTTAAACAGCGTGTAAATGGAATAATAATTATTTTTTTTAGATAATTCGAAAAAATTTCAACAAATCTGAATTTCAATGGAGAGCTTTATTTAATCGTCCTTAAAACTTCCTAAAAAGTTCTTTATTTTTGAACCAAAACAAAATATTTTAGAGATATCAATGGAACTCAAGCACCCTTTTTTGTGCAAGTAACTCAAGTAAGTAAGCAAGTAACAATAGGTTTTTTTTTTTAAGTTCTAACTTTTATACTCTTCTAATATTTCACAAAATAGATATTTTTTTCGTTAAGTTGATAGATTTGGAAAAAAACGGTCGCAAAATATCGGAGTGTAATAAATTTAGTCAATTTTTATTCTGGAATTCTTCAGCAATTGTTTGCAGTGATGATGTTTTCTTCAGTCTAGCAGGTAAAATACTATCGAAAAAAACTTTAAGATAATGTCAATTTCTTGAAGCATGGAACAGTATAAAATATGAATTAAAAAAGTCTTTCAATATGTCCGATTTGAAAAGACGGTATCGATAGGATTGAGGATGGAAAGGTGTTTTAAAAAAAACTGATGTACTTATTCAGTGCTAGGAATATATACATATGGCAGGTGGTCAAAATAAAGCTCTCAGTTTAAGCATTAAGAAATAACTTTCGAGACCACGTCTAACCATGCGTTGGCATCGAGGCCATGTCAAACTCATCGTTTGTAAAGACCAGAGGTCTTGTGGCATGACAAGCCGGTTAGGTGAAGTTTGTCCAGGTGCGAAACTCGAGTTTGTTACGAAAGAAGACATCCCAACAGACTAAGCCCACATTTGGATTCCAATTGAACCTCCCGGAATTGAGGACATTCTTGAGATGATCAAGATTAGCAATCCATCTCTGCCGACTCACAACTGAAAGGTAGCTTAGCTCGAGGAAGTGAGTGGTCTTTATAGGCGTGCCCTTTTTGATTATATCCATGTTACTTGAATTCGACAAGAAGTTTTTAACTCTCTTGTCTCTCATTCTCCATATGACTCTTGATTGGAAAATATCCAAAGAACACTCGTTCTCTGATCACAGATAAATCAAACCAAACATCAATGTTTACGAAAACCCAAGCCTGTTGTGTTTTCAAAGTTATAGGAAAACTGATTGGATCTTTCAATCAGTCTAGCGATGCCCAGGTGTGTGTGGACTAATTTCCTATAAAAGCTGCCAAGAAATAACTAGTATCAATCAAATACGTTTTAATAATTCCGCATCATACCCAAAAGTTCTAATCACAAGGGGCAAGCTACGATGCGCTCTCAACAGCTTCGAACCATTAAAATCTGTAGGACCAGATGGCATAATACCAGTTGAGCTCCAGAAAGCCTCGGATATAATAACACATATTCTTGTGATCATTTTCAATAGCTGCATCTGATCCATATTCTTTAAGTAGAATGTTGTATTCATACCCAAAGCGTGTAAATGCTCGCACGTTAACCATAAAGATCTAAGACCTATAAGTTCTTCATCGTTCCTTCACAGGACCTTGGAAAGGTTAATTGATATACATCTCAGAGTAAAACATGCTTACTGTAAGGGTACATCGGTGGAAACGGCGTTACACACTGTATTACGCACCATCAAATATTCCCCCCACCATATAGAGTACACTATTGTTGCCTTCTTTAACGTTGAAGGTGCTTTTAATAACGTAGCCACAATTGCAATAACATATTCACTATCATTTCGAACGTGGACTGCCTCAAGGCAGTGTGCTGTCTTCTCTTTTTTTTGAGTGCGTATGACGTTTCTATATCAGTTAAGGGAATGCATCTTAATACCATAAAAGAACTCTTACAAAACGCTCTATATAAGCTTGCAATGGGTAGATTGGTGTGGATTAGGTGTTAACCTAATATGAAATGTATCCAATTGAAGTTTTCTGGTCTCATTTTAGATAAACAACTAAATTGGAAATTTAACATACAAGAAAGAGTTAATAAAGCTACTGTAACTCTCTTTTCCTGCAAAAATGCTATTGTTTCTTTGTATAATAAGCGCACACTCGAGGGGATATTGCTACCCTTATTATGCAGAAACTAAGGGTAAGTATTAGGAAAGGTAGAGAAGGGAGGTGTGGGTGGACATTGGTTTTAAACTCCTGAATATTTCAATGTCTGGGAAATACAGAGTTTGGTAAGGAATTCTACATTCGCTTAGTACGGTTAAAGAACGAATCTCTGTATTTGACAGTACGACGAAAGTTGTACCTAGAAGCGCGAATATTACGGTTAACTGTTTAAGTGGAGGAATGCAGCTGGCTATTTCTCTAGAGCATAAACCGTTAAAATAACGATAAAAAAGGGTGAGACAAGAAACATTACGACGACTTAGCGACGTAAATGAACCAATGATTATATTATCACCAATCAAGTAAGTAAGTTGCAAGAGCATCAGGCTAAATGGGAATTATACTCAAGCTTTGGACGAATGTAAGTCTTGTAGATAACAGCCAGATCAGATGGGGAGAAAAACTTCTTGCCTCGCCTTAGAAAACCCTAAATTACTCGTTGGTTGTACACATCGGTAATCAGACGGTGTGGCAATATGGTTGCTGCTCTGGACAAAGGCGTAAACCACGACAAACCAAGCAAAGTCCAACTTTTAGCTTGCATATGTATAAGCGGATCGCTTTGTACATCCCCATCTTAGGACTTTATCACAATGATTCTTAATTATTACGAAGCAGTTCGACATAAACTTCCAGATTTCTATACCTTCCAAATATTTATGTGAGGATCAGTCATGGAGGATGAGTATAAAACAAACAACTTTTAATGCAAGCATGTAATTTAGGGACGAAGAGACGTTAGGAGAATTATTGCATATTCATGTTTTTCTTGTAGCCCTTTGTATTTCTTGTTGTTGTGATTTTTAAAGGCCCTTAGCAAAAGTGAATTTAGTTACTCAACCAAAAAACGTATTTACCTTATTCGAGCCCTTTGACCACCAGATAGCGATGCTCCACGTTCGCCCACAATTGTCTTATCTCCATTTTGCAGTTGCTCGAAATCTGCTGTTAGCGCACAACACTTTGTTATATCATTGTATCGTTTTCTGTCATATGTTTCACCAAATAAAATATTACTACGAACGGTTCCAGTAAAGAGCCAAGGCTCCTGAGATGCATATGAAATATCACCATGAATAAAAACATTCCCATCTATAATTGGTAGTTCTCCAAGCAGCAATTGTAAAAGAGAACTCTGTAAGGTTATTTTATCAACAAAAAACGTTTTTAATTGTTTGTATTTTTTGAAAAATTATTATCAATAAACTTACTTTTCCTGCTCCAACTGGTCCAATGACCGCACAAAGTTGACCTTTTCTTATGTCAATATTTATCTTTTGTAATGTATTAGATCCTTTGGTATTATCCCAATTTGCATTAATTTCTTTAAGTAATATCGCCTTCGAGTTATTCTCAACTGAAGAATCATCAGTCTTTTGTGTTAGGCCAATTGTTTTTTCATCATGGGACTCTAACATGAGGTAGTCTTGAATGCGTTTAATTGAAACCAGTGCCTCTGCTCCAAAGGATACTGCCAATGGATACCATATAGCTGCAACCAACTATAAAATTTTGAAATACTAAATTAGCTATTATTTTTAGTTTATAATGTAATTTACCTGAAGGATATTATAATATTGCGCCATTGAAAAAACAACGTCAGCCGTAATACCTTGTCCTAGGAGGACAGCCGCGGCAATTGTTATGTACAATGTAGAACGCTCAGTGAACACCATAGTACTTAAGTAAAAACCACGCAAGTATGATGCATAACGAATTTGTTTAATTTCGCGACGTCTTGCTTCAGCGACTACAGCCTGGAATGGCTTTTCCCAAGCGTACATTTTAATAACCTGTATACCTTGTACTATTTCATTCATTATTCCCACACGGTTGTCAGTTCTATAAGCAATTTTCATTCTTAGTTTCGAAGAAAGTTTGCTTAGTCCTGTTTGAACAGGAATTGTCTTTAAGAGAAGCCCTACTACACCCACCAATGCTGCAATACCAATTTTTTGCCATATAAGATAGCAAATAAGTACCGATTGAAATGGAAGGATCCATATCCAGTGTATATAAATAAAACCGTAGTCCAAACGATTTACATCATTCGACAGAAGGTTAACTAAATAACCAGCAGGTGTGGTACCTGCAGTTTTTTTTGACAAACGAAGTGTCTGAAAGTAATAAAAATTGTCAACTGTGTTCAATTGATTATTAATTGAGTATGTAGTAACCTTTCTGTATATTAATGAACAACATGCTATCCTCATTCGAGCACCCAAAAGTCTTTGTCTCAGATCAACATGATGATTTAAAAAACAACCAATAAGTGTTGCAATAATCAAAATAGCAGCTAGTGAATAAACGTCTGTCCAAATGTATGCGATTAGGCTCATAAAGCCATCCATGCTCGCCACATCACTGTTAAATGCTTTGATATTGTCGGCTGTTTTCACGTCGCCTTTGTCCAGATCATTATTTCCTAGAAGAAATGTTATATAAATTGACATACATCTATAATTCCGATTAAAAGATGTCTATTATGCATCCTAGTGAACTTTATTTGTATGATTTAGTTATTCCAAATAGATTGATTCAAATAAGTTTCTTATTTACAAAACAGATACAATAAAATAATCTGGAGTTAAAACGATAGTGACGTGATATCACTCTTTTCTCTTCACATCAATGCTTTGTTTGTCTTTTGTTTTTAAAGATGACATAATTTGTTTAGAAAATAAAGTATGTTGGTATGTATAAAAAACACGTTCACTGATAATGCAAATAAATTGTTTATGCATCGATTGGGAACAAAAATGAAAAATTAAATTATGTGCGAAAAGATAAGGAACTTTCCGTTCAATTGGTTTTGTCACTTCTGTCGATTAATATTGATCTTTAGATGTTGTTTTTGTAGACGACTTATAGTATCACAATTGATCAATGGAGGGGATCAAAAATGTTTGCTCCATATCTGGATTCCTTTTAATGACCAATTTTGTGCTAGTAGATTACACATGTTTTATTTTTTCTTTAAAACATTTACATATATAAAAAAGAACTTTATACCCAAAATTAAAGAATGAAATTTTAAAAGCAAGGTTAATTCATAGAACTCTGCACTATTCGTTATCTCGAAGAAAAAATATAGCCAGATTTTAAAGACTTATGACTCTTAATTTTAAAAATTTGATTTAAAAATCTTACAAAATTATATAATTAGGTACCGCAAATAATACAATATCATGTAGTTTTGTTTCGAAAATCTTTAGTCTATGACTTGTGGAGACAAGGGCTTTCAATCAGGGGAGGGTTCACACACTTAACTTAAAGATACATTTTTGAGCGCGCGCCACTCAAAATGTTCTTTAATTTTCTCTAAAGGAGACTGAAAATATTTAAATAACATAATGTGTATTTTAAATTCACATTTACAAATTTCAAGGGGTAAAGAGCCAACTTTAGGTTTTAGAATATTTTAGAACACTGTTGTTAAGCAAGATATGGTCTAACTATTTAATTTAGATTCTAACAGGATTATAAATATGCCATATTTAAGAGCTTAAATACAATAGTTTAGAGAGTTGTTGGTGCATTTCACGCAGCAATGTTAGAAATTGTGTCGAAACGTAGCTTTTTGGAAAAAACTTTAGTGTGGTACTCACAAAATGGGCGTATTTTCACTTCAGTCCTCGAGAGATTCAAAGTTTTTATATTAAAAAAATAGATATGAAGCGTTCATTGTTTTTTAATAAGCCATTAGTATAACGAAATTGTAACTTTTGTTGTGTTTGGGACATTTATATTCTTGGAATCCGTGTTTAAATCTCAATTCTAAATTCACTTCAAAAACTAGATTTCTTTAATTTTGTATAATCTTTAAAGTTTTGGTATTTTATAGAAAATCAATTTTGAAAGAAAAAACACTTTAAGAAAGCCTTACACAATATTTATGTGCGTCAAAATAATATAAGAAGGATATTGAAGACAAGTTTCAGGAATTAAAGGCAACTTAGCATGATGATGCAAGATGTTTTGAAAATAATTTGAAGCAATACTAAATATTTTTCTAATTCTAAATTGTGTGAAAACAAAGATTTTAGTTGTTTTTGAAAGCAAACCGCTTTTTGGTGAATATCGTTAAATTACTAACAAATCTTTAGATGAAATTTTTACTTATACAACTAAACTGTATAAGCTTTATGGCTCATATGACCCCTTGGATCCTTAAGTCAAAAGTTGATGAATTTGTGCTGAGCGATTGGAATAGTGCTGGATTTCCGATTCCAGTCCAGTCCTCAGTTAAAAGAAGTATTTTTAGAAACAAAGCTTAAAGCAGTAAAATACAAATTTTATTTTCATTTATAATATAAGTGGGTCATATCCATTAACTCAATACGAAAAGTTTTGAATTCAAGGGAATTTCTACGAATTTCTTACAAAATATTCTCCCAGGGGTGGGTCATGTACCCTACGACCCCCCGGATCCGCCATTGTGTGGAGAAGGGATTCGTAATATTGGAATAGCTGGCTTCTGCCTATGTAGCTTTGACTTTACTTCTTTTTTATTTACTTTAATCAACAAAATTATATCCTGTGAGATGAAAAACATGCCAGTAGAAGTTTGTACATTTTGATCATTAATAATTAGAATCCTATCCTTAGGAAAACCATATAAAACTTAAGTTAAATGATATTTTGAACTACATACATTTTACAAGTTATTTAACTGGTGGTCGGCCACAAGTCTTTGACTTTCAATTTAAAGAGAATTTACAGAAAAGTCTTCCTAATTTTTAGAATGAGAACAGTGTAATAAACACTTACCCAGAACTGTACTATTTAAAATGCAGAACAATTAATACGTTTGACACCCTTACCTGCACTACTATCACCAATACTTCTTCTTGTGCGATTTGAGATTGTCATATTAGTTTCGAAATTGTTTGATTCCAATGGGGCTTGAAATTGTACAAGAAGTTGTGCAAGCACCGCTGGTAAAGTTGACCTATTTAAAATTATATTTAAAAAAAAAATGAATAATTCCAAATTTAACTCACTTAATAATAATGTAGATCAGACATATAAATCCATCAACAACACATGCAGACCAAAATGTCCGAAGCATTGCATTCCTGAGTAGAGGTTCCCTGCCTTTATGACTGGCACGTGTTACTTCCTTAAACCATTGACTATAAAAATATTTTAAGTTATTGAAAAGTTGAACCTCTATAGAATTTTATTTTACTCTTCAAGTTTATTTCCAAGATCTTCAGATCGATCATTTTTAAGGCATTTTGTAAGATCTTCTTGTCCTAGACCTTTCTTTGAGCCTTTATACAAAATTGGCATTGCCCAAACGAATAATAATTGAGATAAAATATTCGCATCTTTCCGAGGATTAGATTTGGTTGGCTTTTTAGAGCTGTCCATGGCTTTAATTGGCAGTGAACGTTTTGGTTGAAAATTAAACTATGACGGAACTAGGTTTTCATCTTTTTATCTGAAAAGAAAATATAATATTTTTAAACGATTACCTATCCATATGTGTACTTAATTTTATTATAAATATGTTTTGTATTGTTCACGTGGTCGTGGGTACATGCAATTTTTAGCAAATTTGTTTCCTCATTGGTTCAATATTTTTAATGCTCACTGTGGGTATATGTTATCAGATAATGACTATTTTACACTAAATCTTAAAATATAATTCTTTGGCAGTCAAAACGCTGCACTAAAAAGTTGGAAATGTACGAAAACTGAAGCTTGCGTAAATTGAAGATGTCCTGATCTCTGCCATAAACCTGTTACAGCCGAATTTACATATCTAATAATTATTAATGAGATTCTCCTCTCTGTCGAGCATGATCTGATTAATGCTTAAGTAGTGTTAACTCTAATTTAAAGAGGAAAGGGAAAATTTACATGAAAAATATCAATTTACAGTTTTCTTTGTTCGACTTTACACAGGGTTGACCGGGGTTTTTTGATAACCACAAAGGCCCAAGATTTGTGACGCAAACAAATATTGTACTGTTTATTTACAAGTATTTTAAAGAAAAAGAAGAACTTCTTACAAAAATGTAATTCTTTGAATCTCACGGTCTAGCTCAATTCTAGATCTAGTTTACGATGAGTTAAGGTCTCAAAAAACACAAATTTAAATACCTCTCTAAACAAACTGTACCTTATACAAATAAATAAAAAGATTATAGTACAGCAAAGCTGAGTCTCGCACCACTTTTTTATTGGTGGTAATTATGGATCGCAATAATTAAATACGGCAAATGCTTTTGTGAATAATTCCTACTGCTGTGGGGCTGGACCAAAAAGTCATTTGTGTGGACAAGAGTACGTGTGATATGGTTGATATCTTTCTAATTGGCTGAGAACAATTAAAATTATAACTATTAATCAAAGCGCTGGCGCCCTATAAATTCTACACATTATTGTAGTAATTTTATATATATTAATATTCAATATACCTATTATATAGGTATACATATGTATTAATATTCAATACAAACCTACATTATGTAGGTATTGCTTTCCTTTATTTAGAATGTTCGGTTGAAGTTTCTTTAAAGTTATTTAGATTAATTTCTTAAAATGAAACCTTAAGATCTACTTAAGTTGAACATGCGAACTTATGTGAAAATGTAAAAATATTAAACATGCATGTTCTTACGTATGTACATATGTAAGTATAGCAAACAGCTCTTATTAGCAGTAGAAGTTTTATTAATGTGTAAGTAAAAAATTAAACCAAGCACTATTTTATTAATATTCAATAAATTTGAATTTTTAAATTCGTGAGAATTACACAGTCCGACAAGATACATACATACATAAATAAAAAGTTTATTTTGCGATTTTTCAAATTGCCGCGGCGCGCCGAAAAAAAAGATGACAAATTTAAGCTAAGTAAACACGATCTTCTAGTTCTAATATTTTTCGCAAAAATGGACAGGTTCAGACGACATAAGGGAAGAAAGTAAGGCAAGTTAGTAGTATCTGATTGGCCAGCTGCCAAAAAATTGCCAAATTTTATTGGAAAGTTGACTGGAAAGTAAGTCAAGACAAATCTCCCTAACTATCAAGTCAAGTCCACTTATGTCAAAATGACAACTAATCATGATTTTTCAATTAACTGAAAGCTGAACTTTATTACTCTGTTATTTATTTATTTTCTGCACAAATTCATTTAATGCTTTCTGTAAAAGGGTTCTTTGCCAATTTGGAAAAGAAGAAAGTAATATTTATTTACAATACAAAATACAAATCGTGATGAACTTGTAGCTAGCGTGAAGAGTGTTTTGTAGACAATAATGTTTTTGGTAGTTTTTGTACTACGAACTGAAGGTAGAGTTTTGTGAAGTAAAGTTTTGAATTTGAAAATCATGACATTAGAAAAACTAACTAGTTGCCTTGGTCAAAATGTACGTTCAAAGAAAAAAGTTCACTGTGAATGAAGTCTCTTATGTTGTCTGAAACTGCCCAATCACTTTATAGAAAAGTGGCAATTGTCACCTAATTGGATGCTATCAGAAGACTTTTGACAGATTGCCTAATATTGGAAGATCTTCCAATCGTGTATACTTACATATATGGTTTTTCATATGTAAATTCAGATTTTCTTCAAAAATTGAATTTTTTCGTGGCATATGAAACACAAAGGGATCTGGTTTTTTGTGTCATTTTATTTGTGCTACTTCGTGTACGTGCTATGGAGTGCGGTAGAGTTTTCGAATTCCCAGCTTAACATTTTTTTAAAAAATGTTTTAAATATTTGTGCAAAGAGGAATGAATCTGCTGATTTTATTTTTGACAGATCTAGACCAAGAACAAATTGATTTATTTTGCCCATGGAAAATCCCATTAGGTTTACATAAAGTTTACTTTTGTGGTTTGATAGTATTGATAGACACAAAAATATGAGACAAGTGAACCCTTACTTTTAAAAAGGAGAAACGACTTCTTTGGCGACAAAAATTGATGTGTCAAAAGCAAGGAATCAGAGGAGCACGCGTTTTAACTATGAAAAGCGCTATTGTCAAACACCGTTTAGCAGACAGGGGCAATTTTACAATATAAATTACTAAAACTGAAAAGAAAACAAAAAATGAAATTACCTTTCCGGTTATTTAAGAGTCTGTTCTTTACTTCTAAATTTAAAGTTAATTATTTATCTCAATTTTTTTCTCTAGTTCGCATACGTATTAAATTGGCTTTGTATGTATTGCATAACCCTAAACATTTTTAATCGAAGACTGGAAATATGATGGTTTTATGCATTCTGATTGATAAGAAAATTTAAACTACCAACACTATTTTTGTTAGTTTTATTTGTATAGTAGGTGTTTTTATAAGCTTGTTGTGTTAAATACAGAGTGCTCGCAGTATTATTTTCAAAATAATAACAAATATACATACATAGATTACTTTTCGGGCGAATTTAACACACCTTTAATACTTTCTCTTAGCAACTACCAAACTAAATAAATATAATATTTTCAACAAGTGGAAAACTATATATGTACGTCTACTATTGTATAGTGACCGCTAAAATTAATCCAAGCAATGATAACTGAACTTCTACAACTTAAGTTCTTTCTTTTCCGAATTAATGAAAGCATTTTTTAATAATTTGTATAAATTGTGTGTTTACCTTTGTCATTAATATGACAGTTCAGGATTGACTAGCTTTATAGTACGATTTGGCATTCACAAAGCTTATTAAGTTTTGACTACACTAGCAAATATCATTTTGGAATAAGTCATCCATTATAAGCTACCTTTAACTTTTCGAAATAAAGTCCTTTGTCATTTGAATAAGAGGAGGGAGACCTTTCGTTGAATACGTAAGTTCTGATCTTTTGGTGATTTGTATATAATGTAGGTATGCAACCAATACAAACAAAGGTATAACTCAGGAGTAGATTGAGAACTGAGAACAAATAGTGTAGGATGAAAGGATTAAGCAGGAAGGGTAATTTTTCAGAAAAGTTAATTGGCATACAAAACCAAAGATATTAAAACAATGGGAACACCTACATTATTTGTGGGTTAACTTTTCTTCATGGCATAAACCCACTGTTGAAGTAACTTTTCAAAAAATGTAGCTTTTATCTATTGTCTGAAAAAAATAAATTTAAATCTCAAAATTAAAAACAACAGATAAATTATTAAAAAAAAATAGCACCACATTTTCGAGAGTGGAGAGATAACAAAATTTAGAACACGTTTATGTGTAGATATGCGCTACAACCGTCTGGCACTTTTTTTAGCCGTGGTCGGGGGTGAGCACTCGAAAATGCTCCAAAAACTCTTGATACAAAAATGTGTGCCCAAGACGTTTTACTTTTTGTTTGCCAGACGCATTCTAATCTTTTTCAAATGTATAACTTTTTTCCTATATGTAATATATAACCATAAAAACTTCTCCTGTCCATGGCGCTTTGGTTCCAGCCTTTTGCTTAACACAAGAAATCAAGCTGCAATGTCGTAACTTTGCTGATTGAATCTTTGAAACCCATAGGTGCAAGTAATCCAAGTTTCCATCGAAAAATCATTTTCCGTGATGCTCATTTTCACCCCTGAGGCTACGTTATTACAGCCGAATTGTCACATTTGGGGCTCAGAAAATCCAAGAAAAACCTCTCTCCACCTTCAATGTAACACTGTGTGATTGGACTTGACTTTACTTAACTTACGGTGAATCTATGGCGCTACCTATTTGTATGGTGGGAATAAGAAGATATTGATTTGGGTGTTATTTTGCAAGAAAAGTTTCACGATCTTGTTATTTTCCGAAGAAGTGATCTCATTTGATCAACAATTTAAAAATTTCATGAAATGGATATAGTGCTGCAACTTCAGCCGTATGGGCATTTGGCTGACATCGTTTTTCATTGATAGTGTCATACTTTCCTCTATACAATGAAATAAACATCCATAATTTTCTTTTGAAAAAAAACTCGTTTTATATATTACTAGCGGCCCGTCCTGGCTTCGCACGGGTAGACATAAATATGTACAGATATTTAAGTTATAAGCATGCTAATTAAAACGACCATGAATCAGTAAATTAGAAAAATAAAGGAATTTCTAAAGATTTCTATAGTAATCTAGTACTAAATATAGCCTATGTTACTCAGTAATAATGTAGCTTTCTAATGAAAAAAGAATTATTAAAATCGGTCCAGTACTTTTTGAGTTTATTCGTTACATACAAAAATACAAATCTTTCCTCTTTATAGTATTAGTGTAGAAAATGAAACTGTACATTTTTAATTAAATAAGGTCGTCGTAAAGGTAGTTTTGATTGAAAAAGATTTATCTAAAAGATAGTTGGATCTATTAAGAACAGTAAGTACAGCGGCCCTTACATGAAAAAAAGCTGAATACTGTTCACACAGTGCTACAGCAAGTATATGTTAATATTACGTGTTAATTAATAATTTTTGCGATTAATTATATTGCCTTGTTGAGATTTGTATGTGCTAATTATGTAGGTGTACATGTATGTACATATGTACTTTTAAACTATCATTATACCTACTTATCAGTTATTTTATTTTATTTCGCTTAAGTCTGCTAAACTGTTATCATATTTATTAATAAACTATATTTAATATTAAAAACTCTTTTTAATGCACTCTAAATAACATATTATATTTTGATAACTTATTGGAAGGTTTATATATACATATTGTGACATTTTTTTTAGTTTCGTAGCTTTAAAACATTATTTCCTTAATCTGTTGTAGATTTGTTGTTTAACCTGTTGATTTGCTACAACGCCAGCGTTATCATTATGATTAGAATTGTGTTGACCTAGAGACATGAAAACGTTAAATGAAATGTGGTGATTTTTTATCCCCACGTGATGGAGCCTAATGATGAAATTTCTTTAGGGTCGTTTTTCTTGCCGTTCAAAATCCCTGAAAAATGAAATGAAGATTACTCACAATACAGAAAGAAATCAACTAGCAACATGCCTAGAAGGTAAATATGATGAACGTTTGCTACAACTATTTTGTGTGTTCTAAAATTATATGACAAAGTGAAATTAGAATAATTTGGTACATACATACATACATATATTATGTACATATGTAAATATGAGTTAACAATGAAAATTGAAGAAAGTAACTCGAGAAATTTTGCTTTGAAAATTATTCTATCCGCTTTCTGAAATATCGATCAATGCAAAAGTAGATAAATGTATTTTTTGAAATTGGATTACATCTTATAACTTAAAAATCCTAGTATTTTTAGATTAGAAATAGTTATACAAACTTCTATTTTAAGCCTCTACAAAAAACAATGAATCTCAGAAACAATTTACGTATCCATACGGTGCTTTTTTCGTCTTTTTTTTAACTTCGCATATAAAGTTATGAACTGCAATGTGTTTGCTTTTGTTTACTTAAAAAGGACTTTACAAAATTCAGTGCATGGTTTTATTCATGAAGAAATTTAAAATTTTTTGAATTACCACGAACCAATTAAATTTTATATTACCTACAAATTTTGACGTCATAAAGAATTTGTATGAAGCTTAAAAAAATTCAATGAACATTTTTTTTTTAATTTAAAATATTATATAATATTTGTCACCTTGAATATTTTACGGATGGTATTCACTTACATACATCAAAGTAGGTAACCGATCAGAGAAGTTTTCGATCGGAATATATTGTATGTTCTTGGTTAAGGAATCGGAGAATATAATATTTCAACTGTGTTTTGCTGCCGGAGAAAATCAAGAAACAAATTGTGAGCCCCAATTTGCTTCGCATATGGTATGCGTTGATTCTCCTAACAAATTTTGTTGGCATGCATCCGAGTCCGAAATTTTCAACATATGTATGTAGATATGTACAATGTACATACACCAAAAATTGTTTTGAAAGTTTCTTCAAATGCTTATAAGATAAGAGAACTTCTCTCCGATCGTTTACCTCCATAGCGGTGATTACATTCACAAAAACTTTATTTGGCGAAGAATAAGGTTTTTGACATAAATAGTAAAATTTAAAAAACAAAAATCCAATTGACAGTGTCTTACAAAAAATTAAACCTTTTTTGCATGTACTGGTTAATAAATATACTAATAACCTGATTTCAAACAGCTTAAGCAAATTATTTTTGTTATGTGGTAAAATTTCTTAAAATATTAAATTGACAGTATGCACATTTTTGCACCAATGGGAAGTTATCAGTGTTCTTCTTTCAAATGCTGAAAATGTGTTCGAAATGTAAACAAAAAAAGCTTGGATGCGATCCACTGATAACTTCCCATCCTGCCTGTCGCTTAAAACTTTAAAAAAATATTCACAATATTTTGTGCGAGCTAAATAATTTGAAGTCTTTGTTTTCCTAATACTTAAACCGAAAACCATTCCTTATCAGTTTTTTGTTTTTCGTGTTTCGTTAAAAAAAATTTCAGTTAAATTTTTCTAAAAAAATAACATTTTGCATAATGATGAAATAGTGTGATTTCAAAATCTATTTTTGTTACGAGATGTTTAGTCGAACACTAATTTTTACCAATTTTAGTAGCAAATACAGATACAGATTGGATTTTTCTGAGAATATTTAGCACAAATCATTTTGAACTCAATACCTTCATTTATTTTCGAGATCGGACCATCTCGAAACCTATACAATACATAGTAATGTTTTTTATGTTTTTATTTTTTGTAAAAAAAAAAAGTGTCAATTTGATTTGTCCCAAAAGTTTTACCAGATGTCAAAAACGGTATTCTTTGTCGCATAAGTTATTTTGGAGGTACAGTAATTTTATGTTGGTAAAATATTCATGGTGACAACTATTTTGTTCAGTTTGTTTGATTTATAAAAAAAACCGTTTGTTGATTTTTTTCAAAATTATAATAGTTTGGTTTCACGTCACGTCATATAATATAATACTTAATTCAAGTCGCTAACGTTATTGGTTCGTGAGATATTTTGGGTTAACAAAATCACTCATTCAATTTTCCTTTCCGTCCTTTCTCCATCTTTTTGTGGTATTATCTGTATAACTAAATTTATTTGAGTCGATATCTCTTCTGGTTCTTTAGATCCCGAACGTATGAACGTTCGAACCAAAAACACTCCATTACCAAGACCGGAATCTTTCGTACGTTTCACTCTCCAAAACCCGTTTGTTTACATTGTTGTATTTGTAATTTTGACAATTAGTCCATGAATAGATGTGAGCATAAACAAAAAAAAAACGATGCCGTGGGCTAGCGGCACTTTGCACAGCAAAAACAAAATGGGGTGGTTAATAAGTTTTTTTCAGGTTTTTCTTTTTACTTTTTTTCGATGAAAAAGTCAGTTTTAAGCTTTAATTTTGCAGGCATTTTGTGGATAGTGAACCAATGTACCTTTTTGTCTTGAAAAAAGCATGTTCAACATCAGTTTATTATAATTAATTCACTAATTTACAGTAATCACTACGAAATTCTTTAAATTTCATAATAAACCTTGGATTTTTGTATCAAAGATGCGTTCGAAGAACCATCAATTTAAGGGTGCGAGTGCAATTTTTGTATTGAATTCTAATAAATTTTCGTTAACGAACGGCCCAAATATTTTGTTTGCAAGTATTTAAAATCTGTATCAATTTAATTAATCCAAGTATATTTATAGTTTGTATATTTAAAAAAAGAGTTATAATCGAAAAATATCTTATCCATAACATTCTTGATTGATGGAAGCATACATCGTCCCCTCAGAAGCAAACTGTCATAACTCAAAAATTTGCGATTTTGAGTTAAGTATACAGAAAAAATCAGTAAAAAAAATGCTATCTTTTGGTCAAACTGTCATAATAATACTTCTTAAACTGAAGGCGTGAGGGCGAAAGTGTCGTTGTGCATTTTTAATAACGTCCCTGAACTATTCATCAGTAAAATGACATTTTCAGTTTCATGTCACTATGTCAGCCGAAGAATGAATGAATGAAACGAAGAGCTCAGTTATATTTTCGACACTTTTTTATTTGTGGCACTTATCTTAAAGAATATTATTGAGGTATGATATAATTAATTTTTAGGAAAAGTGACACTTTGTTATTTGTGACACTTATCTAAAAAAATATTATTGAAGTATGACAATTAAGTTTTAGGAAAAGTGACACTTTTCGTTATACGTCATTTCTCACACCAAAACCGTAATTATTTTTAATCCAAACGTCATAAGTCTTGCAATTTTTTGTTTTTTTTAAAGATTTTTAAAAATTTAATTATACCATTTGATAGAGGACAAAAAATTAAATTTTTTTTGTTCTACCACTTTAAGCTCCTTAGATAAAATCCAAATAAAAAATCATTTTTTAAGATTCAAAATTATTCAAATCGCTTTTCTGGAAAACTAAGAATTTTGAGTTACGACAGTTTGCTTCTGAGGGGACGACATGTATTTGCTATCAAAAAAAAAAACTATGCATTAAAGGAACACAAATGTTTTAAAAAAGTAATCAGAACGATTATAGCGAACCTGTTGAATAAATGCAGAGCAAATAAAATGTAAATTTTGACATATATCACAAAATGAAAACGTCTTAAAATCGTTCTTTAATCGTCATGAATGTTTATTGTTGACGTACAGAAGTTTTTTTTAGTGAATTTCCACAGTTTAACGCAAAATACAATTTTCATTCATTCCTTAAAAATGTTCAAGTTTACTTATTATTGTTTGAAAAGTATGTTTAGTAAAAATGCTGCTAATAATGAAAAAAAATAATGAGTTTTACGTATTGTAACGAGGTAGGGTAGAGGAAGAAGGAGGAAAAGGAAGAAAGAACCCTTTGAAATGAAACACCCTTGGGGCCATTTTGCAACGAGGTAGGACACCCTTTAACAACATTGGGTGTCATTTCATAATGCGGTAGGGTGGAAGAAAGAGGAAAGAGTAAAAGATATAGGTAGGGGTAGGATAGTTTCGATCGAAGGAGGTAAATCTAGGATGGGAACTAGGATAGGGATAGGACAGGGGAAGGAATGTCCGTTACGGTAGCTGCGGCATGCTTGCGGTGCACAGCTGAGCTCGTCGGATGTTGGGGGGGTCTTGCTACCGTAACCGGAACTCACCTCTTTACAAAAAAACATAAATCATGCCGGATACTTCGATGTACTGAATTACATAGGTGTGCACTACCACCACTTCATCCACTTTTCTCGGCGGCCGCTGATGACGTCACGGCCTGGCCTTTACCCACCCTTCCTGGAATCCATTCGGCCTGGCTTTCGGATTCCCCAAAAGCGGAACCAGGAAAGGTCACTGCCGTGGAATTACATTTCCGCCAAACCTGAAATTAGTTATCCCATACCGCACCCCCTGGAATGTATTCACTACTCCATTTTAGAATTTAAATCAACCAAAGAAAATAAAAACACACTTGAATTCATATCATCACTTTTACAGGAAATCTTGACTATTTTATTCATTGAAATTTAACACTAAAATACATATGAACGTTAAGAAAGAATAAGACTACTAGGGAAATTTCTTCGACACAAAAGAAACAACAACAACAACGGGAGCTTTAATCACCGGAGTCACGCGGCGAGTCTAAGCTTCTCCAGCGTCCCGTCTCTCAAACGATTTCTTGTATGAGTTTTTTTTTGTAATACCTGATCGGACCCTAATTTCCTGCCTACAAAGAGCTCGATGTGGGTGGACTAAAAAGGGGGGATGCAAAATATTGCGTCGCGAGGGACGTAAGAGGAACCCCTCTTCGCACTGGCGACGTCGGCGACTTCTTCCCTAATCGTAATGAACCAAAGACAAAAAACCCAAAATCGCGGAAGTTTCCCTATCACAGTAAAAATCAGAAATAACAAAAAAAAAGACTAACGCAAATGATTATAAATTAACAAAAAACGAAGAGTAACGAAATAAATATGAACAAATAAAAATATAATATGAAAAGAGAAAGTAGCAAGAAAAATTAAGTAAATGAAAAATCATGAAAAAAAACGGAATGTAAAGAAAAATTTAAATTTATAAGGAATAGATAATAACGATATGTAACGAACTAAAATTAAATAAATGTATATAATAAAAAAATCAAAAAGGTAAGAAAAATTTTAAATAAATAACTATATATATAAGAAATAAATAATAAGAATAAGAAACGAAATAATAATTTAAAACAAAAAAAAGGCAAAAAAGTAGATTTAGGCGATAAATCCTGGCGATGTAGGTATCGTAGTCAGCGTAGTATGTATGTGTATACGTATATAAGCGGCGTCCTGTGCGCTGTTAAGCTCGAGGTCCAGATAGGATCCTCTGGATCTTTTGGATAATCCTTTTCTTTTTTGTTTCACTGCGCGGGCGGATTTTTCACAGAACTATTAAACAAATATTTGTTACTTGGTAGCCCGGGTACTTTCACAGGCTTTTTTTTTCTTCCGTATAGGGAATTCCTTCAAACTGCTTGCCGGGTATGTCCCGCGGTCGAAATTGCTTTCCTCGCTTCTGTTATCCACCTTTTTTTTCGTATAAGAAAAAAAACACTTTTGAAACACTTTTTCTCCTAATAGTAGGAAGCAAACTCACCCGCGCAGTTTACACCTCACTGACAAAGTCTCACAATAATGTTTAAAAAAATTAAATTCGAATCTAACTTCTTTTTTTTTTATTTAGTAATTACTTTACTTTAACCCGACTTCCTTTTCTTTTAAATTATTCTACGTTGACTCGACTTCACTTTTTCTTTGATTGTTCACTCGGCCGTCTTTACTCGGCGATGCCTCCGAACTGATTGCCACCCACTATTACTAAAAGATTGGCGACAGTCATCCGAGGCACTACTGTACGGACCGAGTGTACATCGCCTCATCCTATACTTAATCCATCACCATCACCTCATCCGATATAATATACATACCCATCCTATGTAATTTGAATACCGTCAGCTGTTGGGTTCAACGGCTTTTACTTTTATATACACCCGATTCCTATTTACCGACGTCGGTTGTGTATTCAGATAGAGCGAGTTACTCCCTCTATCAGTTAGTATTAGCTATCCTAGTTTGGGTTTGGACCCTCGCTAACCTGTCAATCCCTAATGACAGACGTCAGATCGCAATATTATTTATTTCATTTCGATTTATTTCGTGCGCAAGTGCCTCCGGGTAATTATTTTAATTTAAATAAACAAAGAGGATAAAAACAAGCACGAGTGTGGAACAAAACATACAAAAAACAAGGAATCAACGTAAGGAAGGAAGAGGAAACCTACATGCCCATCACTCCAACCTGGGAGCGGCAGGAATCCCCGAGGCCAAAGCTAAGTACAATTTTTTTCCTTCTTTACATTTATAGCTTTAAGTTTTTTTCTTCTTACAGGTTAGGATCCAACAACACTGGGACGAGCTAACGAAGGACTTGGGATCAGGAAACTACACAAAAACCAGACGTATCGTATGAAGGACGAGGAATCGAATACATACATATATATAGTTTTTCTAACCAACATTTTTCTCTTCCAGGAGCAGCCACAACAGTATATGTTTTTGTTTTTCGTAATATAATAAATACTACCGTAGATTACATTTTATAAATGCAGAACATAGAAGAAAATATACATAAACAATAGTTTTCAGATATAAAGCAGAGGTTAGTGTAGAAAAATATTTTTAAGAAAGCCAATAATATTTTGAGTTCGCTTCGTTTAACCTTCATCAACTTTTTAGAAAAAAAAAAATCAGCATTAATAGCAGCCAATTATTTCATAGCATATTTAATTGTTCACATTGTAAAATGTCTTGAAATGTTCATATGCTACAAAATTCGTAATTTTATGCGTAAGCATAGAAGATAACATTATTAAGCAAGAAGTATGCATTTTGGCGCGTTCACCGATTTTTTTCTATTGGGTGTTCGGTTTCCTCATACTGGAATAAAAAAAGTTGCTTAAATCTATTTATTGCACTCATTTAGTTGGTATTGTGTGCAACCATATTGCCTATTTTTCGATTCCTTAAAGATGCTTTACACAAAGCAGCTTATTTTTAAAACATGGTTCCCTCAAATTTTTATTCCAAAATCTAACTACAAACAAAATTCTAACTTTAACATAATCCCTCAAAAAGAAATTTTCAGGAATATTTCTGCAACAAACAAAACTAAAATTTGGTCTTGCATTTGTCGAACTTCTTAAATGATGAAAATACTAATCTAATTGACGAATCTGAACTAGCTAAAGTTGGCAATGGAACTTCACAAGTATGCTTCTCGTAGCATTTTCTGTACAAACAAATACGGATGCACCCCCGCCTATTGTTTCCACCTGAACTTCTAATGCCGCCAAAAAAATGTTCTAAGCTTACTTAACCAGTTGCAGCGCATGTTGCGTTCGCAAATAATTTAAGTAAACAAAATAAAGCACCAATAAATCATTAAATAATTTGTATTTGGTCAATTTTATTTTATTTAATATACATTTACAACATTTATTTGGATGGAAATTAAAAAGCTATACAAATCTTCCAATTTAAGACCATGTCAGCACTTCAGATTCTGTTGGTTAGGATTGTTTAGTTTTTGAACGAGGCCATGAAACATTCAAAATGAAGCATTTAGATGGGGCTGATTACTATAATGAAGCGTTTTGATGGGCCGAAGCACTAAATGTGAGAATGTGTTAGGTTTTTTGCATCATTTCACGCACACTTTCTCACATTTAGTGCTTTCTAGCTTGTAGGCAAACCGAAATGTCAGTCTGAGATTCCGGTCTTGGTAATGGAGTGTTTTTGGTTCGAACGTACATATGTACACACATGTAATGCCGCCCTAGTTAGTACCCATAAAAATCACTCCGTCCATGTTGGCATACATTTGTGTTTGTGGGAACTAACACCTTTATAAGAAATTTCGTATTTTTTCAAGCAACGGTATTCCTTTATATTTCCTCTTCTAAGAGTTTCGGGCCAGCAGCAAAAACACTCTATATGAAGATATAAATCTTTCGTACGTATCACCCTCCAAAACCCATTTGTTTACATTGTTGTATTTGTAATGTGGACGAATTCAACGAGAAAAATTGACGTGTTTTCACGCATACATAGACACAATTCCTGAGTTTTTAGGGGAAATTTCATGAATTAGAGGAGAAATTACACGTACACTAAGAAATACTTTATGAGGCCAGTTTCCGGTTTAGCTTGTAGGCAAACCAATATGGCTACCGAGGATTTATATCTTTACTAGAGTGTTTTTGGCCAGCGGTGGTTTCTTTATTTTTGAATAATTGTTAACTGTTGTTATTACGTAAAAAAAAAGATCAAGTGTCACAAAAATGTTACAAATTGTTGAATTTTGTTAAGGGCCCTACACACCAAAATGTTTGATTTACGACAATGTCCACGGGATTTTTTAAACGAATTTATAAATATATATAGGGAAAATGAGTGCTTATGAAAAATAAGGTCGAAAGAATCTACAAATAAAGACTTAAAACTAAACAACCACTTCTTTTTAATTCACGTTTTAGGTCTATTTCGTTTAAAATTAAAACACTCACTGCAGCTCCTGCTGCAAGCACATACAAATCATTTCCGTTTATCGTCTTTGAAAGTCTAGAAACAATTGAACACATATATAGCAATGTGATTGTCAATGTTAATTTATGCGTGTGGTGACTTATTTCCATCAATGCTACCTGACAGAAAAAGTCGTCAATAATACTTGATGGTGTGTAGGGCCCTTTAGAATCATTTAGAAACGACAATTGTTAAAAAATTGTTGATCTGCCAATCTACTAATACCTATTAAAATCGAAAACAAAAATATTTGTATAACTTTGAATCGCAAACAACGTAAGAAAAATTGAAGCTACTCTTATCTTGTTTGAGACTTTTTATAAAAAATTGATGAGATAAATAAAACATATCCTGAGTCAAATGTTGTGTTTTTTTTAACAAAAGAATGAAAAGCAAAGGGAGGAATAAACGAAAAATATTGGTTTATTGTGTAACTGACACAAATTTGTGTTTCGATCAAGATGACGAATGCTTTTTAAATTAATTGTCTTCTCCCAAGAAAAAAAAAAACAATTAATTGGTTGTAAACTAATCATTCAATTTGACCAACACTTTCAACGTAGCTCCCAGCTGAGTTGTGGATTGTTACAAATCGTAATTACTTGACACTACAACAATGAGTTTAGGAACCATGTGATGAGATGACATCATATTGTTACAGATCATAACAATCTTAACGACAATAGTTAAAGATTGTTCACAATAGTTAGAAAAAGAACAGACCTTTGGGCTATCAAAACAAAAACAGAACAGCTGATTCAATATATGCATGGGGGAATTTTTGTTTTATATTTTTAAACATATAAAAGGCATAAGCAAAAGATAAATGGAAAAAGATGAATTTTGATGTCAAGTATTTTTTTTTTCAAAAAGAAGTGATGCATTTTGACGCTAAATTTATTTCGTAAATACCTACAATTTTCAAACACTTGCACTTCATAAGAAACATCGAAACAACATTTGCATTTTAGAAAGAGCTGTCAAACTTAATCATTTTTAAATCTTCTTGTGCGGTGGAAATACCAAAAAGATTTATTTAATCTAAACTGAGATAAACCTTTGGTGGAAACATAGCAAAACATAAATATCTTTTCTATTGTTTTCTCTTGCAAAATAAGCCCAGTTAGTCCATTTTCACTAACTAAACTAAATAATAACAGTAATAGATTGATTTTTTTCCCCAATGGAAAACACATGATTCCAAATGCACAACTACTCAACGAACACAGGCATCGAGATACAAATGCAATATCAATCGTACCAACATTTGAGAACGTCGAATAAGATCCATTCAAGACTCGTAAATGTCAAAAACCCATCCATAGTAAGATTCTACTCTAACTTTTATCGGTGTTATTCATACTATGGATATTGTTTTTGTTATTCGTGTAAAATCCTACTATACTATGGATAGATTTTCTAACAAAACACGGGTAATATGACAGTTCCGCAATGGTTAGCTTTATAGTCTAATTTTCCATTCACAAAGATAGTTAAATTTTGACTACATAGTCACTAGCTTTATGCATGCGCCCAATATAGCTCACACATGTTCAAAAATTTAAAACAAACATTTGACTTATAGTTATAAACGACCCAATAGCTATAACTAACCTGTCAAAAAAATCCAATGAATTTGAATTGAATTGAAAATGAATTTGAATGATGGGCCCAACTTTCAATTACCGCAGCACGAATTTCGATACACGTTTTTATTTATTTGATAGATATGTATGTATGTGCAAATAAATAATAATTATACCGATTTTAGAGCGAGGAAACATTTATTTCTATTTTAAATTAATTTTTAAAGTTCACTTTTTCACATGGGGATTTTTAGTGCTCAAATGCAAAAAGTACTTTGTATATACCCAAACTCGCACCCACCCCAAATCCTATAGTGATCCAAGCAGTAGGGTTGCAGGGGGCAGCACGCCCCCCTTACATACCTAGCTGTTAGTACGCCGTACTATCAATTCAAAAAAAACTTGTTTTAGGCTCAAGAGACGAAATATAAGTTTCGGTTAAGTCCGAAAAAGAAGATATTTTTATTTTATGACTTAAAGGTCTTTCCTCGCCTTAATATTTAAAACATGTTCTATTGAGACCCCAACCCAACTGTACAAAAAAATCAGAAGGAAATTCGTGCTGCGGTGATGGAAAGTCGCCCGAATGATGTTTTTAACTAAAAATCCATCAGTAAAATTTTTGTTTTACATTTTACATAACTAACCCCTAAACAAATTTAAAGATCTTGGTTTTCATTCCAAAAATATCTTTCTTAATCGGTTTTAAATCTTGAAACAAGGTTTTCATTCGAAAAGAAAACTATTACCAAGTTGTTACGTTCGTACTAGGATATCTTATAGGTACAATGTAAAATAACGATTGTTTCGTTTTTCGGAATTCGCAAATGTTTTTGATTAGTTACGACGGAATTCGTGAAAAGGCTGAATAAAAGCTAGTAGTTAAAGGCGTTAACAATTACTCCACTTTTCATAAAAATATTTTAATTATTAAATAAATAATATGTTATTCTTTAATTACTTCTCAATGCTTAATGAATTTCATAGTAAAAACCCTTAGGTACCTATGTATAATCAAGATACAATTTCAAGTTGAGCTCGATTCTTGCCTGTTGTCCATCCCGCCAATCAACATGAATCTTATATCTTTAAAGCATTAATCAGTCCACTGCGCGCCACAGTACAATTAATAACACTTAAAATGAAAGAAACAAGAATGAAAGTACTCACTGTACAATTCGTGCTAAATTCCAAGTAAAAATAAGGTTTTCGGCTATCACCACTAATTTTTAAGGTTGGAGTGAAAAATATATGCGATCACTGAAACTAGATACAAATATATGTACATATGTATATATGTTAATATATGTATTTTAATTTAGATTTTGATAAGGAATTATTCTTTATATTTATTTTTGCTATCTTAGGTAGGTATGTTCAAACAAAATATTCACATTCATGACACATATTTATGTGAACAGTGGTGCGTTATCATGACAGAGAAAAAAAGTCAATAAATTCGCTGTCTAAAACTATTTTAAAAGTGTTTCTATGGTATGGTCTTAAACGATTATGAAATGATCAAAAGCCGAACACAAAACGAAACCAACCAGATTGGGAAGAAAAAAAAATGTTCTTCTCAACTTTCGAGAATTACCGCATGCGAGTTGCGAACTGAGTGAATCAAAAGAAACTGAATAACTGTTTGTGATTTACAATTACGTTTCTCAATTCCTTTCCTGTTCGTCTTCTAGCTTCTAGCATAAATTGCTATTGCTATGGATTGTAAATTTTAACACGGAAACATGACTGTGCGTTGTGATGTGACAGACCAAACCAGACATATGTGTTTAAAAAAATAAGTACACACAAACAGATACCATAAGATGGATTTATGAGCTTTTTTAGTTTATTTTGAGTTATACCTTTATTTACGTGTACATAACATATACATAACATGCATAAATATTGTTATTACTTAAAAATTATGTATTTTTGCTTTCCGTCAGCGAGTAGAGTATGCCTGTATGCGTATGCGCTCAAAAGATAAATGCAAAAATACAAGTCAGCCAAAACGAGATATTAAATGGCATACTTATTAAATAAATGTTCAGACTCAGAGAGAAAGAGTGAGAGAGTATACATAAAATAAGTTTTGTGTCTATAATTCATCGATATATGTAAACAATAAAACATCCCTGTTGTATACCTACTAAAGCATTTACTTAAAGTATGTCAATGTACTAAAGTTTTCAAAAAAAAGCTTTTAGATATTTCATTCGATAGTCAAAACGAAGCGGTTTTAGTTTTAAATTTAAAAATTGGCAGTCGTTTTCTTTTAGTTAAGCAGTTATGTAGGTAGTTTGTTTGTATTTTCCATTTTGATATGTTAAAAGATTCCATATAGAAAGGGCGAGAAATATCTCACTTGGATCTCATTGTATCCATTGTGCTCCCCAGGAAAGGGAAATCATTCACAGGAACTCGAATAATAAAAATGTAGCTCTTGAAAAATTTCAAAACCGTTATTTAAGTGGTGTTTTATTGCTTTTTGTTAAACCTTTAATGTATAAGATATCCATATCAAACAGCATTGAACCTTGTGATGAAAGTGAAAGTATTTTTAAGTTTTAGTTTTTGTTTCTAACTAAATAACGATTTAAAATGTTAGTTTTTGAAAAAAATGCAGTTCTAACTTCCTATTTCTATTATTTGAGGGACCAAATACCAACATACAATGCTACACATAAGTTTGCGTACAACGATATAATAGAGAAAAAGGGAACCATAGCTCGTGAACTGTAAGTGATACATTTTTTTGTAAGTATATTTCAAAAAATAATTTAATAATGAATTTAGTCCAAAATCGAATTCAATTCTTTTATTTTTGTTTAAACAAATAAAAAAAAGGAACAATGTTCTAATTTTACTTCCAAAAAAGTTTGCGTAAAGATAACAAAAATGTTTCATTACACCCTGTGCAAATAGCAGGTAGGTACATTAGAGCGTTTCAAAAAAAAAAAAAAAATTATTTTTTCTCGGAACCAGGCTCAAAAGTTTCGTTTACATGCCAAAATAGGCCTCTGAAAATATGAGCCCTTAATATTAATATTTAGGTATTCCGCATCGCACTTTTCGATTTCCCATAAGAATAACACAGGAAAACTATTTTTTTTTTTTTCTGATTTTTATAACTAACGAACGATAAGTTGCATTGTAATACCTCTTATGTATTTTGTAGAGAATTGAACGCTCTACAAAAAAGGTCTTAAGTCACTTTTTGATAAATCAACTCAGTCGAAAGTTATTTAAGATCAAAGTTTAATTTACCCTTAATTAAGGCGTTTTCTTTACAATACTCTTAAATTTGTAAGATTACTAGTTTTAAAACAAACTGAAAGTTTATTTCTAAGCTCTCAGAGTTAAAAAAAAAACAAAACTCTTATATTTTGCCCTCAAAGATTGCTGAAATTTTATTAAGCAAACAGTTTTAAATAAATTGCGCACGAAAACAGCTGAAATATTTCACATGACCAGAAAAGTTATCAGATTTATTAAGTTTTCATTATACTTATAACTAATTAAAAATATTTTATTTCAAATAAATTTGAAATCTTTCCATTTAAAAATAATTTTTACGCATTTACATAAAATAGATCTTGCTGAAGAGTTGTCTTTTTGCAGTTAGGATATCTCAGACGATGTTCGCGAACTACTTGCAATAAGTATTGCAGTTGTTCTTCATCCCTCGTAAGGGAGTTGTTATATTCCTCAATCAGAGCAACCCCTCGTTCAGCTACATCATTTGTCACTTTCAATGTGTTGAAATATTCTAAACATTCCTTATATGAATGATTACTGTACCATGTTGAAACATCATACTCCAAAAAATCGCTTGGTAAATCGAATTTTTTGAAGAGATTTATGGAATTTTCGGAGACGAAGTCACTCAAATCTTTTTGTAAGAAAGATTCTAAATTTTGTTTATCAATTTGATATCGTTGACGCATTGGTGAAGAACTTCCTCGATTTTTAATTGCCGCAACAATTTTTTTCTTCACATCAACTGATACGTTACTGTCAAATAACGAAAGAGTGACCAATTCTTCATTTAAATACCACAAGTGCTCAATCATTTTCTTGCAAGCTCTTTGTAATACCGGTGGATCTGTGGTTTCTGATTGAATCAAATTCTTCATAAATTGCAAGTCATTGTTTGGCGCTTGGATAGCAGAAGTTGAATTGTACCATACTTTAATATAAAATAAAATGACAAAAATACAAAATCGGCGTACATTTTTCTCCTCTTGAGCAGTAAGATTAAACTGATTGCGAAATAAAAATATTTTCAGGCTGTAGATGGCCTTTGACATCCATCGCGCATGGTGCATGGCACCAGGTCGTTTAAAAGAAAATGTTTCTTCAGAAGAACTATCGAGGAATACTAAAGATAAGAGTAAAAGCTCTCGATAATCATTTCGAGGCTGTGACATCTGGAAAAAAAGCAAAATTGAAAGTTAGGAATTAAAAAATCTACAATAGGAGCAATAAACAAATTGGACCTTTAAGCAATTGTTAATGAAAGTAACAATTTCAGATTTTTTGTCTATCAAAGTATTGGCGATAATTTCATCTACCATTCCGCTTTGATAGTTGGACTTGTCAACTTTATCCCAGTAATTTTTAAATCTAACGAATATTGGAACATTAGGACCAGATGTCGTTTTCCAAAAAACTTCGAAAACTCCCCTCAAAATGATCTCCATTATATGATGGCGACATGGAAGCCAAACTAATTTTCTGTTGAATGCTTTTTCGATCAGAACACAAGTACCTTGGTGAATACCTAAATAAAAAAAGGTACAGCTAAGATAAAATCGAATATACAAGCTTTATCAAAATTATAATGTTGTGAATATTTAATAAACTATACCAGTATTTACAGTTGGCGTATCAAAACACATTGCTCTCACATATGGAGCAACTTCCCACTCATTCAAAGTGTCAATAACAGCTGAAGCTTGTTTAAGAGCACTTCCATCATCAGCTTTTGGAACTCCGAGAAGCTGATCAACCCCAGAAACTGATAAGAGAACTGCAATACGGTCTACAGTTTCCGTACCTTTAATATCACTCAGAATTTTTCCATCCCAATGCACTACAAACCGATCGTCTTTGTGAAATTCTGATTTCAGATCCCTAGCAATAGATGATCTATATTTCATTCGCTCTCGGTAAATTGTGCTGTAACTTAGATTAAGTGTTGACAGATCAATTCCTACACTTTTGTACGCAGCAGCTAAAATGAAGATGGCATTCCGATGAGTTACTTTTGCTCGATCAAGTGAAGCACAAAGTTCAGGTGTCATTACATCAATTTTTGGAAATTGTTCCGGTTGACTGAGTTGACTTTCAAAATCAGAAACATCAGCAGATACATAACTTGATGTTGTTACTGAGAAGTTAGATTGAAATATTGCAGATTTTTGAGTTGTTAGAGCCATGTTAGGGTTAGGTTCATTTGTATCTGAAAGGATTATTTCAAAGTATATGATAATAGTAATAAATGAATAATTTAAGTAGCCGTTGATTAAGAACTTACCAACAGGCTCTACGTCCATAGTATCTACAGCATTTCCCTCTGAATTCAATTCAAGACTATTATCAATAAAACCAAATCTACTTTTTGATCGTTGACCGGATAAAAACAATTTTTTATCATCAGTGAGGTATTTTTCGACATTTACTTTGGCAAGGTCAAATAAGTTTGTAATTTTTTTATAAAAAACTGCTTCATTTTTTTTCTGTGTCACTGACTGTCTTCGTTGAGAACATTTTTGTAATTTTTTTTCTTCCTCTAATATTTTTTCGAATTTTTTAAAGGCATATTTTTTTCCACACGTTGGAATGCCAGCTTCAGACCACTTTTGATCAAGTTTATCAATCGTTGTTTGTATGCTTTTTCTATAATCTAGTCCAAGAATATTTTTTTGATAAAAAAATACCGCTATAACCTCTTTTATTGTAGGAAGCTTACGTCCAACAAAATTCTCAATTGGATCACCAATAACATCGATCAACTTATTCATTTTTAACACAATAATGCAATTCACTGTAGAAATTTACGTTTAAAAATAAGGAATATTTACTAACTTTTCACGAATGCTCACAGATCATGTAAACAATACAGTTAATAAATGGAAAATGGAAACTTCAAAACAGTAAATTAGACTAATGAAATCATGACATTTACCCTCAGCGTCATCTAGTAATAGATTTAAAAACGACATCGTCTCTGTACCATAGTACAGCGATAATCACGGTCTGTATCGTGATAATCGCGATTCACCGCTTACAGCGCCACCACTCCCCCACCATTTTTTGAGTGAATAATGATTATTGCGATACGAATCGTGATTATAGCTAAATTTTGTAACGAATTCAAATCATTTTGAATTGTTTCCATTTGTTTTTAATCATTTTGAATTGTTTTTCTCAATTAGAGAACAATCTTCAGAAGTCTTATTCATATTTAGTTATATTTTGTAAAATTTTGTGTTCAAATTTTTTCTTAAAACATGATATTTTGCTGAACCATTCAGAAAAACGCCTTAATTAAGGGTAAATTAAACTTTGATCTTAAATAACTTTCGACTGAGTTGATTTATCAAAAAGTGACTTAAGACCTTTTTTGTAGAGCGTTCAATTCTCTACAAAATACATAAGAGGTATTACAATGCAACTTATCGTTCGTTAGTTATAAAAATCAGAAAAAAAAAAAAATAGTTTTCCTGTGTTATTCTTATGGGAAATCGAAAAGTGCGATGCGGAATACCTAAATATTAATATTAAGGGCTCATATTTTCAGAGGCCTATTTTGGCATGTAAACGAAACTTTTGAGCCTGGTTCCGAGAAAAAATAATTTTTTTTTTTTTTTTTGAAACGCTCTAATGTACATATGTACATAACTGTATGTACTTTGGTGCTGTTAAAAATATAGTTACTTGTTATTACTTTAAACAAAAAAAATAACGGGAATTCTTCATCAAGATGATGCAATTTGAACACATTTTGTAAAATTGTGCAAGGTCATATAGAGATAGTGATAATTCCTTAAACAGAACTTGTTTTATTGAAATTCTTTATTATAAAACTCAAATTAGCTAGCTGTTTTGTTTTTGTTTTTGCTACATAAGCCACATAATATGTATCATCATCGGGAAGCAAAATTATTTTGATTACAAAAATTAAATGTTAAAGGAAACGATTTTTTAATTTTAAATTTAAAAATAGTCAGATTTTTTGTCCAGAAATTAGATTTTTATTTTTCATAAAGTTCGTTTTATTCTTTTTAGTATTTTTTTTTTATTTAATAACAAAAACTTAAAACTGGTGTGGAATCGGCTAAGGTGATTGTTCATAAATGACAATCAAAAAAATAGAATTTGATCTGTGTAAGGTGATAGTCAAATTGATACCTAAAAAGCTGTCACAACAAAAATGTGATAGTCATTTTCAAACAAATGTGATTATTCTGAATAGAGCTACCAGACGCTTACAACTTACAACAAGACGCCAACGAATGGAAAATTGTTTCAGTTACTTATTTAGGTACAAAAATACATTCGTGTGATGGACAAAGCTTACGACATTTGAAAAAAAAAAAACAAGAAAAGTAAGAACATTATTCAAACACAGCCAATTCGATACTTTTATTTAAATATTTTATAGGAATAAATTTAAAATTTCACCATGGCAACAATGAATTTTCACAATTCTAATCTGAAATTGTTCAATCGAATTGAATAGAGTTGAATCACCTTAGACAGACGGAATCAAAATGATCAAAAATATGATAGTCAATTATCACCTTAGCCTATTCCATCCCCGGACATAGATACATTTCCTATACAAATGCACACTCTTCTAAAACAAAACGTAGACTTTCAACAAATTATGGGAGTACCTGAGTTTTTTTAAGAATTATTTATATTTACATTGTTTTAATTGTTTAATGACCTACAAATATTTAAATATTTTTTCGATGTAAGAAGGCAACCAAAATCAAAGACAAAGCTTATGTTCAAAAATACAGGTCGATCTCCACCTCAAACCAAAAAACCAAGAGGTGTTCTCCTCAACACCGAGTAAAAATCGAAAAATATGCATTTTTCGTTCTTAAATCTAATACCTTGGACATATCTTGGATGTAAGCGAAACATACTGAATATTATGTCACTTCAAAGAACTGTAAACTATTGAACAATTTGTACGTAACAACGTTAAATTCGTGTGGTCCAAGCAATGTCAGCGATCATTGGAAAAGTGTAAAACCATTATTTTCTCCGAATTTGTGCTCACTGGTTACAATCCGAAAAATAATTCCACCGAATGATTTGCAAACAGAAAAGGTCAGTCATCAGTACTATGAAATCAGAAATCCGCCAAAAATAGTTTAATTTGATGTTAGAAGAAGTGCATTAGCTGTTGTCGACGGATATATCGTCGTCGTTCTTGACCGGATCGCTATTCCATCTCGCTTTCCAAAACGAATTCTAAGATAATTGCATCGAAGTCACCCGGAAATCAATAGAATAAAGACCTTTGCTACAGGTCAGGTCTACTGGTCCAGGATAGACGAGGAGGTTCGTGCGTCCGTGACAATCTCGCGTCATCGCTGATTACACCAACATGTTCACCGTCTATGGCCAGCTTTAGCGCAGGTCCAACCGATGCACAATGGCACTAAAAACTATATCCTATACAATTAAATTACAAGTCCGTGAAATACGTTTTTCGGAAGAAGGGCTTAGGAGGAGGATATCAGGATGACTAATAGGTAAGAAAAAAATGTTTGTATTATTTCTTTTATTTTTTTAACTAAGATCCCTTGAATTGAAAGGTACCGTCGTTATCGACATTAGAGGTATCCAATGTGCATCACGAGGAAGTTGCGAAGCGGATTTTGCACAAAGTTTGCCCTGATAAGCGATAAGGGCCGACAGAGTTCGATTAAGGTAAGTATATTTAGTATGTACATACATACATATGTATGTGCATCTCCATCATGGGAACATAAAACTTTAGAGTTTCTAAAGTAAACATTTGTGAAATATCTTTGGTAATTCTGTCACACTTCTAAGTTTTGGATTCGAAAGAGATCAAAAGTCAATTGAAAAAAATCTCTTGAAAATTCACGCCTTTATTCCTCTTTTCTTGGGTTTTTTTCGACTTGGCTGACAGTTGCCTTATAGGGTTGGGAGGGACTGATGCAGTTTCATTCATTGTACAGTTAAGAAGGTCAGTTACAGTTTAATTTACATATGTATGTACATATGTACAGCTACGAGCAACTAATTAGAAACGAAATCCCAATGAATGAAAATGCACCTGTAAAATCTAACTGTTTTGTTTTTTCTTTAAATTATTTCAATGTTAGTTTCTTGTATACTTAGCTGTTGACTTCTAGAGTGGTAGGTTGTGTGATATTGGTGCTTATACGAAAGAAAACAACAAAATTGTAATTTTTTTCTTAAATTGCAGAGAGTAGCTAATTAGAAACATCTTGCAGCAAAGCTTTATTCACAGAAATTGGTATTTGTTTTAATATATAAACATCAAATTTTGGTAGGTATCAATTAATAAATAATATGTAGTCGAAAATAGAACTTTAAATTCACCGTTAGAAATGGGAAAAACAGCGACATGTACTCCAGCCACTCGAGAAGCTATTTTGGAGCTAAGAAAGTTAAATTTGTCATACAAACAAATTTCTGATAGATTGAACTGTTCCGAAAAGAAAGTTTTTAATGCCTTGAAACATTTTGAAATGCATAACACCTGCGAAAATGTGCCACGAAAGACAAGACCACGAAAAACTTCAGTTCGTGATGATAGAAAAATCATCAGACTTTCAAAAGCTGACCCCAAAAAAAGTGCAAGAGTTATCCAGCGCGAAGTTTGTGATGAAATAGATTCACCAGTTTCAGTCTGGACCATAAGAAGGCGATTGGTCGAAGCTGGCTTGCATGGTCGAGTTGCACGCAAGAAACCAATGGTAACCAAAAGGCAAAGGCAAAAGCGGCTTGAGTTTGCTCGACATCACTTATCGTATCCAAAAGAACAATGGAAATTCATCCTCTGGTCCGACGAAACCAAAATAAATAGAATCGGTCCCGATGGCAGAAGATTTGTACGGCGGCCAAAACGAAGAGAATTCGATCCAAAGTACACATCCGCGGTTGTGAAACATGGTGGAGGATCTATCAACGTATGGGGATGCTTCTCATGGAATGGCGTTGGGCCAATCCATCGAATTGATGGCATCCTCACAAAAGAAAAATACGTGGACATATTGCGGGATGTGATGTTACCATGGGCAGAGGAAAATTTACCTGTGATTTGGAAGTTTCAGCAGGATAATGATCCAAAACACACTGCCAAGTATACCAAGAAGTTCTTTGAAGATAATTCCATCAATGTTCTAGACTGGGCATCCTCCAGTGCTGACCTTAATCCCATAGAACACCTATGGGGGGATGTCAAGAACTCAATAAGTGCACTTAAAATTTCAAATATGGATGCGTTATTTGAAGAAGTAAAAAAATCATGGTTCTCTATACCAGTTGAAAGGTGTAGGGCATTAATATCGTCCATGCCAAATCGCTGCAAGGCAGTTTTGATGCAAAAAGGTTTTCCAACAAAGTACTAACGAAACTCCATTATTTTAAGAATTTTAAGTTTTGTTTTTTTTTTTATTATTATTATTTGTTTACTTTCATTATCGTTTCTAATTTGTTGCTCTCCTGAAATTGTGTCTTTAATTTAAAAATAAAATTATAACTTCGATTTTTTTTTTGTTTTTTGATTTCAACCTTAAATATTTGTAAAGATTAATAGTCAACATAAAAAAATAAATATATACAAATTGTTAAAGTAAATAAAAAATTACGAAAAATACAAAAATTGTAGAAGATTACTATCGTTTCTAATTAGTTGCTCGTAGCTGTATGTACATAATTAGTTTAAAATATTTGAGCTGAAGGTTTGACTAGAATTTAAATACGCAGAATTTCAAAACCCGATATTTTCATTTTCTCTTTGCTTGATTATACTATACATACATATCTATCACAATTTATTTTTATTTCGATCTTTTTTAATTTTCCTTTCTTAATTTGACCTTCGTGTGTTACAAAGGCTGTATAAAATATTTACATATACAAATCATAGATAAATGAAATATTTTAACTAAAAAGTCAAAATAAAGGCAATCAAATTCTCCAAAAAAGGGGTTAGAAAAAATTAATCACAAAAAAAGTCAGAGCAAGGATTTTTTTATTTGTTTAATGCAAGTAGATTATTTATAATTTTCGGAAGTTTGGACCATATTTTTGATTACATAAACTATTCTTGCAGTTAAAATTTAAATTATCACAAACAATTTGTTCAAAAAGTTTGGAAATACAGGACAGTTTATCCTTTTTTCAAGACTGGTGTAATAAATGCCTGCTTTAATAGGTTTGGGAATTTTCCTGAGCTTGGAGATAGAGCAAATATGATATGATTTTTCTGATGCCATTTATTTCAAACTTAGAACTTGACTATCTTTTACTTGCAGAAAGTAAAACATTATTATTATACGCAAAAAAACTCCTTACATATTATACAAGTCCATCATACGTTGTGTTTTGTATTGTAAAAAGGAAGTCCTTATTCCTTTTATCCCCTTAACACAAAACCAAGGGGTACGCAGGAAGTGGTAGGGAGGTGGAATTCAGTACCTAGATAATGATTTTATTGCAGTGGAGTTTCTCGAAGTCCATTGTAATTAGAACCAAAATGTTTTATTACTACTATTAGTATCACTATTCTATTACTTTTCTAAAACGATAGCACAGTTCATCAGCCCATCGATTGTGAGACACACTTACAAAATTATTGTCGAGTCTTACCCCGGATTACAAAATTTTGTTGGGGAGGCTAAGTTGTGGTACAATCTTTTAATAGATACAAAATTATCTCCCGAAGATATCCAAAAACTCGACTTATGTAATATCGTACATGACAACGAAACCTGCACTTCATATTGCCCCTTCTTTATTGTGCACCACCTGCTCGGTTAATAGAAATTTTAGCAAAGCTGTGGAGAGTCAAAACGTGGCTGAAATCAACCTAGATCGAAGATTATCTGAATGGTATATTTGAATAATCTCAAAATCATAGTTTGTAGATATCTGTTTGAATGTTTTAATTTATAGGATGAAATATGCTGAGTGTGCACCGAAAAATGGTTTCGGAAAGGGAGGAGGAAATAATAGAAGGTGTACTCAGTATATTTGCTGAGGACCCTCGCCGCTTGGACTTCATATATGTACATATGTACATAGTTATAATGATTCAAATCATATATACATATAAATTGGTAATCGGTATGTTATATACAAAAAATGTACAACAATTTAACTTAACAAGTTCAGAACTTTAAATAAAATTGTGCAGTCACAGAGTTATGAAGTTCAACTTTCAGTTGAATAAAAAAAACGTGATAAGCTGACATTTTGACGTAAGTAGACTTGACTTGATAGTAAGAGAGCCATCAGATTTAATTTTTGTATTAACGATAGCTGGAGAACATTAACAAATTTTTCATTATATGTACATACATATATGAATAAATGAAGAAATTTAATTATCGAAATAAATGAAGGTATCAATTAGGTATTTATAAATTTTACACTGCATCACAACGAAGAAATTTAATTTTCCAAATATATTAAGGTATCAATTACTTATAAATTTTACACTGCATAAAATGTAAAAGTTTTAAATGTTTTTATATAAGCTAATAAACACTTGTTTATTTTTATTTTGTTTTTTTAATAGTTTGGATATAAAGGTTCAATTAAGCATTTCTTCTTTTCTCATTTACTCAACAAAATAAAAAAAGATTAGTGCTATATTGTATGCCTGAATTAAATACATCAGTGTGCGATGGTTTCTACTTTATTTTTATGAAAAACTCGTTTTCGATTGAGATTTTAATGGAAAATTGTTTAGTCAATGTACTGGCAGCAGGGCTGCCGTTTTGAAAATTCAGAAGGGAGTATTTCAGAGGATTAGAGGGGAGTATTTCGTGTTTCTGGGGAGTACGCAAAAAAAAGAAATACTCTTAATATTATTATTATTATTATAATTAATATTAACAATTATTAATTCCTTTTTTTTATTTGTACTTCATTTCAAATACACATACAAAGGTTCATGAATTCATGTTTAATTTAACAAAAAAAAAACTTAACAATATATAAATAACTTTAACTAATAAAAAATAACATTTATTAAATAAAAGTACCTTAACTCATATTCAATGTGAAAAAATAAAATACATACATATAATCAGACTTTCGATTTTTACAGTGTGGCATTTTTTTTATAAATATGACCTATTTGCAATAATTACATAAGAGATCTTTTGAAGGAACCAATTGCGATGCATGGCAATTTTGAATAAGTGAATTTGCCATTAAAATGGCATTGACTGTGGCAATAGACAAACAGTTTCTGTTTCTGCGACACCGCCAGCCGCGCCGACGTTGATAATGCACATCAACTTTCCACTGTAGGAAGCATCGCAGGAGAATTATTTTTATATTTAATTACATAGGTACCTTTATTTTGACAAATAGGATTTGTTTGATAAAATAATGAACAAACTTTATTTTGTATTGTTTACTAACTTTTCCATCTTGAATCATCTTAGATCTTACGCTTTGTGAAATAATTTTGATTGTAAATTTCACAGACAACAACAGACAATTTATTTCTTTTATGCAACTGACAAGGAGTGACAACTGTCAGGAGTCAAGTATGACATTTCTTCCAGTTTAAGCTACTACAAAATCAAAACATTCAGTGTTTTTGAGCTTTGAACGAATCAGTTGCAATTGTTGATGCCACTTAATTTTTTTTATTAACACAATTATTAATGAATTTTTGAAAAAAGTTTTGAACATTTTCGAGGGGAGTACAATCATGGTGAGGGGAGTACGGGAGTACAGTGAATGCTAGGGGAGTACAAATACTCCCTTAGTACTCACTTCGGCAGCCCTGATTGGCAGTAAGTAAAACAGCTGAATCACTAGACTGAATTCGATAAAATATATGTATTCGTAAATAGTTTTGAAACACGCAAAAAGGTGAAAACAACTACTTTTCAAAGCAACTCCAAGATTAAACTAGAGCCTTTTTTGTTTAATTTTCTTATACATATTTTAACTTCCAAATTTGATATTTCATATGAAACATGAAAAATATGAGTATAAGTGAATTTTTTTTCCATATTTCAATAATAAGAAAATGTTTTTTTTTTCCAAAAATACAAATTTTTCCTTAAGCTACTTTATTGATGCATAAGATTTCAAACTTTTAACCTTTAAAACCGAAGCTAAATGCATCAGACGATAAAATAATTAACATAACATATTTACAATCGCTTAGTTTTATGCTGATATGTACAATGTACATATATATATAAATACACTCCGCTTCAACTGAATACGCACAAAAATTTTCGAAAATACTTTTTACATTTTTTCCAAATATTGAGGGTTTTTATGCCATCTGTTGAGGGTAACTACTCCCTTAAAATGTTAAGAATAAAATTTCAAAAAAAATATCCAAGTAAAATTGTGAGTTTTGTTTTCGCCCACTTGTGGAGTGTTTCATAATCATACCTAAAGTAGATGTTTCTTTGAGTCAAATGAGTGAACATGGTACAACCACAATTTGAATCGTTTATGAGCGTTTTCAAGTACTGAATAGTTTAAATCAGCAATTTTAGTGTTTTCAATGAAATTTAATTTCTGATATAAGATTTTAAGTCCAATAAGTAGATCTACATGCCTTAGAAGTTTTTCAAAAGCTAAAATCGACTTGCTTAGGCACTAAGACCTAACCAGACATACAGCAGCTGATAAAATTGGCCGATGTCTTAATGGCTTTTATTCTTATTTAAAAAATAAATACTTATAGAGATAAGACATAAAGTCTTCAACTCCACACTCATAGGACAGCGCGGTAGAGGAAGACCGCAGATCAGGTGGCGCGCACAAGTGGAAAGTGACCTCACCCAACTTGGAGCGCGAAACTAGAGACATCTAGCTAGGGATCGAGCTAGATGGAGTAGTTTTTGGGTAAGGTCCTAGTTTACACAGGACTTTAGCGCCACCTTAAGTAAGTAACTAAGATAAAACATAAAGGGAGGTAAAAAAAAACTGAAAAAGCAGCAGCTTGAAGACAAGCAATTTTAAGATCTGAATCTGATTCTATGTGATTCTGAGGCAAACATAAAACAAAACAATGGAGTAAGCGCAAGTTTCTCAACAGTCTTAAGAGGTATTTGAATTCAAGTCATCTTAAACACATTAAACTTAAGAAAAAGCCTCTACTTGACGAACAACCGAAAGTTATGCTATTAGAGTTTTTCTAAACTCAAATAATCTGGAAAAAGAATGGTATCACTTAAGTTTTTCAGACGATAAAACTATTTAATTTCGGTGGCCTTGATGGGTCGACCTTTTATTTTTACGATTTGAGAAAAAAAGGTGTTTAAAGCTTCATACCAACTTTGAAGGAGGTGTTCTTATATTGAAAGCTGTCAGTTATTATGGAACAGTTAAGGTTTAAGTCGTTAGATCAAAAATTACTGCAGCTGAGTATAAGGGAATTTCAAAAAGAAATGTTCCTAAATAATCTAACATTTTTCGACAAATAAACTTGGCCTTCTAAGATGATAACGTGCCTATTCACTCGGTTCGTATAATAAAAGCTTAGACAGAGAAGGAAAATTAGCGCTTCCTTCAATAATTTCCGTAACATACATACATACATAACTAATTTAACATATTTGGGGATGGTAAGTACCCATAGTTAATGAAGACAATGAATCCTTAATTTCTACAATTAAGTTAACGTGGAGCGAAATTTCGTTGAACTATATCAAAAGGCTGTAGTACCCGTGGCATGATGGTAAGTGCGTTGGACTGTCATGCCAGAGGTCTTGGGTTCGATCCCTGCCTATTCCATCTAAAGTTTTTTTTCACGGGTACTGCTTCTTGGGAGGAATTGACAAATTCTCCAAGAGTAATTCTTGTCATGAAAAGTGCTTTCTCAAATTAGCCGTTCGGATTCGGCTTAAAACTGTAGGTCCCCTCCATCCCTGACAACAGTACTCGCACACAGGAATGGTTGAGAGTTGTAAGTCACTAGGCCCTAGTTCTCAACGGACTGTTGCACCACCCAATTTATTTTATTTATTTATATCAAAAGGCTGTAGGATTCATACCGGAACTAATTTACGACATGTTTAAAAGTAAAAGTGGAGTATCCACTAGCAAACTTACTAAAAACAATTTAAATTTTTGTACCTAT
This sequence comes from Eupeodes luniger, assembly GCA_951509635.1. NCBI lineage: Eukaryota > Metazoa > Arthropoda > Insecta > Diptera > Syrphidae > Eupeodes > Eupeodes luniger. The sequence goes on from OX608073.1 coordinate 169,203,263, forward strand.
TCAGTTGACTCAAAAAAATATTCAATTTTTGTTGGTTTTGGATAATTATTTCAAATTCTTTTCTTAACATCTTAAGAGAGGAGTTAGCACCCACAAATGGCACAATACCCATCAATATTTGGAAAAAATGTAAAAAGTATTTTCAAAAATGTTTGTTCGTATTCAGTTGAAGCGGAGTGTATATCGTATAGCCCTATGATAAAAAGTGTATATGTATGTATGTACTGAATATAAAAGGAGTGCATAATCTGAAATTATCAATAGTGCCTATATCCCAGCGCGGGTAGATGTAACTGAGTAGGTACCTATATTCTTTCGATCTAGAATCTTTAAATCAATACTCAATTGTTAAAAAGGTACAACGTGTAGGAACTCTAAAATGACGATCCATATGTTTTAAAAATAAAGAGTATTGTTTCAAACTCAACAATATTCTAAACAAGATAAATATTAAAAATATCTTAGGTATAGACAGAAACGAACAAAATGTCGAAGAAGATCACAAAGAAGAAAGACAACGATGTCGTTGAAAACAACGATTACAATACCACTGCTGTGGTGCTGGTGAGAGTCAGTAAAGATAAAGACCCACCGCCAGCCAACTGATGATTAGTAACTCAGTGTCGCTGTCATCTTATACATTCAACACTCAGCACTGGGTTCGTTAGAAGTTCTCACGATTCCATAGTAATCGCTTCAATCATGAGTGGCAAAGGCGATTCCAATAATTACAGATTTAAATTTCGTTATTTGTGTGCGCTAATCTCTCTGGCATATAGCTGGCTTCGAAATATTTGTTGTTTGTTTACAAAACGGTTAAAGCAAAAGCTTTTTGTAGAAGAATCAAGGAAGGAGCCACGCTTACGACGACGACGTCCCTTGTTTACTGAGTGGAAAAGAATATTAAGGAGTCAAACCAGTAATTTTAACTCCAGGGGGTCGGCCAAACGATATGAGGAAATTCCAATGGCCAAGGGTTGGCCATTGATTGGAACAACATTTGAACTGATTGCAGCGGGTTCAGCTCCAAAGTAAGATGAGTATGCATTTTATAAGTACATTCAATTTCTGCTAAGTACATTCAATTTCTGCAAGCTTTTAAATTAAGTATTTAAGTATGAGTAAACTGTGCAAAATATATTTGGGCCTATCAATTGGACAAACTTTTTGGGGTGAACAGAGTTCATTAGCTTAAGCTATAAATATTTAATGATTTCATTTATTACTCAAAACTCAATGCAATTATTAAGTGTACCCGAAGATAAAAATAATATGTATGCTGAGTTCAATAACAATATTTGTTATCTTTAACTTATCTTTTCTTTTGTATAAATGCAACGAGTGCGGTAGAGCTGTAAAATTTAAAGCTACACGATTTGTTTTAAATTGTATTAATACTAGTGCAGAGCGGGGTAATCTGCAAAAAAATCCAGATCTGCAGATTTGATCTTGAATAAAAAATAATCAACTCATTTTGCCCCATGGAACGCAAAAATAAATTGATTTATGCTACCCATGGAATGCCCCATCAGTTTATAGAAAAACTAATTACCTACCTCAAATTTCGTGTAAAAACGAAACTCAGTTATGCACCTGACACTTTCATTCGAAATGAAATGGAAATCGATTCAAAATAAAAATTTAAGTTCTGAAATTCACTTTTATCGATTTCGTTTTCATATTTTTCGAACTTAAAACAAAGTGAATTTACGTGTTTTATACATTTCGGTTTTTGCGATTTTCAAGTGATTTGATTTCGACTGTATTCAGTTGGTGTGATTTAAATTCGACATGTTTAAAAACAATAGTGAATTCACTTAAAGGAAATAAACCTTATCCTTTTTAAATAATGCACTTGATTCGTTAGAAGTTGCATCTTTTACTTTGTATTTGAGGGAACGGACAAAGAATTTAAAATGATTTTAACATTTTTAAAACAACGTTCTTTCAACAACTTCCAAGACACATTCAGACATTAGACACCAGATTCTTTCCCCACCGATATTTGAAAACTGCTTAGTGCAAAGAACCGCAAATCTGCAGCTAGCTTTCATGTGCATTTACAAAATGAAAATACAAACACTAATATTTTCCATCTATTTTATTTAAAAGTACAGAACAAATAAAAACATAAAAAATTATGACAGTGAAAAAAATTGTTTACTGACTGAACATAGCACCATAACGAGAACTAAATTTCTTTGTAAATTACATTTTTTGCCAACCTCCGTAATTTGGCTTAAATTCCGCTTTCAGGGGTCTTCTAACAGATCCTTTCCCGCCTGACAATACAATTTTACTTTCATCTGTCCATAGAACGTTGCGCCATTTCTCTGGTTCCCGGTTCCCAATTTAAATGTTGCCTTACAAATACTTTTGGAGTTAATAGCGGGACTTTTCTGGGACTACATGCTGATAAATTGTGTTTCTTCAACCATGGAGAACGATTTTCATTCAATCTGTAATATTCATCTCTTTTTTGAGCTCATTGGCAGGCTTAAAGGGATTTGTATAGCTTCATCGGACTAGGCGCCTGATGTGAGATATCGTAATATGTAAGTAGTTTTCGTCTACGAGTTTCGGTTTTTAGTGTGTATGTTAATGAATTTCGAATCATTTTGTTGGAACAGTCAATAATAAGGCCGGACTTCTGCATAAGTTTTACCTTCTGAGATCTTATTTTTAATTAGTAAGTACAATGCTTTCCACGGCCCAATGTCTTTAAAAAACTGTAAATTTAGTGTTTTAAATGAAGAAACCAATAGAACATGAACAAATTTAAACACTTCGACGCTTTACCTTAAAATTCCCGCAACAAAAAGAGTTACTTGAAGTGATTTCAAAAAGTATTCCAAGTTATGAAATCGATCGAATGATAAAGGGTTATCCATTTATCGGTTTCAAAAGTAAACGTAAATAAAACACATATTGAATATTTTGTTCGTGATATTTCTTTTTATTATAAGTTTGAATGTTGTTGTTGCGAGCATCGATTCTTTTGAGGTAATTTTCAACCACTTTTTGATTGGGCGGTACCTCAGCCATAACTTGACGAATGTTGGGTTTTTAAGTGCTTAAGAGTTAAAAGTTAATTTGCATAAACACGGTCTTTGGACAATTTTGTTTATTAACATACCCACCTAGTGAGAAACGTTCTTTGTCGCTGAAGAAAATTTTGTTCGAAAAATAGGGATCGTATCGGCATCCCGCTTTTTAAAATCCCCTTTTTAAAGAATTCCGAAAAAAAATTTAAAATTCCTCTAATTCAAAATCCCGATCAATTAGAATCCCACTATTTAAAATCCCATCAAATCCCGTTTTTTTTTACATAATAACAATAAGAGTCAAAGGTTTGAATGTTAAATCAAGAAGCGTATCGGAATCCCGCTTTCTTGAATCCGACTAAAACTGTTTTTTTTGCATCGTATAGCCTACAGTTGAACTAAAATAATTATGAAAACAGTATACTTTGTTAATTGATTTGAGTTTGTTTTGTTTTAAAAGAATTCTACTTTATATTATTATTTTTGATATCTTACATTTGTTAAAGGTTACAATAAAATGAATTTAGAAAAAATTCTCATTTTGATTATTAATAAATAAATAATATTTTTATAATTTCGATTTTGCAATCAGAACTAGTTGTTTAATTTTAAAAAAATCGAGCGGTTTTTTAAAATTAAACAACTAGTTTTGATTGGAAAATCGGGGTAGCAAAAAACGGGATTATAAGAAACGAGATTACAAAAAGCGGGATTATAAAAAGCAGGATATCGAACCCAACCCGAAAAATCGACGTCCCCCGCATGTTGTTCAAGCACCCATTTGACGTATCTACTACGTTGTGAATGGTCAGCTGGCTTCAGTTGTTTTGTGAGCTGGACTTTATGTGGATGTAGATGTAGATCCAAATGCAAAATACGCCATAATGTACCGTAAGACAGTCCCAATTCCTGAAAACGACGAGGAACCACACATTCGGGTCTTT